>BROG01000022.1:270000-487500 GCA_030159075.1 Atrina japonica
AAAACTAAAAAAAAAAAAAGAAATACTATAAAAAAAAAAAAAAAAAAAAACTAAAAAAAACTAACTCTAAAATCTAAAAAAAAAAAAACTAACTAAATAAAATATCTAAAATACCTAATCTAAAAAAAAACTAAAAAATCTAAAAAGAAAAAAACAAAAAAAAAAAAAAAACTAACTAAAAAAAAAAAAAAAAAAAAACTAAAATAAACAAATCTACAAGCTAAAAAAAAAACTAAAAATAAAACTAAAAAAAAAAAATCTAAAAAAAACTACTTAAAAAAATAGAAAACTATCTAAAAAAAAAAAAAACTACTAATAAATAAAAAAAGAACTAACTAAAAAACAAAAACTAAAAAAAACTATACAAAAAAAAAAAAAAACTAAATCTAAATCTAAAAAAAAAAAAATAACTAACCCCTAAAAAAAAAAAAAAAAAAAAAAAATACTAAAAAAATAAACAAAAAAAAAAATCTAAAAAAAAAAAAACTAAGAAATAGATAAAAAAAAATCTAAAAAAAAAAAACTAAACAAAAAAAAATAACTATACTACAAAAAAAAAAAAAAAAATATAAAAAAAAACACCTTTTATCATACTCTCTAAAAAAAAAAACTCCTTAGAAAACAAAATCTAAAGTAATCTTAAAAAAGAATCTAAACTAAAAATAACTATCTAAAAATAGAACCTCTTAATCTAAAAAAGTATGCTAAAAAAAAAAAAAAAAACTAATAAAAAACTAAAAAAAACATCTAAAACTAAAAAAAATAAAAAAGAAAAAAAAAAAAATAAAAATCTAAAAAAGAAAAAAAAAAAAAAAACTACAAACTAAAAAAACTAAAAAAAACTACTTAAAAAAAAAAAAACGAATAAAAAAAAAAAAAAAAAAAGAAAAAAACAAAAAAATTAGGAAAAAACTAAAAATATAACTAATCGAAAAACTAAAATCTAAAAAAAAAAAAAAACCAAAAAAAAAAAAAAAAAAAAACTAAATAAAAAAAAAAAAAAGAAAAAACTAAAAAAAAAAAACTAAAACTGATCTAACTAAAGAAAACTAAAAAAACTAAATCTAAATAAGAATTATCTAAAAATGCTTATCTAACTAAAAACTAACTAGACTACAAAAAAAAAAAACTAAAAACCTAAAAAAAAAAAAACTCTAACAAAACAAAACTAAAAAAAAAAAAAAAAAAAACTAAATAGAAAAACTACTCTAAATATCTAATAAAAACTAAACTATAAAAGATAAAAATCCGTAAAAAAAAAGAAAACTACTAACTAAAAAAACTAAAAACTAAATAAAAATAAGAAAAAAAAAAAAAAAAGAAAATCTAAAAAAAAAAACAAAAATATAATAAAAAAACAACAAACTAAAATACACTACTGAAATAACAAAAAAAAAACTAAAAAAATCTAAAGAACTACCTACTACTAAAACTAAAAATAAAACATCTGAAAACTAAAAAAAAAAAAAAAAAAAACTAAAACTAAAAAGAATCTAGCTAAAAAATAAAAAAACTGAACTGACTACTAAAACTAAAAAAAAAAAACTAAAAAAAAAAAAAAATCTAAAATCTAAAAAAAAATAAAAAAACTATAGAAAACTACTAAAAAAAAAATCAAATCTAAAAAAAAAAAACTAATCGTAAAAAAAAAAAAAACGTAACCCAAAAACTTAACTAAAAAAAAAAAAAAAAAGACTTAAAAAATAAAAAGAAAAAAATAAATAAAAAAAAAAATAAAAAAAAAAAAACTAAAACTAAAAAAAAAACAAAAAATAAAATAATCTAACAAAAACTAAAACCCTAACTAAAAAAGAAAAAAAAAAAATAATCTCAAAAAAAATCTAAAAAAAATCAAAACTAAATAAAAAAAACTATCTAATCTACCTAACTAAAGAAACAAGAAAAAATAAAAAATAATTATAAAAAACTACTGAACTAAAAAAATAAAAAAAAAAAATAACATACACATATCAGTCATCTGAAGAAAACCCTAAAAACTAAAAAACTAAAAAAAAAAAACAAATAACTAAAAAAAACTAAAAAGAATAAAAAATAACTACTAACTACTAAGGACTACTAAAACTAACTCACTGAATTAAAACTATTAACTACTAAAAAAGAAAAAACTCTAAAACTAATATAATCTACTACTAAAAAAATATCAAAAAAAAAAACTAATAAAACTAGGACTAAACAAAAAAAAAAATCTAAAAAACACTAAAAACTACTAAAAAAAAAAACTAACTAACCTAATAAAAAAAAAAAATCTTAAATAAAAACTAAAAAAAAAACCATCTAAAACTAAAAGCTTACTACAGCTATATATCTAAAAAAAAGATCTACTACTATAAAAAACTAAAAAAAAAAAAAACTAAAAACTAAAACTAAAAAAAAAAAAAAAACTAAAAAAAAAAAAACTAACAAAAATAACTAAAAAAAAAAAAACTAAAAACTAAAAAAAAACTAAAAAAAACTAATCTAAAAAAAAAAAACTAAAACAACTAAATAAAAAAAAAAAAAAATCTAAAAAAAAAAACTAAAAAGAAACTATGAATCAAAAAAACAAAAAAAAAAAAAGAAAAAAAAACTAACTAAAAAATAAAAAAAACAAATAACTAACTAAAAAAATCTCTAAAATAAAAAAAAACTAAAATAAAAAAAAAAAAAAACTAAAAACTACTAGTACTTAAAAAAAAACTAAAAAAATCTAAATAAATCAAATGCTACCTAAAAAACTAAAAAAAAATGACAAAAATACTACTAAAAAAAAACTAAAAAAAAAAAAAAAAAAACTAAAAAAAAAAACTAAAAAAAATAATCTAAAAAAAAAAAACTACTAAAACAAAAAATAAAATAAAGAAAAAAAAAAAAAAAAAATCTAAAAACTAAAACTAAAAAAAAAAAAGAAAAAAAACTAAACTATCTAAAAAAAAACTAACTCAAAAAAAAAAAACTTATCTAAAAAAGAAAAAAAAATAGAGAAAAATAAATAAAAATCTAAAAACCTTAAAAAACAAAAATAGAAACTAAAAAAAAAAAAAACTAAACTAAATAAAACTGAAAACAAAAGATCTAAAAAAACTAACTAAAACTACTACTAACTAAAAAAAAAAAAAAAAAAAAAAAACTAAGTAAAAAAAAAACTAACTAATCTAAAAACTAAAAAAAATAGATAAAAAAAAAAAAAAAAAAACAAAAAAAAAAAACTAAAAACTAAACTAAAAAAAAAACTAAATATCTATACTACAAAAAAAAACTAAAAAAAAAACTACTAAATAAAAAACTAACTAAAAAAAAAACAAAATCTAAAACTACCTAAAAATACTCACTAAACAAAAAAAAAAAAAAAAAAAAAAAAAACTAAAAAAAAAAAAACTAAACTTAAACTAAATCTCTTAATCTAGCAACTTAAAACTACTAAAAAAATAAAAATCTCTAAAAAAAAACTAAATAAAAACATCCTAAAAAACTAAAAAAAAATAAAAACTAGACAACAAAACTAACTAAAAAAAAACTAAAATCTAAAAAAAAAAAGAAAACAAACTAGAATCTAAACTAAATCTAAATTCTACTAAAAAAATACTAAAACTAAACTACCTAAAAAAAAAAAGACTAAGCAAAAAAGAATAAAAAAAAAAAAAAAAAAAAAAAACTAACTAACTAAAAAAATCAAACTAAAACCAAAAAATCTAACTACTAACTAAATTAAAAAAAAAAAAAAAAATCTAAAAAAAAAAAAAAAACTATTAATAAAAAACTAAATCTTAAAATATCTAAAAACAAAAACTACTAAAAAATCTAAAAAAAAAAAAACAAACTAAAGCTAAAAAAAAATGCTAAACTATACTAAAAAAAAAAACTATAATAAAACTAAACTAAAGCTAAAAAAATACTGAAAAACTACTAAAATAAAAAAAACCTAACTAACTAACTAACACTAAAAACTAAAAAAAAAACATACTAAAAAAAACTAAAAAAGCATAAAAAAAAAAAAAATCTAAAATCAAAAAGAAAAAACTTAAAAAAACTAAAAAAAAAAAAAAAAAAAAAACTAAATCTAAAAAAACTAGAAATCTAAAAAGAACAAAACAAAAAGACTCAAAAAACTGAACAAAGAAATCTAAAAAAACTACTAAAAAAAAATAATCTAAAACTAATCTAAAAATAAAAAAAAAATAAAAAAAAATTATCTTAATCTGAATAACATAACTAATAAAAACTAAAATCTAAAAAAAAAAAAAAAAAAGAAAAAACTAAAAAAAATATAAAAAAATCTAGCAAAAAAAAAACTACTACTAAAAAAACTAAAAACTAATAAACACTCTAAATAAATAAAAACTAACTAACTAAAAACTAAAAAAAAACTTATCTAAACTAAAAAAAAACTAATAAAAGATACTAAATATCTCTAAAAAAAACCCAACCTAAAAAAACACTAAAAAAAACAAAAAAAAAAAAAAAATAAAAAAAAAAAAAAAAAAAAAAAAAATACTAAAAAAAAAATAAAAAAACTAGAGAACTAAAAAAAAAACTAAAAACTACTAACTAAAAACTAAAATACAACAAAAAAAAAATCTGATAAAATAAAAAAAAGAAACTAAAAAAGATCTAAAAAAAGAAACTAAAAAAAAAAAAATAAAAGAATTAAAAAAAAAAAAAAAAAAAACTAAACTGAAAAAAAAATATCTAACTTATCTAACTAAAAAAAAAAACTAAAAAATAAACTAAACTAAAACTAAAACTAAAAAAAAACTACCAAAAAAAACTAAAAAAAAAATCTAAAAAAAAAAAAAATCCTAATAACTAAAAAATCTAAAAAAAAAAACTACTAAAAAATATACTAAAACTAATAAAACTAAAAAATACAATAAACTAAAAAAAAACTAGCTTAACTAAATTCTAAACTAAAAATAAAAGAATAAAATAGCTAAATAAATCTTAAAATAAAAACTAAAACAAAAAAAAAAAAAAAAAAAAGCTAAAAAAGAAAAAAAAAAAAAAAATCTAACTAAAAAAAAAAAAAAAAAAAAACTACTAAAACTAAAAAAAAAAAAAAAAAAGAACTAAAATAAAACTAAAAAAAACAAATAAAAAATACTAAAATACTAAAACTACTTAAAAAAAGAAAAACTAACTAAAAAAGAACAGAAAACTAAAAAATAAAAAAAAGAAAAAAAACTACTAAAAAAAAAAAAAATCTAAAAAAAAAAAAAACTAAAAACAAAACTACTAAACTAACAAAAACAATCTAAAAAAAAAAAAAAACAAAAACTAAAATAATTATCTAAAAAAGAAAAAACTAAAAAACTACTAGAAATAAAAAAAGAAAAAAAAACTCTAAAAAACAAACAACTAATAAAAAATAAAAAAAAACTAAAACTACTAAAAAAACTAAAAAAAAAAAAAAAAACTATACAAATAAATAAAAAAAATAAAAAAAACTAAACTACTAACTAAAAAGAACTCTGAAAAAAACTAAATAAAAAAAAAACAAAAAACACTAACTACTAACTAAAAAAACTAAAAAAAAAAAACTAAAAACTAGAAAACTTAACTGATCTCTAAAAAAATAAAACTAAAAAAAACACTAAAAAAACAATCTAAAAATTCTACTAGCTAAAACTAAAAAATGAAAATATCTAATAAAAAACCTATAAAACTAAAAAGATCTAAAAAAACTAGAATCTAAAAAAAAAGAAAAAAAAAAACAAAAAAATCTAAAAAAAAAAAAAAAAAAAAAAAATAAAAAAAACAAAACGAAACTAAAAAACTTAAACTAAATCTAAAAAAAATCTTCTAAAACTAATAAAAGAATTAACTAAAAAAAAAGATAAAAAAAAAAAATATAAAAAATAAAAAAAAAAAAACTCAAAAAAAGAAACTAAAAAAACAAAATCAAGAAAAAAAGAAACTATACCTATACTCTACTAAAACTACATCTGAAACATAAAGCTAAATCTACTCTAAAAAAAAAAGAAAAATTAAGAAAAAAAAATAAACTAAAAAACTAAACAAGACAAACTAAAAGAATAAAAAAAAAAAAAAAAACTAAAAAAAAACTAAAAAAGACTAGAACTAAAAAAAAACTACTAAAAAATAACTAAAAACTACTAAAAACTTATCTAAAAAAAAATAAAAAAAAAAAAAAAAAAAAAATATAAAAAATCTAGAAAAAACTACTTAATAAAACTGATAAATCTAACAAAAAAAAAAAAAAAAAAAAAAAAGAAAAAAAAAAACAAACTCTAATACTAAAACTAAAACACAAATAACTAAAAAACTAACTAAAAGCCTAAACAAAAAAAGAAAAAAAAAAAAAAATATCGAAAAAAAACTAAAAAAAATAAAAAAAAAAAAAACTAAAAAAAAAAAATAAAAAATAAAAAAAAACTAACTAAAAAATATACTACTATAAGAAAAAAAAAAAATAAAAAAAAATCTAAAAAAGAAAAAAAAAAAAAATAAATAATACTAAAAAAAAAAAGAACTAAAAAAAAGAAAAAAAAAACTAAAAAAATCTATAAAAAAAAAAAACTAAAAAGAAAAAAATCTAAACTACCTACTAAAAAAAATAAAAAAGAAAAAAAAAAAAAAAAAACTAAACTATAAAAGATCTAAAAAAAAAAAAAAAAAAAAAAAAAAAAAAAGAAAAAAAACTAATCTAAAAAAAAAAAAACTAAAAAAAAAACATATACATTCTAAAAAAAAAGACTAAATCTCCTGAAAAAAAAAAAACTCTAAAGAAAAAATAAAAGGAAAATAATACTAAAAAAAGCTAATGAATGAAAAAAAAAAAGAAAAACTATCACAATCAAAACTAACTATAACATAAACAAAATGCAATAAATGAAAAAGACTAAAAAATAACTAAAACTAAAACTACTAAATCTAAGAACTCTAAAAAAAAACTCTATAACAAATAACCGCAACACGCGCGACTAAGAAATTGTTTAAAATCCATTGAACAGAGCGGCGGTAATAACACCTCTATAGGACAGAACACCACCAAATATTTTCCCATAGGCCTCAATGCTAATTTACAAAACATCAAGGTCACTGTCACTCCCATGTTTATTAAATCTGGGGCAAATAAGTACCCTGTGCTGAAAGATCAATATTTTTGATAACAAATATGCAATCAAAGTATATGGTTGCCGTGCATTTTCTACTTCAAATTTCACATGTTTACAACTCGTAGTATTCCGCACCAAAGGAAAATATCTAATACTCATATTACCCCTCCCTTTCAATTTGTCCATCCGTCAACCCTATAATTTCCAAAGTAATACAAATCATGTATCTTATTTTTATCACCTTAATTTCACATATTAATGGCAAAACTAAATTTTTTCATTTAATGACCAATCAGAACTCAGGGCTCATTTTACCCTCCGCACAACTTTGGGTGTCCAAAATGTCTGCGCCCATGTTGTAAACAAAGCAGGTGTTTTTCCTATAGCAATAACACCTCTACAGCAATAACGCCTCTACAACAATAACACCTCTACAGCATATGGGTATGATAAAACTATTATTTTGAAGAGGATAAGAGTAAAACAGATTGCAAGAAATATCCCTCTTGATGAGCAATACCGATGTAACAGTTGAACAAATTTGGAAAAGCTGGCATTCGATTATTCATTGTTTTATATGGATGCAACGAAATACAGTTTGCGAGTTCATTTGCAAGTCAAACTTTGGTTCAAGCTCATACACAGTAACCCACATGCGACAAAATGCGGTTAAAACTTGTTAATTAATGGTCTGAAGCCAGTTTGCAAATTCCTGATGCATTACCAGAAAATGTATTCAAGTTTGTGGGGTACAAATTCAAAATCTCTTTCTAAAATCCATGTGGCAAAACACTTGCTCTTGTCACAAACATGGACTGAAATGTGTAATGACCCATGTTTTCTGATTATTCACCATTAATTACTACTGTTGATTTGACACATTGATACATATTATATATAATTTGAAACATTTTCTTCACTATGACTCATAATAATTTTATTCCATAGTTCAGTTTTTCACCTTTTCAAATTTTTTTCCAAAATCAATAAAAATGTCATACATTTTATTTATTTTTTTTTTCACGAAAATGTAAGAGTATTTAAAGCATGAATATTTTCCGTTGTTGAGTAATCTTTTCTAAAGCCAGTTTGATTTTCATATAATAAATTTATATCATCTGAAAAAAAATGAACAGCCTTTTACTCAATATGGCTGTAAACAATATACTAAATCAACTAACAATTGTTATTGGTCTAAATTGGGGATTACCCGAATTACCTTATTTTTATAGATTGAACTATATTGCCTGTGTACCAAGTTTCTGGGAGAATCCCTGTGTTATATATAAAATTAAACCATTTAACAAAAGAATATGAGCATCAGAAAATAACTGACTAAAATCTAAAACTAAAAAATTGGAAATATGTGATAAAAACTTAGATAGACATATAATATAGTCAACAACACTAACGCTTTTACAGGTAAAACTACCAATGGTTTTGTCTTCACCTATCCTGCCGTTACAGATAAACAGATCATTATATTTACAAAACATATCAAATGAGATAAGTAACTTATCGAAATGCCTTTATGTTTGTACATTTCTATATAAAATCTTGCAACAAATGTTCCGAAATTCAAACACTCATAAGTTTTGCTTTTATAATATTTTTTTTCGGGAAAAAGCAGTCAAGTTAAATATTAACTATGTGCATTCCCATTTTTTTGTTAAATTTAATGAATAGAATTAAGTTACTATATCATTGAAATTTATCTATTTTCTTTTCCATAAACATACTGTTTCTATTGTTTAAAAAAGCATTCAAAGCATCATTTCAAATATCGCACTCCTATTTAAAGAGGGATCTGGTGGAAAGGGCTACACCGTCTAATGTAACTCTCTGTTAGGTATTTTTTGTGAAAATATGAAATCCATACAGAAAAATGTTGAAATAAATAAATACATAAATAAATAAATAAATAAATAAATAAATGATAATATAAAAATCAATATTGAATGCATTCATAATTTCGAAAGTGCAATGAACTTGAATATCTGTAGACCCTTAACAGATTATATTTTGAAGTTTCTCACGAGAGGATTTGAATGTCAGAGGAGTGTTCATGTCCTAATTTACAACAGGACGCTACATTTTAATTTACAGTGAAGTGTACTTATCATAACCCAATTTTCGTAGTTTTGCAATTGTACTTCCCATACTAGATTTGTACTATGGAATGGGTGAAACTTCCGTAAACAAGATTTAGGCAATTGTGCCTGCCGCACCGGTTTATACTTACACGAACATACTTTTTCACATGTGTGCACACACAAACACACACACACACACACACACACACACACACACACACACACACACACACACACACACACACACACACACACACACACACACACACACACACACACACACACACACACACACACACACACACACGCACGTGCGGGCACGCACACACATACGCACACACTTACCTTTTTTTTCCGGTTATCATAAAGTAGAGTTGAGAATGTTGATATTTTCTGTACTTTTTCTCAGAATAGGAAAGGCGTTTTTATCATTTATATCAAAATATGAATAGCGTTGATTTAGCGGATAGGATAACATATACAGCTAATACAGAGTAGTAGTACATAATCTACTATTGCGAAAAGTCTCAAATCGACTAAAATATTCAACAAAGTTGTTATGGCAAATTGTAATGGTATTTTTGAAAAAAGAAAACTAATACACTGGTGCCTGACACTCGCGCGGGTAAATATTTGAGTAGTTATATCCTGCATTCACCTAAATATGGTGTTTATATCTCACGAAGGATCCGATATGCCAGGGCGTGTTCAGCATATGAACATTTCATATACAGATGTAAACTACTTACTCGCAAGTTTTTTTCAACGTTTGATGTTAACGTTCCGCAAATTATACGGTCGGTATAATATCCATGTTTGCGATTGCTAGTACTCTGTTAAACTGAATGAAATGTTGAATTGCCTGTTCGACAGCGGTTGTTGAGTCAACTGTACCAATTTAGACAATTTTGTTTCAACTGAATTTTACTTTGGACTCACAGTCAACAGGGGAAAGCATGCGCTGGCATCTGATCGTGTTTGTCCAATATTCACCAGATTTGCATATGTATCCTTGACATCATGTAGATTGATAATTTGGTTTCTGAGATTTTTACATTTCCAAATGCTTCGTTGATGAATGTAAAGATTATTTGCGAAATATTTTACATTTGGAAGAAAATTGGAATTGGGAAATTGTTAGCCGAAGTTTTGGTGTGTTTACGCCAAAGTCGTGTAGCCGTTTAGACCATCGTCTAAATTTATTTTTTAGTCTTACGGATATATTGTTTTTAATTAGGTCGGAGGAGGGAAAAGATAAAAGATGAAATATTTTAATGTACTCGTCTCAACGCTAATGATTTCTGTTGTCTAAATACTTGATATAGATCTACTTAAAGTTGAATCAAAGAGTATTGTTATGACTGAAGTTGCAACATTCCCTTTGTTGAATTGGTTTGTTTACAGCCGTTAAGGTTTATGCATGGAAAAGTCGCAGTTACGCCATGATTGCAATTTACAAGAGTTTTATTTTCACATACAAAGGTAACATCAACACCAAAATGCATGGATGATAAAGATAAAATGACAACAGTAAAACCTGCCTTATCGACCACCAGTGTATAAAGACCAACTGGTCATATAGATTGCTATTTGCTGGCCCCAATAGTACCATTGTGTACGTATTGCTCTCTTTAACACACACACACACACACACACACACACACACACACACACACACACACACACACACACACACACACTATAAAGACAGGTTTTGTTGTGTCCCTAAGGGGTCTTTATATGCAAATTTTACAGTATTTATATTAAAAAGGATATGACACTAAATTTCGGATGGGGAGCAGAAAGTATTTGACGTTTTTCTCATTGTTTTAACAATTGTAGTAAAGTTAGGGCGGGACATCCGTAAAACTAAAGATTAAATTTAAATTACTGTGGTCGGACAAAAGTGAGTTCTCAAAAATGTATTTCACTATATATTCTTAGTAATTCTGCATTTGTTTGACATCCGAAATAAGTGAAAAATTGCACTTTAACTCTGGAAAGCTGGGCCTAATTTTGATAATATTTTCGTTAGTTTACATCCATAAATTACTTTGGTATCAATGGTTTTATTTTGGTGTTAATGAATTACGTAATAAATCCATTCATTATCTTTGTAATAAACATTGAAATGGCGTCGCTTACATTTTACTCTTATGAAGTATGATGTATTTCTCCTGAAATAATTGATAGATTGCAGTGAAATTTCTAGCATATGAGAACAAAAAATATAAACTTCCTGTGAATCAAGTTTTGTTAAAATAGGATAAGCGATGAATTCTAGAGGAGTTATTGAAAAATAAACATGAATATACTAATAATATATAGTGAAAATAAACTTGGGAACTCATTTATGTCCCGCCACTGTACGTTACTTTCAAATAAGTTTCATCTCCCTTGGACCACTGCGGACTTGAGCGTCTATTGGGCCCTAAATAATGACGTTATATTTCTCAGCCTGCCTGAACCTAATTATTTATGATGCGAGTTTATTTATGGGAGATCAGTGACCTTTATACATATTCATACTGACCCCAACATACACGTACAAGACAAAAACCAACATGCGTGTTGTATTGGCACCACCATGAACTAATGACACTGATTTAACATTTGTTAGACAGGAAACAGGAAGAAAACAACTATGGACATATGACCAGAATAGAAGTATCTGGATCGGATGAAGGAAATATTTCTTGCCAGAACTCATCCATAATCTAAACACTTCCGTTCAAACTTTATTCTATTTAAGTGAAAATGACTGTCTGGTCTTAGTGCATATTAACAGTGTTAATTGTTGTATCCTGTGAACTGAGTGAATCCAATTTCCTTCTTTCCTTTTAAGGTAATTCCTTTGTATCCAAAAGTTCTCTTTTACACATGCTGTCAGGTACCCTATCCAAATCTACATCTGCATGTATCATTATACTCTTATCAAAGTGGATACAATGCAAGGTATGGAATACTTTGGAAACGCAATATCTTCAGTAAATTATTATTCTGACGTCGGTGCCCCGACGCAACATTGTTTATCATTCACTTTAAAATTAATTTATTATTTCAGGTTAATAAACTGGACGTTCTATTCAAACAATATCTATGAAAAATTTTGTAATTATATAAACACAATAACGATTCAGGATTTAATAAAAAAAAAACTGCATTTTCCAAAGTTGCATATTGCTCTCTTTACACACACACACACACACACACACACACACACACACACACACACACACACACACACACACACACACCGATATTTCAGTTATATCGTGGCGATCCTAGAATATGAACGGCTGAACTATTAAGAAACATAACACATGGAAACATTCGAAAACGTATGCAGGAAAATAAAAGATACTTACGGAAACTATTTAGATTTTAGTTTTTATTCGAAAAATATTTACAAATTTGTCATGACATAAATGCCATAGTCAAAATTCTACCAAGAAACACAACATGAATTAAGTCGTGATGAATCACAACTCATACAACATGAATCTGATATACTTTCTGTCCTAATGTAACAACAAATTAAAAACAAAATTCAATATAAAAAGCCAAATTACTTTAAAATTGTTGATGCAAATTATGAATGTATTATATACACTTAAATATATCACTCACTTAGGAGATTATGAAAACTAAATCGTAACGTAGTCCGAAATAAAAAAATCAGTCTTTTCACTATTTTGTTTTTATTTGTCACAGTATCTCTATTTAGCATATTTTAAAATTTAAATTATGTACTTTGAAGTTGTTCAACTTATCCGACATGAAAAGAAGTTTAAAACTGAATTACCCATAATAAACTTTTAGAAGATATATTGCTTGAGAGGAACCAAATTTCGCAGTAATTCTACCACTAATATAGCGAACATACCCCCTGCGAATAAAAGGAACTACATTGCTACGTGATATCACCGAGTGTCACCGTGATAAAATTTAATTTTGATTTAAATGCAATAGGAATTTAAGCAGGATTTAAACTTTGACCTAAGTTAAAATCGTACTAAGGCTAACATTCATTTTTTTCATGACCAGAATATGCTAAATATATGATGGAAAATAAAGGGTGTTAAACTGATATCATGTTGCCAGATTGTTGTCTGATTTATTACAAGAAAATTAAAAACCTTGATACATTTATATTTATATTTCAGTTCATTTTTCATCTTTCGTGTATAATACATGTTGTAAGACTTGATTGAAATAATTTCAAAAATATCATTATCACAAAGCAATACATTAATTTCCTCTCCATATAAAGGTAAATTGTTTACTTGCTTTCTGGCACTATGCCTAAATATCAAATTAGGAATGCTGACTTCACAAGCATTCTCATCAGTATGATGGAATATTGCACATATAATTACATACTATTTCTCCAACAATATGAGGCTATGTAAAAAGTTTAAAATGTATGCTAAATATGGCAGTGTCAACATGATTTATTATTTACAAGATAAAATAATATTTAAGTATATTTACGCTCTAAATACAAAATATAAGTATTCATTACTCAATCCAAAATTTGTCAAAAAAGCAATTTCCATTATACTCTCCTTTGTACTAGTACAAGGGACTCGTTGCAATGGTATTTAACATGTGGGAATTATTATTTATTGAATTACATGCGAGACAAAATATTTGTGAAACACTATAACACTGAAATCTTAATTAATCATTTTTAAAAAAAAATCCTACAGATTTTAAACTCCAAAAACTCTGGTAAATATTGTTAACAGAATGATATCATCGTAGTCATCCTAGATTTTGGTGATTTAAACTACCATGGGAAAGTTGTAAAAAAATTATGGAACTTGCGTTAATTGTCGAAACACCGATATGTTGCAAATCAACATTCTTATATATTCTTGCACTATATATATATATATATATATATATATATATATATATATATATATATATATATATATATATATATATATATATATTGCAAGAATATAGACAGAGATAATACAATATTTTTAACAATACCAAAGTTATAGCTTTGTGTTTAAAAATATCTGTTTGAAATGGAAGGCCAGAGTTCATTTTAGACATGTTGTTTTCGTAATTATCTCACACTTTTAAAATTTAGAAAAAAAAATTATTGAAAACATATAAATTAAGATTGAAAAAATTATAAATACAGAAAACAAAACCAATAACAGAATTGGTAACGCTAATTCAAAACTGCGCAAAAACGAACAGTGACATTAAATATGCTATATAAAAATGTACTAAAAGCAAATCTTCAAAATATAAAACTGCAGCCTGCTGCACAAAAATATCATACACACTTTGAAAAAGCAAAGTGCACATTGCAAATTGTTGAAATGAAATAATATAATGATTTAATGGTATATAATTCAATCATGATGTTGTTTGAACAGTCAAGTGTACGTATGCTCTTTCAGGCAAATTGACACTGTCTATATAGAGCTAACTGCTTCCATGACATCATAGAAGAAATAGTAACATGTGATAAACAATAATAGTTACAAAATCATCTGATTACAAAACGTCAGATTCTGTAAACATGGCTTCAGTTACACAGGTATGAAAACACACACACAGACAATTGTGGATACCTTCTGTAAATAATCGGGAAACACCGCAAAGAGTCAACGGACTGTTTGGGTTCCTAGCCACTGAATCAAAACCTGCAGCATTCTTTACCGATTCTGTAAGGCTGTTCAAAATTTCTTAAATTGATTCAAGAGCTATAATATTGTCCATAATTTTAAGCTATTTTTGTAATTTAATGATACGGAGTACATTTTGAAAGATACGTTGAAAGATACTTTTTACTTTCACCAATTCTTAACGATAAATCCCGATCTAATCTTCCATATTGTTATCCAAATATAGGTAGAAAGTTTTAGAATATTGGATTTATCTGGGTGGCTAACTAACTTTGACGTTAACGATACATGTATCGTCATAAAACCACGGTCCGGAATCGCTACACGGTCCTCCATTGGTCATTAGGCATCAGCCAGTGCGAGTAATTGGTGCTCGCATTGCTATTCCAATCAGATGGAGGCCTTTAAACAACTTCTGCATTGTATTAGAACGGTAATGACGACCTCAGTAGAACAATGTATCTGATTGAAGAACCAATGCGAGCACCATTTACCACGGGTAGGAAAAAGCATAGCGATTCCGGAACGTGGTTTTACAACGATGCGATACATTCAAATTTATTCATACAGCTTGATGTAGACCAAATAAACCAAATGGTCAAATAATAAAATAACTTGTGTCAGTCCTATGGTCGTTTCTCTTTGACATGTTTTTGTTTTCAAAATTAGACTTAAATATTTGGTTTACTGGCCTTCTTTAAAAAATAAATTACTTATATATACAAAAATGTCATATAGAACACACAAATATGAAAATATAACTATAAATTTGCGATAGTCGGGAACAAATAATTTCATTCTCTCTCATATAGTGTCCTGAATAACAAAATTTCTTACATCATTTCAGTAAAGGAAAATAGTTCTTATATGAAGAAATAAAACCTTTTTTTGAATTCTTTCACCCCCTCAGTATATGAGTGGTATGTTCTAATTTGAAAGGATTAATCCCTGTACTACAATGATGCAGTTGTATTTCATTTTTAGACCAAGACACCATTGCCGGGGTACTTGTTACTGCCAACTGCAACAAAACGCGTGCTTTGGTTTGAAACACGGGGTCCCAGTGGAGGTTTGCCAATTTCGCTGGTAAAAGAGACAGATCTGGAGTATTTTCTTCCGGTCCCCGCGCTGGTTGCCATCTGTGAGATTATGTTTGACTGCAAAAAATTACTGTAAACTTTTCTTTCACGGTTCTTTTTTATTATACCAATCACAAGTATACCCAGCATGATGAAAAAAATAGCCAACGCCAGCGACAGAACAATGATGACTACTACCAGGAAAGGCGGGTAGGATACATTGTCATTCTTCATCAGCAAATGTACTCGAGCACCTGTCGAAAAATGTGTATGAAGTTTAAATATTTTCATCTGGCGAAGCATATATGTACAGTCAGGCAGACACACAGGCCCTCCAGCACGCAGACACTCACGCACGCACGCAATCGCCTGAATATGTTATCAATCAGCTATAAATATTTTCTATACACTATCTCTGAATGCTATGTACTTCACTTTTTCGAAGTCTTGGTTGCATTATTCGGTGGAATATTATATAGAGATTTGCATTATTGAATCAAACTTTGGTATCAAAATCTGTGATGTAAATGGCCACATGTTTGGGTTGAAATACATAATATTCCAAGATAACATCGAAAGATATACTTGTCGGTCATTTTTATTCATATTTCTGAATTACAAATAAGATTGTGTAGTTTGTTTTGCATGCACATTCTTAACACACACACACACACACACACACACACACACACACACACACACACACACAGATGAAACTGAAATATATATATTTGAAATTTGTTTCATTGAATTATTTAGATAACTATATACATATAAATTGATAGCTGTGTACTAAAACAATTACTTATAAATCTTACTTTCTTTAGCGCTCATTATCTTTTGCTTTACATCATCTACAAGAAAATAAATATATCAACGACAGATATAATATACATATTATATATATATATATATATATATATATATATATATATATATATATATATATATATATATATATATATATATATATATATATATATGAAAATGGACTTGTTTATCTATACCAATATTTGTACCAAAGGTGAATTTTTAAAACATATTTTATATGGAACATACACATATACAGTAAACCTCTTTATATTGTCTCTCGTTTCATTTGCCACTTCGCTCCCACAAGTTTTGAAGGTCCACTTTTCAAATTTTCTTTATAATTTTAATGTTTCCCTCAACGTATCGCCAAACTTGATGAATAGTTATAATGGTCGACATATCAAGAAAGCCTAAAAAATCAAATAGGTCGGCATAGTCAGCGATCGTCTCAATAAAACCTTGGCCGAGACCATAAACAAGGAAGATTCTGAGACAAATTTTATTTTCAAAAGTTAAGAATTTACTCATCTGAGTAAAAAGTGAAAACTCGCGGACCATAAAACGACTTTAGTATTTTCTCAACTGAGATAGGATAGTCAAGGGGAAGTGTAAATCTCGTCCAGGACATATGTCCCAATTTATGTTCTGATTCACTTAACTTCGATGTTTGAACATTATTCTTACCATAATCTATGATTATTAATTATTTGATAACCAACCAAGGGTTATAAAATATGTTAAAAATCAGATAGGCAGCACGGTTTGTGACATAAAAATGGGAATAGATAAATACATTTTTAAAAACATTAAAAACGTCTTGTAAAATGCCAATACATGACCGAATTCAGTAGTTTATTCATATAATATGTTAAATGTATATAATACACGATATTCCAGATACAAGTAAATTAGTATAAGTACATTACTTAAGATAGATGACTCGGAACATGCACTGGGGCATGTGTACCGGACTACATTTACACCGTCCCTATTGTTAATGTAAACAAACGTCGTATGACGAAAACAAGCCATCAGAGAAATAAGTCTTGGTCTCCTAAACCTAGTTCGCTCAAATAACACGTTGTTTTCGAAAGCCAAAGGATTAACCATGTCCCGAAATACTCAGGGCGACAGTGACAATGGCATTTGCATTTGTTTATCTCGAGGCGAACATAGGGGGCAGCCATTTTCGCTGTTAAGATTTGCTTAAGTCAGCTACATGCCGTACTTAAGTATTTTATCACTTGAGAAAGAAATTTGTCAAATAATTTCTTTATGGTCCACAACTTTACACAAGTTGAGAAAATTCTCAAGATTTGAGTAAAATGTTGATGTTGTGAATAGTTTGATGGCCTTGGGCCCAGATAAACTGTAATTGCATCATTTTGTTCATGCAGTTCAAAGGAATCCAAGGTTTAAGTATAAAATGATATATGGGATACATACTTTCATCATAGAAATGTCGAACTTGCAAATGGAATCCCTTCTTTTGATTATTTTCATTTGACTTGAACACAAGGCGTAGATATGGACCATCTGATAGGTACGTCTGAAAAGTCAGCTCTCCACAAAGCGCGTCTACTTTCCTATAATTTGATAAAAAGTGTATACATGTTTTATCATGACGTATGTCATCTATATATTAATGTTTTCTAAACACAAACATTTTTAACAATTGGAACACGTTCATCTGGAAAATAGGTATGATAAAAGTGTAACAGTAACTTCAATATCAATGTTCACAAAATTTCCCAAGAGAATCTTTTGAAAGATGTTCAGTAGCCTGTCCTAAAGACTGACAAATGTAAAATTTAATGACAAGGTGAGGAGATTATGACCGTTCCAAATCGATATCTTATGAAAATACTACCAGTTAAGTTTATACATGGTTATGATATTACATAAAATATTGTTTAATATATACATTTTATCATTGCAAATTATTGCATTGTTTACAAAATGTATCCAATTAATTATGCACTGCAGTGCCCGGTATCTTTACTAAGTAAAATACGGTTATCCTGGCTTTATCAATTCTGAGCAGGTCAGGTAAGATGATTCTGGTACGGTTATTAATATATTTAAGGAATTCATAGAACTTCAGGAGATTTATTATATAAAATCAAAAGCTGTTTAATCAAATGAAGAATCTACAATTCACATAATTTTATTACAATTACGCCCACATTTTAGACCTGTGACAATGACAATTTTTATTCTCATTAAACGTGTATGTATATATTGTAGACAAAATATAGGCGAAAAAGAAAATCATATTACAATGCATGCGTGGAAAGTACATGTGCAATTTATCAAACTAAACTAGACTTATTTAACCAGGAAGTCAAACACTCTCTTTTAGAACAGATATTAATTTACATATATTTATCAACAACTTTGCGTCTTTTTGTATTAAACAGATCATGAAATTGAATGTATTTGGTCTTTCATAATAATAAGAAGGAAGGACAAACTTGATCATTCTACATATTATATCATCTGTACATTTGAACAAGTAATGAAACTCATCCCCCACTTCATTTAAATTACATAAGATGCATCTGCATTTATGTCTTGGAGTGTTTTGCCAGCGGCCTGTATATTAAAAAAAAGATTACAAGTTTTTAATTTACACATAAGTAAATATTGTTTTGTTGACAATTTTGTAAGGCAATTTTCAAAATCTTAAGTTTCTTTAAATATCCTATAATTCAGCCCTTTCGGAGAATTGTATATTGATCTTGTCCACTGTTGGAGAAATTGGTCATACAATGACCTAAAACAAGATTTTAAAGATCTTTAATATTGACAAAGTTATGCATTTTCCAAATATATGACAGTCAACATGCCTCTAAAATAAATTTTAAAAATCGTACCCATGGTGGATTCCTCGTATAAATAATATCATATAATGTATTTGAAAGAACTAACAAGTTTTCCCCGGAAAGTTAATGTTCTTAGATTAAGATTGCTGACTAAGGGAAATCGTCCGAGTTCCCCATATACTATATAATTTGGTGTGCAACTTTTTACTTTCAAGATATATTTACAAAATTTTAAAAGTGATTTTTCGAGTAAATTAGTGTTTGAAAAAAAAACTCGCACATCTGCATAGTAGAATAGGTTGAATAAGTTTGTCAAATAGTTCTAATTGACAGTTAATTGGTAAATTGTTATTTGTATACTTTTGGAGTAGAATGTACATTGCCTTATTGGTCTTCGTGTAAGCCAAGCGCCCCATTTGACATTAAAAAGTTTTCTAAATCATTTAAAGATATGGCGAACAAGTACGGTGACAAAGATTCGCCTTGCATCACCCACTGAATGAGCACAATTAAGCCTAATTTTAGCTTTAATACTATCATACATATGATATATAAAACGTCGTATCTTGTTCATAACCTTTGTCTTTATAAATAGGTATTATTTCACCACAAAGCCACTGAGTTGGAAAAATACCAGTGTAAAAAATACATTAAACAGTTTTGTATACAATGGTAATAGTATATTTGCAGTTGATTTGATCTATTCATTAACGATGTTGATTTGTTCAATTTCAGTGAATTAGTACAACGCATATATATTAATTTGTATCAATACAAGATAAAATTCTAAGATCTTCTTCCGAGAATACATAATCTGGAACATTATTGTTAACGTCAGTATTTAAATCCTTGAAAAAGTCAAATAATTCAGTTACACTAATATTAGAAACACTTTTCATTTCGCTTTTACAATTAAAAATTAATAGAGAAAGTACATGTGATAACACTTAATCCTGCTCTTCAGATTCATGATAATCTCCTTAAATTTTAATTATGCAATAAATTCACAATTTTCCGAAAATACATGTGGATTATTTCCACTTGAAATTCGTTGAAAATATTCTTTAAAATTAAAAAGAATACGAGTAGTCACAAAATCTACCAAAATATTTTATGTTTATAGTCGACCCTGCGTCATATAACACGAATACGGGTGTTGCTTATATATTATAAGCATTTTATTAGGATGTGATCTATTTAACAAATGGATACTCTCTGTCTCTGTCTGTCTGTCTTTGTGTCTGTCTCTCTCTCTCTGTGTCGGTCTCTCTCCCTGTCTGTCTGTCTGTCTCTCTCTCTCTCTGTCTGTCTCTCTCTCTCTCTCTCTCTCTGTTTAATTTTAGCATAAGACCAACATCAAACATCAGTCAAAATAATTCATGTTTACGGGGTAGTAGGTTGTTTTATATATGCTGTTGAAATGAATAATTTAATTAATATGTGATTAATTTTATACCCGTTTTCCTTTATATAGACTCTAAGGTAATCATTTTCACAGACTTTGGAATCTTCCAACTCAAAATCCATGATAGTTGCAGCGAACCTGCCGGATGTTTGGTTAAAGATCCATTCAATTTCTGTGTCTGATGGATAGGGCTCTGGGTAGTTTGGGCTCTTAAGGTTAAGGTTTGATGTCGACTGCCAAATAGTTTTGGCCTCTAGAATAAAGAAATATCACAATATATAAAATAAGAGTCACTGATAAAAATGAAAAGAAAATATGTAATTAATAACGACTCCTGGATACAAATGTCATGAAGTAATAGTCAAACGTTATACATCAACTTAAAATGTGTATTTTGGGTCATGTTGATAAAAATGAGAATTGAACAATAAAAATAATTACTGGATGCTGACATCAATAAAAAGAATTAAAACGCACAAACACATACACAAAGATTTTTAGCTGGAGAGAGAGAGAGAGAGAGAGAGAGAGAGAGAGAGAGAGAGAGAGAGAGAGAGAGAGATTGTTTAAGTAATATTTCACTGCAAAATATTAGAATTGTACTATGTTTATGAGTCATACCGTGATATATCTGATAGACTGATAGGAGAGGGAAAATGGATATATTTTACGCGTTCGTGACATATTGCACAATTATCCTAAATGTCATTTCAAGCAACAATTGGCGGAAATTTTTAGATGCAGAAGCAATATATAAATGTTACTTACCGATCATGCAAACCATAGAATACAATAGAATGACTGTCCACATCATGTTTGTGTAAAAACGTGCTGTTGGAGTATCTCATAAACTAAATAATTACTAACTGCGTCTTCAACACCGTACTTGTGTGTGTCGACACTCAAGATTCCGACATTTTTCAAATTGTCGGAGCCTGACTTGTCTCTGCTTAACTGCGGTTGTGATGAAAATGACGATTATTATATTTATTACAGATAAAATGTCATGTTTCCGTTTATACTTATTCGCAGCCAATGACGATGTGAAAACTTTGAACTTTGCAATTAATGTGTGTCTGTAAGGTCATATGCATTGAAAAAAGCAGTATAACTTGAATATAGTGACACTGTTTTTTTCTCAAGCCAACGATCACACGTAGACCAAATGAACACAAATATTGATAATATAAAATCTGATATTTTCAGAAAATGTTTCAAAGTATCCAGTGCACAACCTGATGTTCACTTTATAGTCAACTGACATCCATACAACAGCTATGATTTAATTACTTGTTACATATATGATATAACCCACTAGTATCGTCTAGTGCTCTTTTTATTTATAGTACGTTTACATATATAAATTGAATACAAAGAAAACACATACACATATTTTTATATAAACATGTATGAAAAATTGTATTGATTATACCCCAAATATTTTATTGCTTTGGCAACACCATAAGGTGTATCAAAGCTCGTTGAAACAATATTTCATCGTTTCACTTAGTTAAAAGGGAATATATTGTGACGCATCTTCATCAAGTGAGGACATAGTTCATCTTCATCAAGTGAGGACATGGTCAACATCTTCATCAAGTGTGGACATGGTTAATATCTTCATCAAGTGAGGACATAGTTAACATCTTCATCAAGTGAGGACATAGTTCATCTTCATCAAGTGAGGACATGGTTAACATCTTCTTCAAGTGGGGACATTGTTAAAATTTTCATCAAGTGTGGACATGGTTAACATCTTCATCAAATGAGGACATAGTTAACATCTTCATCAAGTGAGGACATGGTTAACATCTTCTTCAAGTGAGGACATGGTTAACATCTTCTTCAAGTGGGGACATTGTTAACATTTTCATCAAGTGAGGACATAGTTAACATCTTCATCAAGTAGGACAGTTAACATCTTCATCAAGTGAGGACATAGTTAACATCTTCATCAAATGAGGACATAGTTAACATCTTCATCAAGTGAGGACATGGTTAACATCTTCTTCAAGTGAGGACATGGTTAACATCTTCTTCAAGTGGGGACATTGTTAACATTTTCATCAAGTGAGGACATAGTTAACATCTTCATCAAGTAGGACAGTTAACATCTTCATCAAGTGAGGACATAGTTAACATCTTCATCAAGTGAGGACATAGTTAACATCTTCATCAAGCCATTTACTAAGTTAAGACACAATTAGCATCTTCACCCAGCCATCTACTAAGTGAGGACATAGTTAACATCTTCATCAAGTGAGGACATAGTTAACATCTTCATCAAGCCATTTACTACGTTAAGACACAATTAGCATCTTCACCCAGCCATCTACTAAGTGAGGACATAGTTAACATCTTCATCAAGCCATTTATATTCACAAAGTGAGGACACAATTAACCCTATAAACCCTAAAGGCAAATATAGACTGGTCTAAACAATAGAAAATATCATATCATCTAGAAACATAGGTTGAAAGAGTTAATACTCAATTATAAAACGGACACGTATCGGTTTATCTATGTGATAAAGACCCATGACAGGGCACATAAACTTCTGTATTAATACCCAATTATAAAACTACCACACATCGGTATATCCGTGTAATGAAGACACAAGACAGGGCACATAAACTTTTGTATTAATACCCAATTATAAAACTACCACACATCGGTATATCCGTGTAATGAAGACACAAGACAGGGCACATAAACTTTTGTATTAATACCCAATTATAAAACTACCACACATCGGTATATCCGTGTAATGAAGACACAAGACAGGGCACATAAACTTCTGTATTAATACCCAATTATAAAACTACCACACATCGGTATATCCGTGTAATGAAGACACAAGACAGGGCACATAAACGTATGTATTAATACCCAATTATAAAACTACCACACATCGGTATATCCGTGTAATGAAGACACAAGACAGGGCACATAAACTTTTGTATTAATACCCAATTATAAAACTACCACACATCGGTATATCCGTGTAATGAAGACACAAGACAGGGCACATAAACGTCTGTATTAATACCAAATTATAAAACTACCACACATCGGTATATCCGTGTAATGAAGACACTAGGCATTATTTAAAGGGGCATAAGCTGTGTGTGTGAAATTTTTGTTTTTCTTATTTATTATTTAGATTGAATTACAATAACAAAAGATAACCAAACAAATTCCTATGTATTTTGTGAAAATTGGTTGAGAAACCAAGGTTTGACCCTTATCAATTGCATTTGATAAACTCAACTTTATTATTTGTATATGAATATCACACTTGATCTGACTCTATTTTCGGAAAATGTGTAGGAATGTAAGATTCTGTATGGCTGTGTATCGCTAGTAATTTGTTACATCATGTGCAAGTAGTAAAAGTTGAAAAATTGTAATATCTTTTTGGTAAACACTGCTAATACTAGCGAAAAAAAGAAACTGTGTAATTAAGTTATTTAATTTATAGATCCATATACAAGATATTATGTTGCATTATGTATATCAATATCTAATATAATGCACTGTCTATTAATTAAAACATCAAATCACGGATTATGTCCATTATAGTTGATACGAACAGCCATTGAAAGTATGGGAGGGGTGGGGTGCAAAAAAGTTTCATAAGTTTAATAGCATTTATGACCGCCAATTACACCGATGCATTCTCCACACTTACGACCCACTGGACGAATCAGGTTATGCGTCCAACGTAGCACGCGGTGACACTTGACGTAGACGTCGCTCCATTTCATCATTTTCATTTTATAGGCGATAAATGCGGTGACATCGTAGGCTAGGGTAAAACATACGTTTTGCTGCTGTAGATAGTCACTAACAACGCGTGCGGTGCGCGGTCGTGCGTTGTCCTTCTGCAGAATGTCGTTACTCTGGTTATTGGGAATGAATGAAATGACGTGCTGACGTACAATCTCGGCACGATATCGTGCGCCGGTTAAATTGCCCTCCAATGTCACCAAAGAGGTCCTTCCTTGTGTTGTAATTCCACCCCAGACCATACCACTCCCTCCGCCTAATTGTCGGTGCTGAATAACGCAGGCGTCAGTGTGACGTTCTTCGGCACGACAGTAAGCCCGAACACGACCGTCACTGCTGTCGAGATGAATCTCGACTCGTCCGTAAACAGAACTTCCGTCCAATGCCTGTTATTGCATCAACGATGCCTCCTACACCACGCTAACCTCGCAACACGGTAACGCCAGAACAGAACAGGACGGATAACATGATGTCAAGGACGGATGTTGGCTTCTCGCAATCTGTTTCTTACGGTACTTATCCGTCGATGCCCTGGGAAAAACAGCGGCCAGGAAGCCGATTTCGCAAATGTGACGTCCGTATATTCGTATCTTGTCGACGTGACGTCACACGCGGGAGTCCTGATCGTGGGCGTTCCGACCGGTTCCAGTTTACTGATATCGTCTCCATTAAGCATTTACAGTGTTAATATAACCTCCAAACTGCTTTGCCACATTGCTTTGAGATATCCCAGCTTCCAGCATCCCAATATCAAGCAATCATTTATCATTTTTTTAAATCATGCGAGGCATCTCTCCATCAAAATTTTATTCCAAATACCAATGTTTTTTCTGTTTTAATACATTGAATACTGTCAATGAATGCAAGAAATTCCTATCGAGTACTAACCACGTGTCGCTTAGGTTCAAGAAAAGCATGGCGAATCGAACGCGATATTCAACAAACTGAGTGTACAGTCAAACACGCGTTTAGTATATTAAACTATGAAGAATAAAGAGCGATCAAAGAATACTTTTTATGTTTTTATTTAACATCTAAGCATACAATTTTTTTTTCCGCTGGTATATTAAAGAAAAATACACATGTAGCAAAAGCAACATTCGAATACGAATACGGTGTGATGAATATTTCAATACTGATTTCTAATTTCATGAACTGGTGAAGAGCCTCATGAGCTGCACAGAACAAATGGAGAGAGCATATTCAAGGCCCTATTCTCCACAATTAAGTCAAGATGTATGGTATTCGTTTAGTTCTAATTATAATAATTTCACAAAATGGGTATGATATTGATTTTGATATGTCATTTGACAGAACATGCATTTTTAATATTTTAAGATATCCAGCTATATTTAGAATTATTAAAATTACTTGAAAATATATGATATCTGTCATAATGGTGCTTCCCTTGTTTTAACATTTAATGTATGTATCGCTGTAGCAGTATATATATATATATATATATATATATATATATATATATATATATATATATATATATATATATATATATATATATATATATATATATATATAGTTATTAATCAATTTGTACAGGATGTTTCATTATCATGCAATCTATAACCGCATTTCGAAGAAAAAAGGAATTACAGAAAACAATAGTGTTTGAACCATAAAGGAAGTGCAATGTGTAAATACGTCAAGCTTTGTTTCTTATATCAAGTAAACTCCGCGGAAGAAATATATTCCTAGAATCTCTCTCTCTCTCTCTCTCTCTCTCTCTCTCTCTCTCTCTCTCTCTCTCACTCTCTCTCTCTCTCTCTCTCTCTCTCTCTCTCTCTCTCTCTCTCTCTCTATCTGTCTCTCTCTCTCTGTCTCTCTCTCTGTCTCTGTCTCTCTCTCTGTCTCTCTCTCTCTGTCTCTGTCTCTGTCTCTCTCTCTCTCTCTCTCTCTCTCTCTCAAATGATACATGGTCAATTGCAAACTTTGTCCATTGTCATGATGTTTTTCACTTAACATGGTATCTGTGAAGTAATAATGTGTATAACATGATTAACACGTTACCTGTGAAGTAATTATATGTATAACATGGTTAACACGTTACCTGTGAAGTCATAATGTGTATAACATGATTAACACGTTACCTGTAAAGTAATAATGTGTATAACATGATTAACACGTTACCTATAAAGTAATAATGTGTATAACATGATTAACACCTTACCTGTAAAAAAATAATGTGTATAACATGTTTAACACGTTACCTGTAAAGTAATTATGTGTATAATATGATTAACACGTTAACTGTGAAGTAAAATGTGTGTATAACATTATTAACACGTTACCTGTAAAGTAATAATGTGTATAACATGATTAACACTTTTCCTGTGAAGTAATAATGTGTATAACATGATTAACACGGTACCTGTGAACTAATAATGTGTATAACATAATTAACACGTTACCTGTGAAGTAATAATGTGTATAACATGATCAACACGTTACCTGTAAAGTAATAATGTGTATAACATGATTAACACGTTAACTGTATAGTAATAATGTGTATAACATGATTAACACGTTATCTGTGAAGTAATAATATGTATAACATAAATAACACGTTAAATGTGAAGCAATAATGTGTATAACATGATTAACACGTTACCTGTACAGTAACAATGTATAACATGATTAACACGTTACCTGTGAAGTCATAATATGTATAACAAAATTAACACGTTACCTGTAAAGTAATAATGTGTATAACATGTTTAACACGTTACCTGTAAAGTAATCATATGTATAATATGATTAACACGTGTTAGCTGTGAAGTAATAATGTGTATAACAAGATTAACATATTACTTGTAAAGTAATAATGTGTATAAAATGATTAACACGTTACCTGTAAAGTAAGCATGTGTATAACATGATTACCATTTTACCTGTGAAGTAATAATGTATATAACATGATTAACACGTTACCTGTGAACTAATAATGTGTATAACATGTCTACTTGTCAGGGTCATTATTGAATTTCAATTTCCATATCACTATAAAGGGTCAATATTGTATTTCAATATTCATATCACTTTCCAGGGTCAATATTGTATTTCAATTTTCATATCACTTTCCAGGTTTATCATTATATTTCAATTTTCATATCACTTTCCAGGTTTATCATTATATTTCAATTTTCATATCACTTTCCAGGTTTATTATTATATTTCAATTTTCATATCATTCTCAGATTAAGTATTTTATGTATCGCACCCCCTCTGTCTCCACGAACGATAGTGATATGTTTACCATAACCCGAGATGATAACACATTTTGCTTGTGTAATCATATATCTATATACAGATATATCAATGTTATAAAATGTTGATATTTTGTTATACAATTATAATTAATACTTTGGTATCTAGGATTTTTATATTTGAATGATACAGTAAATGATAAGTTGATTTTACATGGAAATGAATTAAATTGAGAGTCAATAGTACCGTAATAGTAAATGTTTGATAAAACTTCGAAACAATAGCAATGTTGCACGAGTATGCAAATGATAAACATAAAAATATATAATATCTCAGATATCAAATTATAAATAAAGGATATTAATACATTAAAACAGAAAAATCGAGACATTGGTTTATAAGTTATTGCGTCCAAACCTCGCGATATAAAACACGTGTACAAATCTCAACATTCACATTGTTGATTACAAAAGCGGCCTATAATTTTATTCATTTGAAATAAAATGACACAGATAAGGCACAGAGAGAAACAGATGGAAATTACAATAATTGCCTATGTTGGTGCGGCGTATGAAGGAGACATAAAGGTCACTAGTAAAGGTCACTAGTAAAGGTCACTAGTGGTTGTGTTAAGGATAATAACTATCTTGATAATGAGCTTGTCTATTGTCCATAGGATGTAATAAAGTAAAACGTACTAAACGTACTAATTGCCACTCGGAACTCCCAAGTCATCAAAATACGACAAATTGGGTAAGATAACGGTCTCAACACGAAGAACCACAATTCACAAACGGGATTGAACGATGCGTCCAGAGGGAGTCAGCGTCCCATTTTAGCATATGTTTCACCCGTCGCAAAAATTCCATGGAAACCTCTCGAGCTAGGTGAAAATGTCATCAGTTAGATTTAGCAGGGCAAAAATTTATTTTCACATATAACTATGATTTTATTAATTACTTCATGAGTTGAAACTACTATTGCCTTAAAACACCAGTGATAAGTACAACCTATAAATCGGAAAATCTTACGACACTATAGTTCTAATTCACCCCTTGCATCTTGTATGGAGAATCAGCTGGGCGAATCGCCAAAGACGAAAATCTGCTAAAGTAATGGTCCATTTCTGTGCATGTGGCTTCCGCATTACCGTCGATATCAATACAAGTCATAGGCGTCGGAACCCGAGGGGGGGGGGGTTTAGGGGGAGCTTAGCCCCCCACTTTTTTTGCAAAGATAGACATAGGTGTTGAAAATTGGGGCTTAGCCCCCAGACGTTTCTGGCGTGTGTGTGTTTTTCATTTGGTTTAGCCCCCCACTTTCAATTTGCTTCCGACGCCTATGCAAGTTAATGCGCGAAGCGATATAGTACATGTATACTTGATAAAATGTAATGAATAGTATTTTAAGGTGACATTTATATTCCATCATTGAAATATGAAATTATATACTTAAATATATATTAAATCACCACACACACTAAAGAGACAACAATATAACAAGAAGGATGCAGTTAGATAAGACTGATAGCATTTCATGATATTACAATTTTGCCCTTTTTATATCGATGTATAGTACTTATTGAACTGTCGAATAAAGTTTGAGCTTTGATTTACTATTTCACAATAGTGCTAGGCACAAGACAGACAAGTGAAAGGATTGGGAAAAGGTCAATGACATTAATCTATCCGTTTCCTATTCAACGATGAATATGCTTGAACTCTCATTAAAACCATTTGATGTTAGACAAAATAAACAAGTACATTTTTCTGGAGTTAACGAAATATTTCATGTTTTATGTGAATGTTCCAAGTGGGTTAAATCTGTCAAAACAAAATACTGAAACATATGATTGGGAAGTAAGAAAATAAGTTACAATCTGGAGCAAGCATTAACAGTTATAATGGAAACGGTTTGGCTTTTCTAGCAAAATCTTAAATTTGACCTGTTATATTAGTGCATTTCCCCTAATTATTGCTTTGACAACTTATTACGTATGACGAATAGTTTCATGCAAACACTAGAGCTGGCTTTGATAACAAATTGCGTTTGGCCAACCCGAGTGACATGCAATTGCATTTGCTAGAGCGGGTCACATGTTAATAATAATCACACCTCTAACTAGATTCAGCTACTCGCGTTGCACTTTTCTTGTCTCATGGCGGCATATTTCTGTGTGTCCCAGCAAACCTGGAAAATGTTTTTTTAAGTAAGTGTAAATATGTCGTAAAAATGCAGTCGTATGGGAACATTATCCATACAGTCATTAAATATGACCAGTCATAAATTCTTACCCCCCTTGATTACATTTTAACGTACAGTAAATCTTTAATAATCGCGAATTGCTAAATTCTATTCATCAAATAACCGGTTCTTGTGCACAAGTCAACGGATGAGTCAATTCACATGCAGGGGTGTTTCACCAGTATTTTCAATCCTGTGTCTATAGTGATGAGATGTATACACCCCAATTAAAAGAAAATATACAGTTCCAATGAAAATCAACAATAACAATGGCCACTGCCATTACCGCTAATCGAGGTAATAAAACATAAAAAAAGGGTTTGTACTGAGACGTCGAGTATTGGAGAGTCTCCTTCATATTTCAATGCAGAATTGATTACGACTATGGCCTTCTTTAAATAAAATAGTAATTTCATTGGTTACCTGATAACTTCTTTGATGCAAACTTAAAAAACACTTTCCAGTTTTGCTGGGACACACAGTAGAGTCCGTATCCAAATAATATGTGTACTCAAATAGTAATGAGTAACACGCAAAACCTTCCATAAAATAGCTTAAATACATAGATAGTTTTCTTTAATTAATTGTCAATGTATTTAAGCCAAATATTAATATTGAACAGAAGAATGAAAGTGATCACCTGATGGATACAAAATTTAATTGGGATTCCGTGGACAAACTGCAGGATTCATCGCTCTTTAAACCATGACGTCACTCACTTATAATCAGCGAGGGTTCGACTTCCGCTGGAACCTGAGCTTTTTAAAGAAAGTTTATCCGTTTACTTGTTGGTGTGTGTTTCTTTCAATATCCCAGCGAACTAGAAATTAAAGATACAACAGAATCAAGTACACACGCTTCATACTTAGACATTTTACTTAATATAAACACAGACGGGAAATTAGCAACTAAGCTATACGATAAACGCGACGATTTCGGCTTTCCCATCGTAAATTTTCCACATTTAAGTAGTAATATCCCTCAATCACCTGCATATGGAGTTTATATTTCACTAATGATCCGATATGCCAGGGTGTGCACAACATATGAAGATTTCATATACAGAGGTAAACTACTCACTGACAAATTATTGACACAGGGATATCGAAAACCGCGTTTAATGTCAACGTTCCGCAAATTTTATGGTCGGTATAATAGTCTTGTTTGCGACTACTCTGTTTCACTAAGTGAAATGTTGAGTTGCCTTTTCGTTGGCGGTTATTGAGACGTCTGAACCAATTGTGACGAGGATTCACTCCTCACGTGTTTCATTGGACTTGACTGTGGACTCACGGCGGGTGTGACCGGTCGACAGGGGATGCTTACTCCTCCATGGCACCTGATCCTACCTCTTGGTTTCCAGAGGTCCGTGTTTGTCCATTTTTACCGGATTTGTATCTATGTCCTGGACATCCTATTGATTTATACTTTGGTATCTGAGATTTTTATATTTCAATTGAGATGAGTTAAAAAATGTACATGTATTAAAGATTGGTGGCATATTTTTATGCTTTTGCATATCGTGTCCTGGACACAAAGTTTTATTATGTCTGGACTCTGACAATAAAATATGTCGGATTATTTATTACCCTGCCTAAATCATATTAACTATTGCTAAACTGAAAGGATTCTTTTTGCTAATGGAAGAACTCAATATTTATTTCTAGAATGATAATAAAGTAAAAATGAGGAAGTACCAATGGTTAATCCAAACTTCACTTATCATATAGTTATCATAAACATAATACAAAAGTTATAGTTTTGCAAAATAATGGACCAATTAGACATTATCAGTTGAGCTCTAAATTAAAATTAAAAATATGGTGTCGTACAAGACCAAAAAACTAACATAAATGTATTCTTAGAGTAACCACAGTAAAAAGATAACTATTTTGACTTTTGAGGAGTTTATCATTTTTTAAGAGGTGCTATCCACTCGAAACATGTTTTTAGTATAAATAGGTCATGCTCTACATAGCAAATTATCGTCTTGAGCATTATAAGTTTGGTATTATGTTTATAATATTCTACTAATGTGAAAAAGACACACATTACAATAGAGTATGACATTTCTTTTCCGGTTAGAATTAGACACCCGTTACAATAGAATATAACATTTCATTTACGATTAGTAATTATAGTCGTCAACCTTTGTAAGTAAATGCTACTTTAGGTAATGTCACACACAAGACAATGTAATATTGTAAAAGCTGTGTTAAATGTGGCTTGTACTTCTCACAGGTCATGTGATGGATAAACACTATGGTAAACGTTTGTGTCTAAATGTCCTCCGAGGTCAAAACATTGCTTTAAAACCATGAAGTTTCTCACCTCAGATAAGAGTTCTCCTGAAAGCGAAGCTGATTTGTAAGAAACTATGTCATTTTACTCTCAGAGGTCAGTGGTCTGATGTATAGATGGTTATAAACAGTACTTTGATAAGAGTTACTTCCCCCGACGGCCATATTGTGTGGCGGCACATATAATTCAACCAAATTAATTGAAGTATTCTTAGATATAAGTAGTTTGAAAAATCCATACGGGTATTTTGTTAAACCATATGAAGTCCCACTCTCTCAGGAATATTAGATACTACCCTGGAACATTGTCCTGTACAGTGACTCCATTTCGCTAATCATATTTAAAACTAATTGATTTCTATGTATCCCGCATGTGACATGCTAGCAGAGAACGCTGCCTTCTTCCGGACATCTGCAGCCATTTTCACAAAAATCTTAAGATAACGTTTACTCTTAAAAGTAAAATTAAGATTGTTATGGTTTTTATGAAAAATCTTAAGTTAATCTTAAGATAAAAAATTGTCGTAACTTTAAGAGAGCTATCACCCACACCTAAGAGAAATTTTTATTCTTAAGATTTTATCAACATACTTGTAAGTGTCTCCATAGAAAAAAGATGAATTTAATATGTTGTTTGATATGATTAACAGAATAGCTATTCGCAGAGAACGTATTTTCACACCAGAATCTGAGTATAGATAGATCTACAAGTCACTAAATATTGCCTTTTCCGAGACACTGCATCGTGAACTTAGCGGACACAACAAGAGATTTAACCGAAAGGCGTACAGAAAAATATCATGCGATTTCTCCCCATCCTGATGGGGATTTTGTATTTAGTAGCTTAATAAATCTAGGACTAAATAGATTACGTTGTGTTGAAACTACAAAAGATCTAGGCTACCATATTGTCCTCGTCACATATCCGTGAATCAGAAAAATAGCAATGATTTAGATCTAGAATAGAAATCTACGCCTATATCGATTACACGTTGTCATAATAAGATAACATATGCATACCTTTTGTAATCTTTAATAGATCTATAATGACAGATTTAGTCAAGAAAATTAAAATTTGCTAACGCTGCCACTATTGTTTACATCTGTACCCAATCCTAGCGTTCTTAAAGTCACGCACGTCATGTAGCAGGACGATCTAAGCTCAAAATTAGGGGTGTTTCAAATGCAGTCGAGTTTACTAGATCTATCATTATCATTACCAGAAAATATTTAAATTACATCTGAGAATTTAAATGGGCGGTAGAGCTCTCAAAAAATACTATCGGCCTATTTGCTGTGAAAATAATCCCTTTCATATTAACCAAACTTGCCGTTAGACCAAACTTGCCGTCGTGTGTGGAAGCTTACAAATTTCCAGATTTATTTTTTTCAAAGGTGCGTGTCCCCATAGTCTCAAATGAATTATTGCTTCACAATTTATCCAAAAATTTTACACTTAAAACATGTTCATTGAGGCTTGTATTCTATAACAATTTAGTATAATTCAGATACCAAAGTATAAATCAATAGAATACCCAGCACATAGATACAAATCCGGTAAAATGGACAAACAGGAACCTCTGGAAACCAAGAGATGGGATCAGGTGCCATACAGGAGTAAGCATCCCCTGTCGACCGGTCACACCCGCCGTGAGTCCACAGTCAAGTCCAATGAAACACGTGAGGAGTGTATCCCCGTCACATTTGGGACAGACGTCTCAACAACCGCCAACGAAAAGGCAACTCAACATTTCACTTAGTGAAAGAGAGTAGTCGCAAACAAGACTATTATTCCGACCGTAAAATTTGCGGACTGTTGACATTAAACGCGGTTTTCGATATCCCTGTGTCAATAATTTGTCAGTGAGTGGTTTACCTCTGTATATGAAATCTTCATATGTTGTACACGCCCTGGCATATCGGATCATTTGTGAAATATAAACTCCATATGCGGTATCTAAATGGATATGTAAAATAAATGTAAAACAAAAACCAATTTTTTACGAAATACAATTAGATCTAAAAACATAAAGACACGACATCGTATAAATAATATACTACTGTCTATTTTACGAAGAAAGTATTGTTTATTTTGTAAACAATTTTAAATTGATAGATTTAATAAAGTTCAATGATAAATTTAAAGTTTAAAAGTGAGCGCATGACAGTATGAATATCTAAAACGAAAACGTGACGCCTACACAGCACACACATTTAAATTATGAAATGGAATTTAAAATGTTAATATACAAAACATAGCCTACAAACATATAATTTACTGATGCCGTATAGATCTCGATAACATACATGTAAAACACAAACAAATACACTAATATTGTGTAATTGCAAAAGGCTGGAGTAAAATGTAAGTAGAGCTTTGTGAAACTTTATTTAATCATTATTCAAACTTAATTGAATTTCATTTACACCAAATTATTTGTCTTTTCTGGAAAATGCATGTGACGCCTTATCGGAAATATAGTATGCGCATGCGAATCGAAAGTGAAACGTCGTTGCTCTGCTTACTTTAATCGTAAGAGAAAAACTTAAATTAAACCTTAAGAAAATTAAATCTTACGATAGCTTTCGTGAAAATTTTATCTTAAGATTATATCTCCCGTTGTGGATGATATTTGTATATCAAATTTGTTATATTCTTATGGACATGAATATAAGGGGTCTTTTGGTGGGTCCTTTCACTAATACTATTTAATCCGTTGTGAAGAAAACTTCACAAGTTGACTCATGTTGCCGTCAGACCATTTTTCTATAATCAAATTTGTATATTATTTGAGTTCGACTTAAAAAGGTACATGGATAAAACGTCGCCACAAAATTCGATTATCCAATTGCTTTAACAACGCTACCATAAACGTCTTCAATTTATACTTTGATCGTACTTATATAGTATGTCTTGTGACATAAACAAAAACAAGCTCATTTTTGGTGAAAATGCGTATATATGTTAACACTTTCACTAATACTATTTAATCCAATTCGGTTCCTTCGGTAAAGAAGAAAACAAAGAAAATCACAAGTCATCACTCACAATACTATGGAAGGATGTGTTGTGTTTGAAACATTTTCTTTCTCAGTTTTGCCCGATTCACAGGGGAATAACCTGGTTTACTCTGTCCCACAAAATCGATCAACTATAAATAATTTTGAGCGTCATTGCTTAACCGCAAACCCTAGTTATGAATTGAAAAAAACGTTGAGTTCGACCGATTACAGTTAAAACAAAAAGGTATAAACTGATGCCGTAATAGTATAAAACGTCAGCAAATACACTAAAAATTGCAAAAGGCTGGACAAAATGTAAGTAGAGCTTGTAATTTAATCATTATTACTCAATAATTTCATTTACACCAAATGCTTTAAAATGCAACGCTACCGGATATAACGTGAATCTAACTTTATAAGAAAAACTTAAATAAATCTTAAGAAACAAATCTTACGATTTTCGTGACATGACTTAATTTATACTAAGATTTTAAATTGTGGTCCCTATCCCGTTGTGTTTGTATATCAACATTTGAATTCTGACATCGATATGTCTTCTTCATTTTTACTTTCGGTCTTCATAAACAAAAAAAGCTCATAAAACTATGTCACTTTCACTAATACTATTTAATGTTCGGTGACATTTAAACACCACGCACACAAGCGATGAAGTGATATATAATTGCATAAAACGCAGCCACAAAATAAAACTCTATTGAATGCTTTAACAACGCTATAGTAATTCCATATGTAATGTCTCCCCTGTACGTATATGATAGGATTATAACACATTTGTGTGACATTTACATATTGATAGACATAAAACCAAATACCATATGTATGCGTTAGTGGATACCTAATACATATTTAAACATGCGATTTATACCTCAAACATGCGATATATCATTCGGTAAACACGAGGACTGATGTAAGAGACAAAGAAAATGTCAAAAATCATCAATCCTTATCAGATACTTTACGAAGGATGTGTTGTGTTTGAACATTTTCTTTCTCAGAAATTTTGCCCGATTCACATAACTTGGCAGGTTGGAGTAACCTTTTGTTTATCATGCGGGGGATTCTACTCACGTGTCGGTTATGCTGCACGGGAAAATCGATCGATTTTACTATAAATATATTTTGCGCCTAGAAATTAAAACAGCTTAACCGCAAACCCTAGTTTGCATATGTGATATACACAAACGGGCAATGAGTGAATCACATTACAGTCGATTTTTATCTCTGTGACAAGCCTTTGTTTCCTCTACTAGTAAATCTTAAGGGCTTTGACCTCAAGTAGTATTTTGTGCGTAAATCTGCAACTGACAATTTAGAGTGGTATAACAGTATCACCACACAAGGCTGTTTTCTATTTGTGAGTGGTTACAAGTGCAAACGAGAGAAACAAATTCCGAATGAATGATGAGTTCATTTCCGGGATAGGACATATAATTATATAAATCACACGTTCTGTTTTAAACATGTCGGCTTGCTTCTGAATATTTATTTTTCTCCCAGAACTGCCGATGTGTGACAGGATTACATGTATCTCATGTCATGCAAAAAAGCATCGTGAAATCCACCTTTCTCACACGAACACCCTTTAACATACGCTTTCTATCGCTCCCTGAGGCTACATAATTACAGAAACCCCAATGTCCCTTGTTACATGGCAGTTGTTTTCAGCAACAAATGCACATAGCTCAATGCACAATGGAAAAAACCCAAAACCACTTTAATATATAAAAATCTCAGATACCAAATCTTCAAAATGACCAAGATATAGATACAAATCTGGGGACAAACATGGGCCTCTGAAAATCAAGAGGTGGGATCAAGTGCAATGGAGGATCATTATCATTGTCAATATCATGGTCATCAGTTGCAGACAGGACGATACTCTATAGACGATGTCAGAAAACATCACTTGACCTTTTGACCTAGAACGAGATAAATAGTAAGGACACTTGTTTCACCAGATCTTCGGAAGCAAAAGACTAAATGATTGTCATTCCAGTTTTATGTGTGTCTGAGTATTTAAAATAATACGTACAGGAGAGTTTTCCTAAGTGTGTACTTGTTTTCACTTGTATTTTGTATTATAAAACGTGGTTTCAGGTTTCAGTAAATTATCACGAGATTCACCTGGTAAATTTACGATGTCAAAACCTGTTCATATTGAAAAACTGGCATGTGTTTTTTAACTAGATGCTTTCTTGTCTTCCCGTCAAGAAATTTCAATCAATTGAAGATTTCAACTTTGTATTTCAAGTTGTTTGTGAAGTCGGCCTGCCGCAAATGTTTGAACGACATGTGTTAAAGTCTTGTGTAACTAAACGTAATTCGATATACAATATACATTTTTGATTGGTAATTCAACGAAACACAAATAAATATTGATAAAAATAATTCGAATATCGTAGAATAGATTTATTACTGTGACAATTTTTTTTTCTTTTTCAAGATGTCCACATGTGAAGATGTTTCATCACAGTGGTATTGGATTATGAAAATATTCTTTCTCATAATCTAATACATGTTATTAAAAACTTCCGAGCAGAATTTCAGAAAGAGGTGATGGGAGCAAACCTGGTACACTCTTGTATTTCTGTAAAACACCGAATTTAAATTGTGCAGTAAGACACCCATGCGTATTTCAATCTATTAAAATATTTTAAAGACACGACCACGACTCTCCTTTGTTGAAAATTAACAAGCGACGTCCGTAGGCATTAGGGCATCGTAATGTTCTGTCCTTTTGTTTAAATGAACTGAATACAATTATTTTGAAAATTACTCCGGTGCATGGCCTAATCGCCGAAGCTAGTAGAAAGATGGACCGTGTCGGATTAGATTCTACCTCTTCCGATACACTGTATAGCGATTCTGGCGTATTATCGCAGTTTGTGAAAGTAAAGAGATATTTACAATTGAAATAAACTCCTTAGGCAACTACAGGTGGCTGGATGCTGTTCCACAGTATAATGACAGATGGAAATACAAGGGATGTTGATGACACTGCAGTCTTGAGAATGTTACCTGAAATTGTTGATCGTACTCTCTGGTGGTAAATGAGGCTCAACTGAAAATGAGGTGATGCTTAGCTGAATTAGCAAGTTAATGATTCCGTAGAACATGATATTTGACTATTTTCCTCCTCTTTGGGGGCCTCCGTGGCCGAGTGGTTAGAGCATTGTTCTTTAAATCACAAGGCCTCTAACCTCTGGTTCGAATCCTGCTAGGGTCGTTTCGAAATATGTGGGAAAGTTTGTCAGTTTACTTGCGGAAGGTCGGTGGTCTTTAACCGGGTAACCGGGGTTTTTCCGATACTGCGATGGCCACATGAATATTCCATCAATGTTTGGCTAGCATTATGTTTTACCTGGGCTCAGCATTGGTTCACCACTGGTCCTTAATTTGATATGCAGAACCAATGAATATTAATTCTGCAATGGCACAACACTTTTTAAGCATTCCAAAATTCCAAATTGTGAAGTACGCAATCTATGGTGGCAACACCGGAAATACAGCTTGAAAATGCAAGAACTCCTGATGTATATCAACTGTTTTGTAAAATATCCGAATAAAAATAAGAGGATCAACTTGATTTAAAGATTTAATGATGATTAAATTTTACAATAATTATTTTTCACTTTTCAATATGTAATTAATGATTGATTAACTGTTCCTATATCTATGTTTATTTTCAACACTGTCCTATTCATCATCATGATTATTGTGGATACCATCTGCACTTTCTCCTTTTCCTTCCTTTGTTTTCTTTCCTTCCTCCTTCCTTTTCTGTCTACGCTGAAAAGCAGCCAGTCCTTTGATGTACCTTCAGTTTCTTCGTTTCGGATATCTTTACAGGTTCTATTGACTCATATCCTAAAAATATAAACATATCCAAATTTTAAGGTAATTCTAAATATTTCCTTCCACTTACATGATACACCTCTAAACAGGTACCGTATCCATGATAATAAAATAGATAACTAAATCCGTGAAAAAATTATTTAGTGAAACACTGAAACAAACATATTTTGCACCATATACAAAGAAGGAGAAAAGGGGAGAGCAATATTTAACACATGGACAGACGTCTCTGGGGAAGAAAGAAACAAACTAACCACTTATTATGAGCGTTTCAAGGCTCACGTTCAGCCAAAGCTCAATCCAATTTTTGCACGATACAAATTTAACATGGAAATGCAAAATGAATCTGCCATAGAAGAATATGTGACCCGCTTGAAACTTTTGGCAATAGACTGTTCATTTGAAAATGATAATGATATGATACGGGACAGATTTGTATTCGGTACTTCATCATCTCAGATTCGTGAGAAGCTGATAAATCAAGGAGATAAGTTAACGTTAGATAAAGCCATACAAATATGCCAAACGTATGCATATACAAAGGAACAACTGAAAACTATGACGAGTTCTAAAACTGAAACAGTTCACAGTGTAAATAAACAACATCCCAAGCAGTATGCACAGCGTGGGAATATCAGACATCAACGCCAAGGGCAGTGAAGAAACCGTACACAAATGTCTACGACTCGACAAGCTCCTAGGACCACAAACAGGGAGCGCCAAAGGAACAATACACATAAATGTGGATACTGTGGTGGTGACTATCATCCCAGAGATAAATGCCCAGCTAACGGACGGCAGTGTGACAAATGTTCAAAATGGAACCAGATCAAAGAAAGTACATGAGGTGAAAATTAACAGTATTGACTATGCACATACTTACGATTCGAAGGAACAAAGTGATTCTGACTTAGATTTCTACATTGACAGTATTGAATCTGATAAAAAAGATGATCAGACTTGTGTTTGACGTAGGCCCAAATAACACAAGAGTTAGGTTTAAACTACATACAGGATCACAGGTAAACATATTGCCACTTATTACTTACAGGAAACTAGATATACAAACCTCTCTGAATAGATGTACTCAAACCTCACTTCGTACACAGGTGAGAAATGTTTTCTGTCATGTACTCATTTAAATGGTCGAGCAAGATCATCAGATCAATCTGAGTTCTTTATTGTTGACTCAAATTCACCTCCATTATTACGTGTTAGATCATGCCTTGATTACAAGCTCATACAACTTGTTTACTCAGTCAACAATCTGAAGACAAACACATTGACACATGATACTGTGTTACGTGAATTTCCAGACATATCCAAAGGTATAGGCTTAGTCCCTGGATATAACAAGATACACATTGACCCTAAAGTATTACCAGTGGTACACCCACCACGTCGCGTACCAATAGCCATACGTGATCATTTACGTACAGAACTAGATCGGATGGAGAAACTTGAGGTCATTAAAAAGGTCACAGAGCCCACTTATTGGGTAAATTCACTAGTTGTGGTTGAAAAACCTAACACTGGCAAATTAAGAATATGCCTAGACGCACAGGATCTAAACAAAGCTATACAGCGACCCAACAATACAATGAAAACACTTAATGACATATTACCAAAACTTGGCGGCGCTAAGTTTTTTTACAAAATTAGATGCGAGATCTGGATACTGAGCAAAGTTCTTCATACCTCACTACATTTAATGCACCATTTGGACGGAATCGGTATCTTCGTTTACCATTTGGTCTCAAATCGTCACAAGACGAATTCGAGCATAAAATGGAGAAATGTTTTGAGAACCTTGATGGTGTATGTGTAATTGTTGATGACATACTCGTGTATGGTACAAGTCGCGAGGAACTTGATATACACCTTTGCAACGCTCTGACTCGAGCTAATAACTTTGGCATAAAATTCTACCAAGAGAAGTTAGATGTAGGTGTCACTGAGGTTAAGTATTTTGGGCACAAATTTTCTGCTGATGGTTTAAAACCAGACCCAGCAAAAGTAAGAGCAATCCATGATATGGATCCACCGCGGAATAGTGCTGAACTAGAAACCTTTCTAGGAATGGTCACGTACTTATCAAAATTTGCCCCTAACCTTGCAGAAGTGACTATGCCGCTTAGGCAACTCATTACCAAAGATTCTATATTTAACTGGGAGCATACTCAACCTCAGGCATTTTCTAAAGTTAAGGATATTCTTACTAAGTCCCCAGTCCTAGCATACTTTGACCCTAAAAAACCTGTTGTCCTACAAGTTGATGCTTCAAAGTTTGGTCTTGCAGCTACATTACTTCAAGATGATCGACCGTTGGCATAGCCACTCACAGCATCTGAAGTGAACTATGCTTACATTGAGAAGGAAATGTATGCAATGGTATTTGGTTGTAAACGCTATCATCAGTATATTTATTGAAGACCAATAAAGGTCCAAACTGACTATAAGCCACTAGTCTCAATCATAGGCAAGCCATTACATGCCACACCTCCACGTTTACAGCGCATGCTGCTACTGTTGAAACAGTATGTGTCACATATGCCTGGAAACAAAATTCCAGTAGCTGACACATTCTCTAGAAAATATGTAAAATGACCTCTCAGATGGTATACAAGTTCACGTACACACTGTGATATCAAGTCTACCTGTTAGTTCTCGCAAAATGAGAGAACTCAAAGATGCAAGTGAGTCAGACCAACAAATGTGAACACTTTGAAATACCATAATAGAAGGATGGCCAATGTCTAGAACAGACTGTACCCAGTCATTATTAGAATATTGGAACTATCGTGACGAAATGTCAGTTGTAGATGACATTATCCTTAAAGGACCTAAACTTGTCATACCACAGAGTATGGGACACTGCATGCTAGAAATCTTACACACAGGTCACATGGGCATTGCAAAATGTCGTAGGCGTGCAAGAGATATCATGTCTTGGCCTGGTTTGAACAAAGACATTTCAGATTTGGTACTGAATTGCAATGTTTGTCTAGAGTTAAGAAACTCAAATCCCAAGGAACCGATGCTACCACGTGATATTCCACAGCGACCATGGCAAGTTGTAGCCACATATTTATTTACGTGGAACAATCAATACTTTGTTTTTACTGTTGACTACTATAGTCGTTATTTTGAAGTCAGCAGACTTACAAATACATCCAGTAGTTCAGTTATCTCAAAACTGAAAGACATATTTGCTTGTCATGGCATACCGGAGAAGGTTATCTCAACGATGGACCTCAGTATTCGAGTGAGCAATTTAGTGATTTTTCACATACATGGGATTTTATACAAGACACATCAAGTCCCTTGTACCTGCAGTCTAATGGTTTGGTGGAGGAAAATGTTCAAATATTTAATAAAGCGGATATTTACAAAAACAAAGGCTGATTGGAAAGATCCCTACCTAGCTTTGCTGGATTTCAGAACTACACCACTCAACTGTGACATGTCCACGTCTCAAATGCTTATGGGCAGACGATTAAGATCTATTCTACCAACAACAGATACACAGTTAAAACCCTCATATAATACTCCGAAATTAAACAAACACAGAATACTAGAATCAAAGAAGAAACAAAAACGCTATTTTGACAAAGCTTCACACCCGCTTAAAGATCTAGATATAGATGAGACAGTGCGCATCAGGAAGATGACAAATGGAAACCAGCGTTGGTCGTAAAACAAAACGATGCGAGATCATATACTGTAGCTACTCCCGATGGTGGTATTTACAGGAGAAATAGGCGACACCTCCTTAAAACAAATGAAACCCCTATTGATAATTTTGACCTTGATACCCTTCAGAACCCCAGAACTAATTTTCTGAAAAAACAGTTAGATTTACACACAGATCTCAACACCTGTTACTAACTCCTCATAAAATTCCCAATATATATAGCAATGCCTACCAGATTATCTAATGTGGATAAAAATCATGTATATCAATTTGATAACTCCACTTATGTGACTCGTTCTGGACGCGTTGTCATACCAAAGACCATCAAATCAATGTAAACCAGATTCACCAATATACGTTTAAAAATGATATTGTTGCTTATGAGCACTTTAACTACATCTGTGTGTGAAGTATTTACTTTCCATTTGGACTTTATGTATTTTGTTTTCATAATTATTGGTTAATTCTGCTGTTGTCATATTTTGTTTTAAAAAAGGTTACACCAACAGATGGACTGTACTGTGAAAAGTGACTTCCGATATAACTTGTGTGTGTTATAACTACTAAAAACATGCAGCCTATTATATCACAACTGTAAACATAAATTATCAGTAAATAATCATTTCATAAGAAGAGAGATGTTATATTTTGCTATCAATGTTATACATGCATTATAGTAAACATTGTAGAGTTATCTTATCTTAGTGTAGTGGTCAGTGAAACATGCTGTACATATAAGTTTCAAGTTACATTAGCATCTTTTTGTTTATCTTGAACCCCATGACCATGTGCAAGAAACCCCCTGATCACTTTTTCTTGAATACATTTATACTGTGTCGTTCCTCTCTATCAATACAAGTGACAATAACACTAGACAAGATGTCCGTCATGGAAGCCATTTTCAAAATCCTAATCTGAACTTAAACGTCAGTTCTATTGATGCGATTTCAATGAAATTTGAAAGGAATATGTATACATGTAAATGTATACATAAGTCAATGTAGTTTACAGTATGGGGCTGGTCATGGCTTTGTTCACAAACATTACTACAACGGTATACCCAACGCCAACTGTCAGCCAACGGTAAAATATATGATATCTGTCATAATGATTCTTCACTTTTTTAACATACAATGTATGTATCGCTGAAGCGAGAAATTGACATCCTGTTCATAATAATAACTATATATATATATATATATATATATATATATATATATATATATATATATATATATATATATATATATATATATATATATTATGAACAGGATGTTTCAATACCATGCAATCTGTCACCGCATTTTGAAGAAAAAAGGAATTACAGATGCTAAATCTGCTATAAACATTAGTGTTTAAACCTAAACGGAAGAACATGTAAGTACATTATGTCAAGATTTATTTCTAATATCAAGTAAATTGCGGGGAAGAAATAAATTCCTAGAATCAATCAATCAATCTCTCTCTCTCTCTCTCTCTCTCTCTCTCTCTCTCTCTCTCTCTCTCTCTCTCTCTCTCTCTCAAATGACACATGGTCTATTGCAAACTTTGTACATTGACATGATGTTTTTCACTTAACATGTTACCTGTAAAGTAATAATTGTATAACATGGTTAACATATTACCTGTGAAGTAATAATGTGTATAACATGATTAACATGTTATATATATAGTTATTATAATGTACAGGATTGAAATAACCTTGAGATCTGATGACCGTGACCTATATTCTAATAATAGCTGTTTCGGACTTTGTTGCGGCTGGACATTAAGGTTTCTTAAACAAAGTAAAACTTTGTACATTGACATGATGTTTTTCACTTAACATGTTACCTGTAAAGTAATAATTGTATAACATGGTTACCATATTACCTGTGAAGTAATAATGTGTATAACATGATTAACATGTTATATATATATTTATTATAATGTACAGGATATATATATATATATATATATATATATATATATATATATATATATATATATATATATATATATATATATATATATATATATATATATTGCGGAGATTGAAATAACCTTGAGATCTGATGACCGTAACCTATATTCTAAAAATAGCTGTTTCGGACTTTGTTGCGGCTGGACATTAAGGTTTCTTAAACAAATCTGTTTTGTATTGTTTGGCATTTTTGATTGTTTCGTTGTAGTATTCCTTTTTCATTTTACTATCATCAAACATCAGGGCCTGGCACCATAAAACTTGAGAATTACTTAAGTGCAATATTTTACTCAACTTTGGCTAATCCTGTAATCTGATTGGCTGAGCAGGCAAAGTTGAGAAAATTCTCAGACTTGAGTACATTCTCAACTTTTATGGTGCCGGGTCCAGGCCTCCTTTTTCCTGGAGTTGAAACACCTTCAACTTACCCACTTATTTTTCTCACTTACCGTGTTTTACCTCAGTATCGTATCGCATCCACATCTTTAGCTATATTCTTTACTCCCACGACCCCTCCTCATTTTAGTGTAAGAATAAATGCGTGATAACGTGTATACACGATACTTTACATAGGCGTCGGAAGCAAATTGAAAGTGCGGGGGGGGGGGGGGGGGGGGCTAAACCAACTTAAAAAACACACACACGCCAGAAACGTCTGGGTGCTAAGTCCCAATTTTCATTACCTATGTCTATCTTTGCAAAAAAAAAGTGTGGGGGCTAAGCCCCCCCCCCCCCAGCTCCCCGGTTCCGACGCCTATGCTTTATTCGTGCGTTGTGCGATAGGCGATCGTGTGCGTATTAGTGAGATGTCGTGTTAGCATGAAAGCACGTGTGTTTACTATAGCGCGATAGTATGGTGTTCCGATGGGTCCTTTAAAAAAAGCGCTCTGCGAAGCAGGGAATCCATTCGCAATGTTGGCTAAAGTTGACCATGACCTTTGACCCCGTGACTCAAAATCAAAAGGATTCCAACGTGCATGTGAATTTGAAAGAGTAATGGGTTTTCGGAGTATCGGACCTTCGGAGTAAAGGGTCTTCAGGCTACCGGGTTGTAACCGATTATTTCTTAGTGTGCAACTCTAGTGGTTTCAGTTCTCTTTCTATTAAAAAAATGATTTTGTTCTAGAATCTACCGTCCTCTTCTAACATACCATAGGTGTAATCATTGTATGTTTCTTTACGTATGTTTTTAATTTCTATTGAATCGTCGAGGTCATACTTCCCTTGGGTTTTCTTTCTGAAGTTCTTGAAGTGATTCCTGTCCTTCTTATCGGTAACCATCTTACCACTCTTTCTTCTACATTCAATTGTATTAAAATAAAACAGACAGAACAATATAATCCAACATGTCGGGAGAATATAAGAACCTTATCGAGATCTTATTGCAGATTGCAAAAGCGTGATAAAGAACGCGCGTGGTGTATCTATAACTTAAAATATTCTACTCATGATTACGCTAAATTTACACAAACTCTACTCAGTTTAGGAATTTCTATACATCTGTAAACAGAAATGTGGATATATTCAGGGATTTTAATAAGATGTTCGAACGCTTAAGGAAATTTATGCTTAAGAAGATTGAAAATGAGTTCGAAAGAGTGGGTTCTTTAAAATTTCAGAGCGCAGTAACGATAGAGTTTGAGAAAAGTGGCGAAATGATAGATATGACATTCTTTAGAAAACAACGAGTAGTTCTATCGCCCAAAACCATCGAAGAAGATCGTTAAGAAATAGAAACTATCATGATGGGTAGCATTGAAAAAGTCAATCTTGCAGGATCTGGAGACAGATTTCACCGTTGCAAGATGCAATATCTAAATTTCGCTACTTATCAACCTTTCGCTGGTAGTTCATATATCAGGTTGCCTAAAAAGCTTCAAAATACAAAATCTATCACCAACTTTAAAAACAAAGATAATAAATGTATCGTTTATTCTATACTTTGTTAATTGTATCGGATGGAAATTAAGGAAGACCATCAGCCTGTAATTAAATGTATGGATAGACTTAATTTGGAGGGCGTTTTATTTCATACACCAGTCTATGAGATTTCTAGAATAGAAAAACAAAACAATCTTTCAATCAACGTTTACGGTTGAGAGGAGGATAAACTCACTATATATCACGTTTCACAACAACCAGAGGGTATGAAAGAAGTCGATTTCATGTTAATCATGGACACTGACCAGAAATGGCATTATTGTTGCATTACTGAATTGTCGAGACTTGTTCGTCAAGGAAGCTCGCATAAAAAATTCCTTTGTAGACGATGTATCCATGCTCATTCTAGAGAGGAATGCCTAGAGATTCATAAAAATGATTGTTTAGGTGTGAATGACGCTCTCGTCGTCCCTAAGATGCGAGAACCTGGAAATATAAAAACATGCTGGAATTTCTAATAGACAATATATTTGTATATATGTTCGGAGACGTGGTGTTTCATCAAACTGTCGGCATTCCTATGGGAACCAATTGTGCCCCTTTATTGGCCGACCTGTTCCTTTATTCATATGAAGCAGACTTCATTTAGAAATTGCTGAATCAAAAGAAGAAAAAGTTAGCGGTGTCCTTTAATGTGACATTTAGATATATCTACGATAATGACAATTTTCATAAATATGTCAATGCGATATATCCCAGCGAATTAGAAATTAAAGATACAACAGAATCAAGCACACACGCTTCATACTTAGACATTTTACTCAATATAGACACGGACGGAAAATTGGCAACTAAGCTATACGACAAACACGACGATTTCGGCTTTCCCAGCGTCAATTTTCCACATTTAGGTAGGAATATCCCTCAGTCACCCGCATATGGAGTTTATATTTCACTAATGATCCGATATGCCAGGGCGTGTACAACATATGAAGATTTCATATACAGAGGTAAACTACTCACAGACAAATTATTGACACAGGGATAAGTCTTGTTTGCGATTACTCTGTTTCACTAAGTGAAATGTTGAGTTGCCTTTTCGTTGGTGTTTGTTGAGACGTCTGTACCAACTGTGATGAGGATTCACTCCTCACGTATTTCAGTACTCCATGGCACCTGATCCCACCTCTTGGTTTCCAGAATTCCGTGTTTGTCCATTTTAACCGGATTTGTATCTATGTCCTGGACTTTCTATTGATTTATACTTTGGTATCTGAGATTTTTATATATTTATTTTTAAGTTTAAAAATATTCGACATAAAATGGAGGTCCCATGCATTATTTATTCGGATTTCGAAGCCATCATCAAGCCCTTCGACAAACAGGCTGGTGAAAGAACTCATCTAAATTCGATCCACGAAGGTTGTAGTTTTGGCTATCAGGTTGTATGGGAAAATTATAGGGAAGATTCCGTCACTTTTCGTGGAAAGGGAGCAATACTCAACTTTTTTATTTCGGCTATACCTTTAGAGATATTATTTGGCCTTGTATGATACCACTTTATCTTTAGAAAACACATACTTTTCAAATTGGAGCTCAACTGATGAAGTCTAATTGACAGAAACGATATCGTCTTGAGCATTATAACTTTGGTATTATGTTTATAATATTTAAAGACTTTACAAAAAGAGGAGAAAAGGATAAATAGAGTATTCGGTAGAAAGGTTCCCATGACATGGAGAAATGAGATAGGGAAATATTTGAAGCGGCAACGGAATGTTCGATTTGTGAAGAAAAATTTGGAAAAGATGAAAAAGTACGCGATCATTCTTATATCACAGGAAAGTGTCGTGGAGCTGCTCACAAAGAGTGTAATTTAAAGCTGATGATTAAAAAGAACAGGACCCCCATTCCAGTCAATTTTCATAATTTGAGGGGGGGGGGTGATATTCAAGAGATTTCCAAAGTATCAAAAGATATAACTTGCATTCCAACGAATTGTGAAAAATTAATGTCGTTTACTCTCGGTCAATTACGATTTTTGGATAGTTTCGAATTAATGTTCAGGTCGTTGTCGGAGTTAGTAGCTAATAACGACAAGTTTCCAAGTTTGGAGAAAGTATTCAAAGAAAAATCGGAATTGCTTAAGATGAAAGGTGTTTATCCGTATGAATATATGGATACATTTGAAAGATTTGAAGAAACCAGTCTTCCGCCCAAAGAAATGTTTTATTGTACACTTCATAAAGAACATATCAGCGAAGAATACTACAAACACGCCTAAAAACTTTGGAAAGAATTTAAGTGTAAGACTATGGGTGATTATCACGATTTATATCTCAAGACTGATTTTCTATTATTAAACGACGTGTTCGAGAATTTTCGAGCGACGAGTATAAAACACTACGGTTTAGATCCATGCCATTATTATACTGCACCCGGTTTATCGTGGGATGCGCTCTTAAAGATGACGAAAATCGAGTTAGAACTTTTAATTGATTCGGATCAACATTTTTTTTATCGAGAAATGAATGAGGGGTGGTATAACGATGGTACCTAATCGCTAATTTAAAGCCAATAATCATTATTTAAAAGATTATCATCCTAAAATTCCTAGTAAATACATTACGTACTTGGATGCTAATGCTTTATATTCAAAAGCAATGTCTCATCCACTACCTTATATAAATTTTGAATGGGTGGACGACGTTAAAGATCCTCTCAATCCACCAGAAGTTAAGAGATATATTTTAGAGGTGGATTTGAAATATCCGTCACATTTACACAATGATTATCCTCTAGCTCCTGAACGCATCAAAGTCGACATCGGAGAACTTTCTGAATACCAGATATAATTGTGAAGCAGAGTGGTCTTAGAGACACTGGTCCAGAGAAACTAGTATCAAAGTTAGGGGATAGGAAGAAATACGTTGTCCAGTATAAAACATTGGGATTATATGTGTCTTTAGGATTGAAGTTGAAAAAAGTTCATCAAGTGTTAAATTTTGATGAAAAGCCATGGGTGGAGCCTTATATTAAATTAAACACCGAACTTAGACAGAAATGTAAAAACTATTTTGAAAAAGATTCTTTAAGTTGATGAATAATTCCGTTTTTTTTTTTTTGGTAAGACGATGGAGAATGTTCGAAAACGTCTCAACATCCAATTTCTCAAGAGTAATGATGAAAATATAGAAGAAACTCGTAAGTTGAACGAAAAAATTAGAAAAATCAATGCTAATCCCGCTTTCGAAAGAGTGGATATCATCAATGAGGATCTAGCCATAGCTCATTTAAAGATACTAAATGTTACTTTGGATAAACCCGTCTACGTTGGGATGGCCATTCTCGATTTGTCTAAGTATCATATGTATAACTAGTATTATAATTTCTTGAAAAAATATGGTGATCGATGTAAATTATTGTATACGGATACAGACAGTTTGGTGGTGGAGATAAAAACGGATGACGCATAGCAAGACATGGTGGAACATGTGGAAGAATTTGATTTTTCCAATTTTCCAGACGATCATCCATGCGTTAAACACATTCAAAGGAGGAGATACGTGCGTTTAAAGATAAAAATAAGAAAGAGGAAATTTTAAGGACGAATGCGGAGGCATTGTATTATTATGTTTATCGGTTTAAAACCGAAAATGTACACCTTATTATTAGACGATTTGAGCGTCGTCAAGATACGAAAAGCGGTCAAACAAGGTGAAGTTAAGATAGAGATTGATATTATGAATTATTAAAATGTACTTTTTCGAGGAAATATATTGGAAAAAACGATGCATTAATTACGATCGATGAAACAGATTGTTTACGGCTTAGTCGCTTTATCGCCAAATGACACAAAAATATATATCAGAGAAGATAAAATAATCACTTTCGCTTTAAGGCACTGAAGATTAAAAAACACTTCTTAATATTATATGTTTTTCAACATATAATATTTATGGAACCACCAATAATTCTTCTTTCACAAAATCCTTTGTGGTGCTGGAGGATGTAAACAAAACACGTCTACCCCTTGCATTCTAAAACGACGAGCTATATCGTGAGTGTTAACACTCCAAATGTATGGAAGAGAAAAAAAGCGATGAATAGCGTGATTACGATAGCTTTATTACTAAATTATTAAAATCGGAGGCTATTGTCTATGAAGATTATGAATTTAAAAACATTGTGGTTCCCTTCAACACCGATTATTTCATTGAATCTGATCTTATTGAATAAATTTATAATCCGTCGGAATAGTCAAGATTCAAATAAGTTTTAAATATTTATGTTACGATAACAATTTTTCCATCTTCTTTCTCTCTTCCACATATTTAATCAAGTTATTTTCCTTCAAACATTCTGATGAAAGATACAACACCATTTAATTTGCGTTCGGACATCTTTGTACACAGAATTATATCTTTGTGAGAGTATCCACACGCTTTGAAGCGCGCGCGTCTACCTTCTTTTTCATTTGTTTCATCGCTGAACAATCATCGACAATATACAACGTTTCCGTTACCTTATACATATCGAAGTAATATCTTGTAATCTCTCTTCGCCATCTTCACCTATAGGATTAACCACTTTAATATTTTCATCTGCGGTTATCCATTCTCTTTGAAGATAGGCTTTATTCAAACGAATGGTGCGACATAAAATGACGATATGTTCGAACACTCCTTTATATTCATTTTCCAAAAGATCTAAAATAAATTCGGTTTTTCCGCAAGAAGTGTCTCCGCATATAATTGCGCAGTGAGGTTCTTGAATAAACATTTTTTATTAAAGAGCGACAATTTTTTGTTTTAAAATATAACGTACACAAATCTACCATCTTGGAGATTTATTTGGGCATCTCTTACTAGATAGATATAGACATCTAGAGGATCATTATCCGTTGTCTCTTCTCTTTCGATGCGGGCCGAAATACCTTCCGATATATTCTGAAGTTTACGACCCGTACCCGACCTGATGTCGTATAACTAGATTTTTCCACCTCGTTTAATGTTAGGTCTAGCTTTTTAGCTTGATGAAACTTTATTTATTTTCATACAAATTTGCGTGAAAAAGTTTAATTGTATAGTAGATTAACAAACATAAAAATGCTTATAAATATGTTTTAATCATCATCCTTGCTTAATATTTCACTATCAAAAGAACTTTAAATATTGATCAGTCATTTTCGTCATAATGTCTACCCCTATCCAATCTACATCCCATCTCACCTCTTTATCAGACTTATCATGAAAATTATTTTGCACTATTCCTTTCCAACAGTTTAGTGTATAAGAGTTTCTTTCCAATTTCTTTCTTCGTCCCATGGAATACTTTCATGATCATAAATATCAATGTCATCGTTGTTCTAAAATTGTTAACCAATCTTTATCTTTGCCCCATTCTTCATGAGGATATCTTAAGTTATGCATGCGCCATACATCTTTATTGGAAATATCTAATTCAGACAAACTTTTTAATGTAGATGAATTATCTTCTGGCATCGTTTTAAACTAAGGTTATTTATCAGTCATTTTCGTCATAATGTCTACCCCTATCCAATCTACATCTACATCCCATCTCACCTCTTTATCAGACTTATCATGAAAATTATTTTGCACTATTCCTTTCCAACAGTTTAGTGTATAAGAGTTTCTTTCCAATTTCTTTCTTCGTCCCATGGAATACTTTCATGATCATAAATATCAATGTCATCGTTGTTCTAAAATTGTTAACCAATCTTTCTTAGGTTATGCATGCGCCATACATCTTTATTGGAAATAGCTAATTCAGTCAAACTTTTTAATGTAGATGAATTATCTTCTGGCATCGTTTTAAACTAAGGTTATTTTTTAAGAAGTGAAATTCAAATTTTTTTTTATATAAAAATGAATGATCTTTAACCTTTCACGACCTTTGCGATATAGGTGGTTCTTGTGTTTTGTCTCGTTTTGGCTCAGCTAGATGTCTTCAGTCGACGATCAATGTTGCTCCAAAACACTCATTCTACAACATACAAAGGGTGTTTTACATTAATTATATGTAAATTGTCACTTTTACAGTTTGTAACTTCAATTTCCAGTGAGAAATCTCACACCCTGTAAAGTGTAAATACTCTCTTACTCTCATTACCTGGAGCTCTACTTCTATACAATTCAATTTTTTTTTTATTCCTTCAGGTGGTTCTTTTTATTGGGATCGGAATGGACACCTAATCTTATCTATTTTACCCTCTTTGAAGAAAAACTGCGAGCCCGATCACGATGTTGAGACGAGCATTGCTTAATGCAAGAAAAGGTGTACACGGTAAGACACCGGTACAAGTCTAATGAAATTAATGCCTCCTAGATAAAGATTTGTAGCAATATTGTCATTCAATATTTATTGTTTGACAAACCGACTATGTCAAAGGCTTAAAGGGCATGGATGTCTTCCCGTTGCTCTGCACGACTGCAGACCACACTCCGTCACTCGTCCACAGCCACAGCCTAAGTCTTGACATATGTACATGTTTTATGCCCCCCCCCCCCCCGGTTCCTCTTATTCGGGGATTGCATGATACAAGTGTCTGTGCTGCTGGCTGTCAGACTGATAACTTCTGTATCACTTCCTACAGTACTGGTAATAATATTAATTGTCAGTACAACTACAACTACAAGGCAAGCGAGGGTCAAAACTGTGCCTCTCCAATACAGATACCTCTGGATCCACCTAACTAACCTACATGTCAAACTTCAGCTACAATTTATAATGTTACATTATTAAGTGAAGCATGTTATCACATGTAAACACACAGTTAACACAAAACATTTTCGAAGCATTTTGAAAAGGTTTCAGAATGGTTCTGCAGTAACATTTACATTAAGACATTATTAAAACGTTTTAAAAACGATTCTGAATGTTAGTGAAATGTTTTTAAATTGTTTTAAAGACATTTTAGTTTGTAAGAAAAACTGACCATTTACAAGCACTTTCTGGGACGTCTTAATGATGTTTTAAAACATTCTATAGGATATTGTGAAAGAACATTTCTAAGACGAAATAATTAAACTGATTTTGAGTTGTTTTAAAAACATTTTTGTTTGATAGAAAAAATTGAATTTTTACAAGTACTTTTTGTGACTTTTTAATAACATTTTCAAAACATTTCTACATTATATTGTGCAAAAACATTTCTATGACGAAATAATGAAAATGCTTCTGAAATGTTTTAAAAAACATTTAATTTGATAGAAAATTTGTCTGTTAACAAGTACTTTTTCGGATGTTTTAATAACGTTTTCAAAACATTTCTATAGGATATTGTGCAAAAACCTTAATTCTATGATGAAATACTAAAAGTGTTTCAAAAATGTTTTTGAAACATATCAGTATAATAGTGCACATACTAGACATTTCATAATGTTTGTCATTATATGATGGTAATTTTACACGTATTCCAAAATTGATAGTTTTAAATCTGGACGCAGGATATGAAATATACATAGATCTTGGAGTAAGCAGTATATGGATGCTGCATAACAAATTTAAAAGGTTGATTTAGTGTGCAGAGATAGAGGCAAGGAAGCAAATAGTTCACCTACTAATTAGGACAGTGCCTCTCACAGCAGGATACTGGATACTGACTTAAACCAGAGTAACAAGAACTTGATATCTTAGAAGGGAATGGTCAAGAATGTATAAGCATTAAACTTGCCTCCGCTCATTTTAAATATGGATCAAAAAGTTCAACACGCCTGCAGTAATTTCATCTCCTCATGACCCTGTAAGTATACTAAATTTTAAAAGTAAAAATTCAATCTTTTTCAAAGTGTAGTAAATAATAATTCCATGAACAGTAATTTGTTTCACATTATACAGAGATATGAATGTTACAACATACATGTAGTTTCATTTTTTTCATGTTCAGTGTTTCGTGTAGCATCCAATGTACTATGTTAATTTTGAATTATATGTTACTGCAAAATCATGCATAAGAGTTGTGGTGCTTTGAGTTTTGACACTCTCCCTATAAACATCATGATCTGTGTATTGTTTTACATATGCATAGTTAGTTTTAATAAAATGGTCGAGAAACCACGAAGTTATGTTAGTGTGTGTGTACTTGATTTAACTCGTAAGTGGATTCAGTTCGAACACTTAGTTTAATCTGACATTCATTGAATCAGAGTTTTCTTTAAATAGGGCCAAACGAGTGGGGTTTTAGTCACCCCTCCCACACTGTTACTTCGCCTTTGGTTTTAAGCATGAAGCTAGCTTAATGTATCTATCTGTCATTATGGTACATAATGGTTGAAAACTTATTTTTTTTCTAAAAATATGCAAATATCATCCATATGGTATCACAATAACTTTATCTATTTCAGACACAAAGGCCAGGCAGGAAGAAGTTAAAGAGAGCACTCCTAAGTCCACATTGGATTAGTACTTGATAAACAAACACAAGTGTTCAATAATCACATACTGTAGTTCATTTCATGTTTATAGTATAATAAATGTTGAGATAATTATCTGAATTTCTCTTATATCTTCTTTCCTGAAGTCATTCCATTTTCAAAAGATAATTTGTTTATAGTCATGAATAAAACATTTTACAAACATTTTAGGAAAAGATTTTTAACAAAATGTTACTAAAACGTTGTTCAATAATGTTTTTTGAAAATGTTTTAAAACGTTATTGAATAATGTTTTTTGAAAATGTTTTAAAACAATCTTAAATAACATTATCGAAACATTTTTTGGAAACGTTTCCAAAGCTGAATTGAAATGTTTTGGAAATGATTTAATAACGTCTCTGTGTTAACTGGGCAATTCAGTAATATTTTTCTGAGTTTTCATATTTATTTTAATTTTTCCTTTTGGACAAAAATATTTCAAATTAATGATTTCATATATACATGTATGTATGTTACAAGACTTTGTATTGCAAGGATTTTCCTACTACCTATATTTTAGGTTCAGGGTAAGAAAAATTTTGTATATATATTGTCAGACTGCTTTACAACGACTGTCGTTATTCAGACAATTTCACCCATTGACAGAATTTTGTCAAAAACAAATGTACCATACATACCGGTAATTTACCATCAGTAACAAGAATAATAAACTTGACAACTTATGATATTGACAGTATATTTTCAGAACAAGGGTGCATTTTATTCGAAAATGATAACAGGACCCAAACATTTTCCATCGAAAAATTATCGTTGGCATTCATTTTAAGAATGTTTTCAATTGATTTGATGAATTATTACCATAATGATAACTATGATATTATGCAGACTTCAGATAAAAAAACCTCAACATTGGTTATTTTTCAGTAAACAACTGAAAAGTTAATGTTAATCATTATAATTTATTAAAAAGTGAATAAATACAAATTAAACCTTTAAATTCAATTTTAAATTCTAAAAATGATATTTGAAAAATACAACACAAACAATTGATGATGAAGTGCATTAATGAACAGCTGAACTTCTTGTCTTAGCAACAATTGACTTATTTCCTCCTCCTTACCCCCCCCCCTCCCCCAAATAGCAAAGTAGGTTATAGAGATTTAACCTAGCCTTTTTGTCCAATTGAATGAGGTGTTTTACAAAAAACTTAAATCATATTCATTTAACCATGACACCGTCTTCAAGGGGCAAACATAGTTGTTAATAAAGAGGGTTCACTGTATGATGTTGTAACCAGGAACAGCTAATTTGAGACATTTGTTTGATATACATACATGTACTAAATATTATTTATTTTCAAACTCCAGATAGGGAATTTGAATGGCCTTTATAGGCAGGTGCCCTTAAATTTTATAATGAGGTGGCCTTTAATTCAAGTTTGACTGTAGCTAAAAGAGCAAGACCCCAAGACAACTAATGCCTTTTCAGCCTTTTATTTTATAAATATTTTTTCTTACAGATTTCCAGACTTGTTGTTGTAGACATATTTTATACAAATTTAACACTCAGTTATTGCCACCATATTCAAGATTTTATTCAGTTGGAGATCTAAGTCTTACTCCCGCCATGGAACTAAGTCAGATGGTCAGCCGTCTTAACAAATTTGCATCACCTAGTCTAGCCGAGAATTGGGACAATGTCGGTTTGCTTGTTGAACCGTCCGCTCCACATGAGGTATGATTTTTAATTAGCTGTTTTTTAAGTTTTTCACGTTCCAGTGTCAGAGATCTGTTTAGTAGGTATGGTCCAATTCATTTATATGTAACGTTGTGGTGATGGGTGGGCAGTTGGGGTGGGGGAGTAACCTTTGATTACATGTACAATAGACCTACAATGCTTCTACTCATTGTACATACTGCTTCTACTCCAGTTCATATACAAACAGTAAGGCTGAGTATTTCAGTTGCTGGTGAAAAGTGCTAAACCCGGTGTCATATGATATTTTGACTCCTGCGATAAATTGTCCATGGAATTGTGGCAGCAATATTTTGACACCCTCCCTCCCAAGTAATCAGATATTCAGCAAAGGTGATGACCACATGGTCATTAACTTTTGATTCTGAATAATGAAACATTACTGGAACATAAGTGAAAATAACAAGAAACTGCATATTGAATTTGATCTACAAAGTCAAAACACGAAATTAAATCTGATAAACTGTACTCAATTTGGCGTATTCAATGCATTAAAGGTTCGATCCATCGTTCCCAAACAATATATCACTTAGATCTAATTCGATTCACATTTCATTGGTGGTTTGAGCTTAGTTTAGTAGTTTTTTAGTTAATTTTTTGTTTGATTTCCATTTTCATTTATTTATTATGTAATCATGCTGCACTTGTAACACGTAGCATTTCTTTCACTCTCAAGTTGTGTGTGTGAGTGGATGTTTGCATGAGAGTGTGTATTTGTACGTTTTTTTCATGTTATTTTAATTGTTTTGTCCTGATGAAGGGACAGGTCGTCCTGAAAATTTGGCATTTTTTTTTCTGTGTCATCAGAGTGATATATATATATATTATACAGTAGACTAAGATAATGGTTAAGCCAAATAAAAAGTATATATTACTTTGTGGACACAATTGAAATATCATGTATATATGTATAATTGTACAGATAACTATACAATGTATCTTAATGGCCTTAGCTGTAGCTAATTCATATGTTCTTTACTAATCTGACATTTGATGCCCTTGACCCTTAGATGTGAGGGCGAATTAAAATGGAAAGCGAAATTTTCAAACTAAATAATTGAAGCACCGAAATGCATGTTATCCAGGAGAGTATGGTAACTTAAGGCAAATTAAAAATGAGTGAATATGTTTTCTGTCATAAAAGGGTGAAAATAACCAAGGGCGAAAATTTGCAGCAATACAACTTATATAAATCTTGTACAATTACAAAACAAAAGATCATTTGATATTTTTCAGGTGAAAACACTTCTTCTAACAAATGATTTGACACAGTCAGTTTTAGATGAGGCAATTGACTGCAAAGCTGACATGATCCTTTCATACCATCCGCCAATTTTTTCTCCACTGAAGAGACTGAATCAGAGAAACTGGAAAGAACGGTTGATCATAAAGTGTGTAGAAAATAGGATAGCTGTATATTCCCCTCATACCAGTTATGATGCTGTACAAGATGGTGTTAATGACTGGTTGATAAAAGCCTTTGGTATGCATTTTGTTGAATTATAGTATAATCCATATAACCTAGTGGGGTGGAGTTTTGCAAACACTGTCTTGACCTGGACGAGTTTGAATTTAAGGTAATACATGTACACTAAAATTCAATGACAAGAGTTATCGTTCTTACTTGTCATTCTATGTTTGGTTATCAGTTTGTAATAATATTTTTCATGAAGCTTGTCATAACCGAAAAGTGGGTAGAATCAGCCATATGATAATCAAAAGGTAACTCCGCCCCGCCAAGTTATGTGAATCAGACAATACAATTACTGATTCTTTTAGGCTGTTTATAAGTGTTGATAAATTAAAGAAAGTTTTATTTTTATACTTACCAAGCTTTTAGATATGGTGTATAAATAATTAAAAAAAAAATGGCAAAGTATCCTTAATAGGTTAGTACATGTAGGTTGTTTTCTTTATTATGTTTATGTAATTCCTAGTATCATGACGTAACAATTTAGTAGAACCTTGTCCCAAGACCACATCACTTAGGAGACCACTTCACACTTCAGACCACAGACATTATCTTGATAAAAGTCCAATAAATCCAGACCCTATTGAAGAGACCACCATAGTTTTAAGTTCACCTGAATCAAAGGGATTTTGATGAAACTTATTGTAATCAAGTACTTAAGGTCCTTAACCATTTTTTTTTTGTGACAAGATTAGCTGAGTGATGAATCAAGGGTAGGGCATAGTAGGGATCAGGGGTAACCATCTTTGAAAATTTGCTCTTCCAAAATCGATTGAAAAACTAGTTGCATCTGAGTGATCTATAGGATCAATACATGTTTATGGATGTGTGTTTTAAGTTTTTTGAAGAAATCAGAAAATTAATTTTGGATGTGTATATGATGTCATTTCAGATATGGCAGATGTTGTACCTATAGTGAGTACAGAGGCTGCCCCAGGCAAATACAACAGGAAGTTGTTGTTTACCACAGAGCAGTTTGTGATAGAGTCTTTGAAGTCTGTTTTGGCCTCTGTAGATGATATCATAGTTACCTACATCAGTATGTAAGTTTTATTTACTTCATTTTGTCTAGGTTTTAGTCCTGCTCAGAATTTTCATTTACAGTAAAACCTGCCATAAAGTACACCTTAATTCAGTGGACCCCTTCCAATACCAAACATTTCATGTAAGTCATGATTTACATTGTTTAATAAGAATACAAGTGTCTGTTTTAAATAAACAGACACCACACAGGTTTTACTGTATATAGGGACTAAGATTTTACTCAAAATTTATAGGACGATTATCCCCAAATTTTATATGTAGTGGTGCTAAGATATAATACAGAAATTGTTGATTTTGTGATCCAAGAATCAGCATCTTATATACTATATTGATAGATTGTAGATAAAGATTTTACTAAAAAAATTAGCGAGTCAATTATTGTTTAATTTGATATGTAGAAGTGCTAGGATAGGATACAGAACTTTTTAATTTTGTGATCCAAGAATAGGCAGTTTTATGGAGATTCGGTTGAAAAAAGCCCACTGGACCTTTTCTTTAATAGAGTCCAAGGCTGAAGTGATATGGCTCATTGCAACTCTTAAACTTTTAAATCAAAATGTCGTCTTTCATCTGTAGAAAAGTTACAGGGGCAAATGAATTTTACTAAAATTCTTTTATTGATAATGAAATTGTAATTTGTTATATATTAATACTTTTATCCAATTTTCATGCCTGTTTTTTTTTCAATAGAAATGAGACAACATCCCAGGTCAGTGTGTTGTGTTGGGCAGATGCTATACCGGCAGTTCTTAGTTGTGTACAAGTGTTCTCAGACAAAATATTCAGCACAGAAGTATTTGATCTTCAGAAGGTAAGCTTGAACAAAGTCAGGGCTCTAAGTATGAGAGTTCAATCTTTACTAAGACAAATGGCTATTGGAAAAAAAAATTTACTTGCAAAATCCTATATTTACTCTTGTTAATAATTTACTTGCAACTTAGAGCCCTGCAGAGTGAATTATTCGGGTAATTTTTTTGGTGAATTGTAAGTTAGACTATATACTGTAGACTACTTTATTTCACGTTAATCCACGAGACACCTTGAACGGTGACACCAAATATATCGCATAATTTTATACACAATTATTGCCTAATTTTTGCAAAAAAGATGTATAAAGGAATGTATGTTGTTCTACAGCTTACATGTTTTAATCGTCCATTAGTCATCCCCCATTCTTTTATCCACCCATGTCTTTGTTAGAGTTTCTTTCAATTTCATGGAATATATTTGTTGATTAAATGATATTTTGTTGGTATCACTGTCCATGAGGACCACGATATACTTTGTTTCTTTTCTGCAGAGTCCATGCCGTATTGTAAATCTTATTGTAAGGCCGTTTTGCAGTGATAGTCAGTCGCATACCAATGTTTGTGATTAACTCTAATTGCATAACAGCTTTACAACTAGATCTTACAAATCGTGGACGTTTTAGAAAAGAAAGTAAATCATCGTCCTCTCGGACAATGACATTAGAAATCACCTATCTATTTGTAAATAGCTTAGGTATATTGTAAAATATTTAATGAAAAATAAAAAAAAAATGCAAACATGGAAGGGACATAACTATTACTAAAAATAACTGGTAATTGCGCTTGTAATATGATCGACGAATAAAAATTTGTAAAGGTCACAAATTTAAATTACTAGTTTATATATGCGAATTCAGATATACATGAAAAGTCAAAGGAGGTTGACCTCGAAATATCATGCAAAATGAGTTCTATGCAAAATAAAAGTAATCTACAGTAGCTACCTGACATTTCATCCCAACACATACAGAGTACACTTTGCTACTTCAGTTTGTGCTGAAATATAAACTAAACTATGTAGCTACTTGACATATCGGCCCAACATTCCACATAAATGTGTGTTTGGGATCAATTTTTGTGTTTTCATGTTTGTTTTTGTTTAACGCCACTTTCATCGTTGTGTTTTCATTCTCTTTATATTTGTAAGAAACATATTTGGCTCAGAACTATGAGGTAGTTTTACTTTATTCATTTTTACCAGTTACAGTGTGCCTCAAGTACATGTCACATGTGCCACATGTATTTCACATAAATGTTTGAGCATCTTTAAATTGTTACTCATAAAGTACCGTATTTTACGGCCTATAGGTCGATATTTTTTTTTCTCTAAAGTTGTGACCTCGACCTATTCACCGCATCGACTTATCTTAAAAAAAATAGTGAAATATTTAACTTGTATCTGCAATTCCTCATTCTTACATCGTAATTCAAAAATTTCCACAGGATAATCTAGGGGCCTACTCCAAATACTCATTTGTATTTACACTTAATACGACTATTAAATGTGACCTCGTGTGTGCGTAATGCACTGTGTTCATATTCAAGTGACAAAATAATTATCTTTCAAGTTACAATCTCATTCGGATTCAAGACTGTGTCAGAAACTGCGTAATAAAAATACATTGTTCCGAGTTTATACTTTTGAATGATTCCCTTATCTTGGTACCCCACTGTGAAGTTGAAGTCTTCATTCAGACTTTCAGGACACTACAAGCTGTGTTCACTGGAACGTGACCTTCAACTGATAAGGATCGCGGCGGCAGTCTTTGAAGTTGGGAAAGTTTTGGAAAAAGTGTTAGGTAAATTAATTGACACTAAACCTTAAGTATTTAATTGTTTGACAATTGCAGCAGCATAATAATTTAGGTCAATGTAAGGATAAGACAAGGATTGAGGTCGCTTGCGTAAACAGCATAAAGAATTTAATGATGATTTGACAGGTAACATAATGGCGATGCTTGTATACATAATCAGTACACACGAGTAATATAAGTGATGTTAAATATATATATATGATGCAACTTATATGCTTTTTAATCACTCCTATTTAATACACCGTGTGCCGATCACTGTGATTATTTTAGTAGGTTACCATCGTGTTGGCACAGTTTTTTAAACATAAACGATGCATTTTTATGTATTTCCATTCATGTTTCCATCTCTGCCGACATCGACCTGTCCTCCACTTCGACCTATCTAATACTTAAACCTGGATTTTTGCCAAAAATCGGCCATTCGACCTATCCCCCATATCGACCTATAGGCCATAAAATACGGTAGTTGTTGTTGTTGTATTTTTGTTTAACGTCCCACTCAAGAATCTTTCATTGATATGGAGACTTCACCAAATGCTGTGAAGGGCTTCAAATTTTGGTCTATGTTTGGCACTTAAGGCCATTGAGCAGTGAGGGTTCTTTAACATGCCAACAGCTTCAAATTTTGGTCTATGTTTGGCACTTAAGGCCATTGAGCAGTGAGGGTTCTTTAACATGCCAACACCTACAGTGACACAGGATGTCGGTTTTTACTGTCTCACCCAAAGGACAGAAAAAGCCAGCCGCCTCCGTCGAGGCTCGAACACACGACAATCCGGTTGCCTTGGAGCCACAACAGCTCTCACTCATAAAGTATATTATCATTTCTCTTTAAGTTTTATATTCATCCTCTGTATGGCATATGTAATTTTAACACAATCTGGTGTTTTCAAAATCATGATCCATTAGTTATTTCTATAACAGGAACTCAGATGACCAATAAGTCCCTTTGAGCCCCTTAATTTTGTTATTGTCACTATTTTTCTTCAGGTTCCAAGAACTGGGTACGGCATGGGTAGAAAAGGGACATTAGTACAACCAATCTCCATAGAAGAGGCTGTTCAGCGGGTTAAAAATCATTTAGGCCTTCAGCATGTCAGACTTGCAAGGAAAAATGGTAGGCCTACATGAATATTGGAACTAACAAAAAACTGTATTTTCTTGCCTGTTCTATCATAGATTCTCAGACAAGATCCAAGTTAGCTGGAATGAATTTTGAATAGGCCAAGAGAAGATTCCAGAAACAAAAGTGATCAGTTTGAAAAGATTTTCAATTAAAATTTTGAGATGATTAGATGGCTCTTAACAGAGTTATTTCCCTTTGAAAATTAATATTTCATTTTTAGCATTTAACTCAAAACCCAAATAAACAAGGAGAAATTGTTGGAAACTAAAATGATCAAACATAAATATAGAATTAATTTTTTTTATCCTTTGTTTAAATAGTGCTTTATGCCACTGCACTCAACAATTTTTCAGATATATGGTGGCAGCCAGTTTTTAATGGTGAAGGAGAGAACCTGGTTATAGGGAATTAACCATTATCTCGCCAAACTTGTATATTTATGATTTTATATATACACACAACAGTCACTGCCAAGCATGTATATACATGTTTACGACAGACGCTGACTGGCACTCACTGCCAGTATTGTTTATATATGATTTCCAGGTATGTAATTAATACTAGGGAATAGTATGTAAAGACCATAGGTGACTATAAAAAGATACGGATATGTCATAGATAAGTCTTTAATCTGACTGGTTGACACACTTTTATCACTAAAAATACTTACATGTCTACCTTTCAAATCACGATAAGGAGAAAATAAAAGTACTACTGGTGCGTCTGCATGGCCTTGTTTACTGGACGTTATGAAATTTTAGAGCTTTATTTCAATAGTTCTAACTAGGAGGAGGAAGAAGATTTCCTCAGATTTGTAATAGAAGATTTAGATGTAAATTTAACACAAGTTCCGAGAGAAATCCTATGGATAATGCACCTATCAATGATGAGACGGCTGGACCAACATTGACTGGCCGCCAGTAAACGCGAAGACGTATGATGAGTTATCATCCTTTAGATTTTTTTATTTATTATTTGAAAAACCGATATGGGGAAATTTTGTTTTTGAAACAAATTGCTGTGTCTCAAACTTTGATTAATTCTGGTGAGCATAAAATTAAAAGTCACAAAGTTGGCATCAGTTACACTCATGCCAAGTCATGGAAGGCAACTATGGTCACAGAGATTAAAACTTACAACTGTTAATAAGCAATGAATGCCCAATCTAAAATAAAAACTTTCAAAACTTTTAATGGCAATTATACTTATTAAAATGATATATAGCTATAGGGGTCTGTTTACACAAACTAACACAACTATAATTTAAAAATGACCAGTCCAAATTGATAAATATTCAAAATTTTTATTTGGCAGTGTTGTGACTACACTAGCATACCTGGGATATATGCAGCTGTGACTGGTTGAGTTTAAACCTATAGATGAGTAGCGGGATAAGGGTTAAGAAAAAATGGAAAAATAACAGTCCTACCCTTTTAGATGTTACAAGAGATATGTTTCTCAGTTAAAAAACCTACCGTTGATTCCAGGAGGGACTTTTATACAATACATAGTTTTTTAAAATCAGTATACATGATAAAGCAAATTCATCATTAAGTGTTAACACACATTATTCACGCTAAAGCCCATAAATGCAAACTGACAGCATATGTTTTCCTTTGTAAATGAACCGAATTAAGTGATGTATTCTGGGGTTGAATTCTCTTTGACCCAAAATATTTATAACAGGTCTTCATTAATTTATACAACTATTTTCTATAAAAGTTTTGATGTCCATTTCACAAATACGATGTAATCGAATTTTGTTAAAACTGATCAAATTGACCTAAAGTATGGCTGACAAAAGGGAAATAACTTTTGCAAATTCATACTATTTGAACACTGTTTATTGCTTAGATTTCTTTATCACTTTTTGAGTTGTTTGATTCCATCACAGTTTGTCATAATAGCATGCAGTTAAAAAAAACTGCAGGCAGCACCAATTCTGGTTAAGCAGTTTATCTATATGTATACATTTATATTTATGTCTATATGTATATTTATCTCTATTATTGTAACAGTGATGGCTATAGGCATATCAACTGTCTAGTCCATCAGCTAGCTTTTGTGGCTGGACGTTTAGTGTTTATATCCATGTACTGAAGTTAAGCAACAGCAAACGTGGTCAGCATCTGGATGGGTGACAATCCGATGTGATGCACTCGGCACGTTACATTTTGTGGAAGTGAGAGAGCCTGAAATCCAGCTGAAGGGCATAGTTTAAGCTGTGGATTTCAGGTTGAACTCACGGAAGCTTCGGGAGGAAGCATTTTGGTGGAGGGGGTAGTGTAACAGTCATGGATATAGGCAGATTAACTGTCTAGTCCATCAGCTAGCTTTTGTGGCTAGACGGTTAGTGTACTGAAGCAATGGCAAGCGTGGTCAGCATCTGGATGGGTAACTATCTGATGTGATACGCTGGGCATGTTACATTATGTATATTTATCTCTATACTTATATGTATATTTATATGTATATCTATATGCATATGTATATTTATATCACTATTTACCATATATCTATATGTATATTTATATCTGTATTTACCATATATCAATTTGTATATTTATATCTATATACATGTATATTCATGATTATATCTATACATTGTATGTATATTTATATATATGCATATGGTCTGGAATATAAATATCATTCGCTGATTTGAAACCAAAAACCTACAGGAAAGTGATGCCACTTCTCATCTTTACAAGAAAGAATATTTATCTAAATTTTATTCCTCGCAGATGAACTGAAAGAAGATATCGAGGAATGTTTTCTGTGTAAATACATGTACCGGTATTACAAAACTGGAAATGACTTTTTCTGAGGACCTTTCTGTTGAAGTTGCTAGATCCAAGTACAAACTATTCTGACTGAACTGAACAGAATGGAACAACTCAAATAAGGTCTATTCATTTCCCATTAAGTAACAGAATCCTAGTATTATTCCAAATGTATAGGATTAGGCCGTAGTCTCAAAGTGTCAAGAAAATAACCCCCCAAAACCCGTAACTTGAGCACGGCAAGAGTTTGAACTATAAACTTAAACCAAACTTTTTTGTTTGTTCAAATTCACTGATCCCTGAACAAGTCCACTAAGCAGTCCTGTATTAAATGATAATTCATAGTTCAACTGTGGGACTGGTATTCAGGGGGACGGTTAATTTAAATGGAAAACTTTTCATCACATATTATAGTGTAAATTACCCTCACACATAAGTTTTAACATTTCAGTAAAGTTATTAATTCTCTTGCAGGCAACAAACAGATCAAAACGGTAGCTGTGTGTGCCGGATCAGGTGGGCAACTGCTCAGAAATATCCCTGTGTCATTGTATGTTACTGGAGAAATGAGCCATCATGATGTACTCCATGCCACACAGTCAGGGTCAAATGTTATCTTGTGTGATCATAGCAACACTGAAAGGGGCTTTCTCAAAATTCTAAAGGAAAAATTTGATGATTTATTTGAACATAATTTAAATATTATCATATCTAAGACAGACAGAGATCCATTAGAAGTTGTTTGATTTTTATTGTAGATCCTAGTGATATGGAAGTGGTTGTCATGGTGATGTAATCTCATGAACAGTTTGTTTATTTATATTTGTGTATGAATGATGAAGGCCAATCCTTTTAAAACTTGAGTACTACTCAAAGCTGAGAATTTAACTCAATACCTCATTAATCTGACTGGCTGTAAGCAGCTGCAGGCTGAATATAGAACATTCTCATCACAAATAGTGCCACCTGTGTAAATTTAATCAAGCAACAATACAAATGTAGGCCTACTTTAAAGTGAGCATTTATGCTGCAAATGTAAACAATTATAAATAAAGACTTCAAAGTTTTACATGTATTATAATTTGTGTTGTAAAGTAAGCATTGACTTATAATGAGACACTGTGTGTGAAGACTAATTAATGTATCAGTTATGTAAAAAGTACTTGAGTAGGATCATCATTGATGAGAAATTCTATAGAGTTATATCTACAAGTAAAATATATAGATAAATTGAATAATTTGGCACTTAGAATTGTAAAATGCATTCCAAATATATAGATTCATTATAATATTTAGATGCTTTATTGTGTATTTCACTCCCTGATGATGAAAAAAGAACAATATGACATGACAAGGAAAACATTGTTAATCTAAACAATTAGAATAAAATATAACATATGTCAAGAACATAAAATAAAACAAAGTGAAATTATAAAAGAAAAAAATATCCTGTAAATGCATTATGAAATGTATCGATACTAGAAATATGTATCGATTATTGTATCAATGATATAGTCTGTCAAAGGCAGCCCTACTACAAAGTGAAAAGGAGCGGTCCTTGCTAAGTTGGTAGTGTCCTCGACTCTGGATTGTGAGTTTGAGTCCAGCCTGCGGCAGGTTGGTTTCCTGTCTTTCGGATGAGACAGTAAAAACGGAGGTCCCTTGTCATAGTAGGTGTTGGCAGTTAAAGAACCCTCACTGCTCAATGGCCGTAAGTGCCGCGCATATGCCAAAATCTGAAGCCCTTCACCGGCATTTGGTGACGTCTCCATATTAGTGAAAGATTCTTGAGTGGGACGTTAAACAACAATAAACAAAGTGAAATGTATCGATACGAGAGATATGTATCAATTATTGTATTACATCAATTTGTATCAATGATATAGTCTATCAATGACAGCCCTAGTATAAAGTGAAATGTATCGATACTAAACAAATGTATTGATTATGGTATTGAATCAGTTTGTATCAATGATATAGACGTGTGACATCCCTAGTATAAAAGTTAACAATTGGGGTGGTCTAGCTGTAGAGCTTTCAACTTGCAAGTAGAAGGTCCCAGCTCAAGTCCTTGTACCAGGTCATACCAAAGTCTTATGGATGACGTGTGTGTCCTTGCTTTAGATATTTGGCATAGTGGAAGGTCACAGTTCAATTTTTTGTATCTGGTACTTCATTATATAGTCTCATTACGAGTGGAGTTGACTGTATTTTCCTTATTTTGATACTACATCAACTGTGCTATTGTGATTGTCGTTCAAGTGCTAGGTTTCCTGACTTTTAAGGTTCAAGTGAGCTTTTCTGATCACTTGTTGTCCAACATCTGTAGTTAACTTTTCACACTTGCGACTTCTTCAATACAGCTGAAGAGATTTTACAAAACTTTAGAGCAAGTTGGTTCTCATGGTCCTCCCTCAAATTCGTGTTTTTTGGATAGATAAGCTCAGGGGTGGATCCAGAGTGGGACTAAGTAGGTCCCAGAGGGTACCCCTCTTTGAAAGTCTTCCTTTCCAGAACAGCTGCAAAGATTCTCCTCATAAATATTCAATGTTTTAATTTCACAAAAATTAAGTTAATGTACATGTATTAACTCACCAACCCCTGAAAAAACAATGGACCCTTCTGTAAATCAATGACTTAGACCTGTCCAAATGTGTCTTTAGGGGTGAATGAGTTAATATGAATAATAGGGTAACAAATTAACAAAATGATCATGACAGCATCCATCTTGGTTTTCACAAATGAAAGAATTACATCAACAGAAATCATATAAAACAAAACAAGAACAAGTAGTTTTAGAACAGTTTTACTTCATCATATCACAGTACACAGTCCACAGCATACCAAAACTAAACATTGTTATAAATACAAGGATCTCTGTTGATTATCAGCACAGGAGGGAACGATAGTATGAAGAAAGTGGTTTTGAAGGTGTGCATGGTATAAGGTTTGAATTGAATAAAAATGCAATTCAAATCTTATATTTACATGCATTCAACATATTTGTCCATTGCAGGAACATTTAGTCCATGTTGCTAAGGTGAATAGCAACGGCTTACGGTATCTATATGACGGATAACAAAATAGTCCATGTCATTTTTGAATTTTCTACTTTATGAATTAAAAATACATTTTTGAATTTTACTTAAACATATTTCATAATTTGCTGTTAATCGTTAAACTTTCAACACAAGTCTCACAAGAAGTTCCATTTTATGTATGTTTATAGGCCTACATACGCAGATCACTAAGGGAATCAATTTCCAATATGCAAGTATGACGGAAATGAGTGAATAGGACAACATGTAAATATAAGTTTTTATATAACACAGGTATATGACCTGAATGACAAAGTCTAAAGAAAACAAGCACATTTCATTTACAATAATTTGTATAGACTAAAGTGTTGATGTAAAGTTTTTATTTATATGACATGAAATTTTATTTGAGAATGAGATGAACTTTTTAGTTCATGTTGTTCCTGTGATATACATGTGGGCTACAATGTACAGGTAGTACATGCAATATTTGGGATATATATATATATATATATATATATATAGATGAACACAACAGGATGAAAACCAAGGGTGGTGGAGATGTTCTAGGTGGAGGAGGTGACATGTCTCATATTTGACAGATAGGTGTAAACTAAAGTGTGCTTTACAATGTTTAAAACAGTAACAGGCAATTGTGAATAAAAACAAAGCAATATGTGAAAAGGGTTCATTCTCACTTGTGTAACGCTGAATGTACAACCAGGTAAAATTTCACACAATTGTATTTGCACACAACTCAGGTAAAGTTCTGCTTTACCTGTTCAAAAGTTTTGCCAAAGCTTCCATTTTTTAGAAATTTTTACAATTTAGCTTGCAGAGTCGTGTTAATTATTTTGTTGTTACAATTAAATACTGGGGTTTAAAAAAAATACACAATTCCCACTTGTACAACCTACATTTTTACTGAAAGTTGTACAAATAGGAAGATACCTGTGGGAAGTACAATAAAGAAGAAAAAGTACGAAGACTGAAACTTATAAGGATGGATGATGAAAAATTAAAATCTGAGTGTTTCACCAAACATAAGGAGTGTAAATATGTACATGTATACTTGGATTACTTAAATTGGGAAACATGTGTCATGTGGTAACTATGGCACATATAAGATTCTTCACTGCTTAAGCACCGCTAAAAACACATTTGGACTGGTCTACAACATTGATATATAAAAGAGTCCATTTTTTCAGGGATTGATGAGTTAAAGTGCTTTGGCATATTGGTAATTCCATGACACAAGAACATTTTACACATTTCATCTACTGCTGATGAAATTTCCATATAAGTTAAAGACTTTAGTGAGACATAAAATAAAACACAAACAAAAATTTTTGTTTTGTTATAAAAGGTTTCCACTATATATTGGGAATCTTGACTTATATGAATATTGAAGAGATCAGTTGTGAACCAACTCAAAAATATGAATAAAATTAATTAAAAGTGTAAGGTAATTAAAAATGCACAATATATCATGATTTGTTGACACACAATCTACATCAGTCAACATAGAATCTTGAAAAATTACTTCTGATCTACCTTATTAAATAATTTTGACAAAGATCCAAAGTAAATGAGATTCAATAGAAAAATCTATGCAACACTTTTCACTAACAGCTATAGAAATATATTTACATGAACAATGGTATGCAGATACCTTTTAGCATAAATTTTTTTTTAGGGTAAATCTATCACAATATTATTTACCATTTCTTTTGTGAATCTTTATGATGGGGAAAAAAAAAAAAAAAAATAGCCACATCATAAGTACATGGTCATGGACAGGAATTACTAACAGATCAGACAACACTGTGCCTCATACAATGTACTGTGCAAGCATTCGCCATTAGAAGTGAAATTCAGTGGTATTTTCAAATGATAATTTTAAAGCTAGTGCCCCAGTAGGTATATCTTAATCATAATAATGGCTGATTGATTCATGTCCATTCACTAACTCAAATAATTCAAGGCCCTCGTTTCTGATTCCCTCCTTCTTTCAAGTTAATGTTGTCATTGTAGTAAACTTATTGTAACAACCGAATTCTTTAGGTTAGTCCATTCACCATATAATAAAATTTGAAAAAAATAAATAAATAAAAGGTATACAAACAGAGAGGTTTTACCTCACTCCTGTGTAAACTAATTGAAAAAGATTCAGTATATAGAGAAAAATTAAATTTTTCTGTATTAAAGGAAATGCTGAAATGTAACAAACACTTGTCATCCAAACACTGTTTAGACACATGTAAACATAAACATGTCAGAATATGAACAAACATGTACACAATATTTATATACTTGTAATATTGTATATGGAACACAAAGCTAGCTTGTTTCTAGAAAATTTGGTCATAAAATCATTTAAATGACTGAACAATTAATGTAGGCCTATATAATTGTACCAACATATATAATAAGAATCTAAGTACAAAAGCTATAGTAATACATGCATATAGGGCCTTCTATACATGAAGGATTGTATATTGTATATATAATAAGAAATATACATACAGTAGCTATACATGTGTATAGGGCCTACATGAAGGATAGGACAAGTTGTATACATACAGTAGCTATACATGTATATAGGGCCTACTATAGGCCTACACGAAGGATAGGACAAGTTTGTATACATACAGTAGCTATACATGTATATAGGGCCTACTATAGGCCTACACGAAGGATAGGACAAGTTGTATACATACAGTAGCTATACATGTATATAGGGCCTACTATAGGCCTACACGAAGGATAGGACAAGTTGTATACATACAGTAGCTATACATGTATATAGGGCCTACTATAGGCCTACACGAAGGATAGGACAAGTTGTATACATACAGTAGCTATACATGTATATAGGGCCTACTATATACACATGTGTATACAGGGCCTATACTATAGGCCTACACGAAGGATAGTACAAGTTGTATACATACAGTAGCTATACATGTGTATAGGGCCTACTATAGGCCTACATGAAGGATAGGACAAGTTGTATATATACAGTAGCTATACATGTATATAGGGCCTACTATAGGCCTACACGAAGGATAGTACAAATTGTATACATACAGTAGCTAGGATAGGACAAGTGTATATATACAGTAAGCTATACTATGGGGCTACTACTAACGAAGGATAGTACAAGTTGTATACATACAGTAGCTATACATGTATATAGGGCCTACTATGGGCCTAGGACAACGAAGGATAGGACAAGTTGTATACATACACGAAGTATAGCAAGTATACATGTATATAGGGCCTACTATAGGCCTACACGAAGGATAGTACAAGTTGTATACATACAGTAGCTATACATGTATATAGGGCCTACTATGGGCCTACATGGAGGATAGTACAAGTTGTATACATACAGTAGCTATACATGTATATAGGGCCTACTATACATGAAGGATAGGATATTGTACATATAATGATAAGTATACATAGAGTTGCTACATTGGTGGATTTAAGGGGGGGGGGTTGCAAGCCCCCCCCTTTGAAAAATTCAAAACAGCCCCAGATTCCTCGCCTCTGATGGCACGCACCTTCGGCGCTCGCATTTTGTAATGATAAAAATTCTCAACCCCCCTTTCAAAAAATCCTGGATCCGCCCCTAAGCTATACATTTATATACAGCCTACTATACTCGTAGGATAATACATTATACATAACATGCATATATATTTGTTTGAAACAATTCATATGGACATGTAACACATTATGATTGTCTCTTGATGGAAATATATTTGGAATTTCAAAATATTCATTGAAAGAATATAGTGTTATAGTATCAACCATTCTTTCCCAATATTGGCTATATGAGACAACCTATTGTATCTTACCCAATAATACATGTAGATCTACATGTACAGCCAGTAATTACATAGACAACCTATTGTATCCTACCCAGTAATACATGTATTGTATCCTACCCAGTAATACATGTAGTATCCTACATGTAATACATGTAGATCTACATGTACAGCCAGTAATTACATAGACAACCTATTGTATCCTACCCAGTAATACATGTAGATCTACATGTACAGCCAGTAATTACATAGACAACCTATTGTATCCTACCCAGTAATACATGTATTGTATCCTACCCAGTAATACATGTAGATCTACATGTACAGCCAGTAATTACATAGACAACCTATTGTATCCTACCCAGTAATACATGTAGATCTACACGTACAGCCAGTAATTACATAGACAACCTATTGTATCCTACCCAATAATACATGTAGATCTACATGTACAGCTGGTAATTATAAAGACAACCTACCAGTAATACATGTAGATCTACATGTACAGCCAGTAATTACATAGACAACCTATTGTATCCTACCCAGTAATACATGTACACCTATATGTACAGCTGGTAATTACATAGACAACCTATTGTATCCTACCCAATAATACATGTAGATCTACATGTACAGCTGGTAATTATATAGACAACCTATTGTATCCTACCCAATACATGTAATTCACTTAGACCTACATGTACAGCCAGTAATTGTGTAGACAACCTATGTATCCTACCCAATACATGTAATTCACTTAGACCTACATGTACAGCCAGTAATTGTGTAGACAACCTATGTATCCTACCCAATACATGTAATTCACTTAGACCTACATGTACAGCCAGTAATTGTGTAGACAACCTATTGTATCCTACCCAATACATGTAATTCACTTAGACCTACATGTACAGCCAGTAATTACATAGACAACCAATGTGATGTACATGTATCCTACCCTATGATACATGTAGACCTACATGTTCATGTCACTCCCATTAATACAAATGTAATGGTATTAAGACAAGTGGGCCTATATCCCATCCCAGGAAAAAACTACACCTGCAATTTTCCAAACAATTTTCACACATGCATGTATTCCTAATACAAAACACAAAAATCTCAATAAATTGCAATTCTCTATATAGATATATCTATGTACACTTACATCTTTAAGTGTATATCAGGTTCACAAATTGCATAAATAATAACATGTGAAAATATACATGTGTAATCTGACCATCTCTTGTCCAGGACCAGTAGCCAGCTGTTACATGTACACAATCTCCGCTATATAGAACACAGTTTTGTGAGATTTGTTTAGATCGAACATCTCATGATCTGCTGTTGGTATTTTTTCTCAAACAAAAGGAAAACAATATTGTCGTTGTACATGGACCTTACTATAGACGAAATCACACTAACCTACTACTGGTCCAAGACCAGTACATCGATAATTGCATTACATGTATATCTTCTTTTTTTCCCCCAATATTTTCCTCTACAAATTTAAAATCTTTAATGGATAAAATTATATTGATAATCATAAAATTTGGTTTGTTTAGTTTACATTACTCTATATGTAATACTTATTGTGGCAAGGACTTTTAGGTGCATTAAAAAATGGAGTCTCAAAGGTACATGTAGATGTCGGCCTAACCTGAAACTCTACTTGTAAGTAATAATAAATATATCGAATCTATACTTCATGTTTAAATTAAAATACATGCATCTTGAATAAATTAAAATATGTATATAACAAATGATAAAAACAACAACTTAAACAACTGTAATCCAACAACAGAAACACAACAATATTGACTGAGTATATTGACATTAGTATTAATCAAGATACACCGTCTTCATTAGTATCGGTATAAAGTTACATCGAACCAATGAAATAATTTGATTGATACTATGTACTGTAAAATGAGAAAAAAAAAAACAAGAAAAATTTGCATTCAACTTGATTAAAAGGTATAGGGCTATTAAGATAAAGTGTAACATCCAGGTTCTGTTTAAACCCCAAACACAATACTTTACAAAAATAGGGATATACAGGTCAAACATTTGACCTTGCTCTGATTCTATTCTTTACTCTACTATATTTCCAAAAACTAGCCACTCAATTAGCTATTATCTACTTTAAACTCTTTGTGTTGACAAACATGCGCCTTGGTGGAACTATACTTTTTTTTATTTATAAAAGTATTACAGATTCCGATCAGTACCTACATGTATAGGCCACTGTTTACATTACCTGGCTTTTTTGCCTTTATCTAAATTCCCCATTTTTTGCCCTTATATATTTGGGCAACTTGAAATGGGTGACAAAAATTTATCAGTAAGTAAAATCGTTTACAAAATTAGAAATTGTTCAGAGACATATTCATATCTTAAAGTCAGGAAATTCACTCACCACTCAACATCCTGGAGATTAACAGACTTTATTTTATGACTTTACAATGAAAACACAAACTTTTAGTTTCCGCTGCATCGGGACTTTTTTGTATATTTATTGCAACCATTTGTAAATAATGATAAATGTTATTGCTTATCTGAAGAAAACTTCAGAAATATGAAAAAAAAACTGGAGTATCGCATATACTCAAGGTATTCTTCATTTCTATATGGGGAGAAATAGAATCATAAATTTGACTCAATAATTTGATAATTTGAATGTAATAATCTGTTTCCTAGCCATTCTATGTAGTCACATCCAGAAGTTTTACAAACATAGATATAGAAAAAATATTGAAATAAAAGTTGAGTATTGAGTTTATTTAGTGACTTTGGTCCCAGGGAAAATTCAACTAGATTGATAATCATATACATTTTGTATGACTAAGAATACCCTTCATCCTCTGCCTACATGTGTGATTCTTATTCATCCTCTGCCTACACATGTGCTTCTTATCCATCCTCTGCCTACATGTGTGCTTCCTATTCATCCTCTGCCTACATGTGTGCTTCCTATTCATCCTCTGCCTACATGTGTGCTTCCTATTCATCCTCTGCCTACATGTGTGCTTCCTATTCATCCTCTGCCTACATGTGTGCTTCCTATTCATCCTCTGCCTACATGTGTGCTTCCTATTCATCCTCTGCCTACACATGTGCTTCTTATCTATTCTCTGCCTACACATGTGCTTCTTATCCATTCTCTGCCTACATATGTGCTTCTTATCCATTCTCTGCCTACACATGTGCTTCTTATTTTTCCTATATCTTGGACTCTAGGACAGGAGCTATGACACCCCTGCATGAGAATAATTTTTGGGGGATGAACAGAACCAAACAAGACAAATCCTACACATATATACCCTGTCTTTAGAAAAGCAGGGGTATACAGAATTTTCCCTTTATATGCATGATTTCTGTGTCTCTTATGTATAAAATCTTTTCAGGATGCAAAATATGAATATCAATGAGTCCCTAAGGGCACACAAAAACTCAGTAATTTTTTTTTCAACCTGAGACTGAAAATGCATGCCTTTGTTTTCATGTATTTTCTTGAATTTCATTGACTTGGGGATTCACAAATTTAACTAAAGACTCAGGAATTTTATTCTTGTGGGTCCCTGGGACTCACTAAAATAACATCCTAGGGAAAACTCTGGGTATAACAAAGGACAAATAAGTCTTTATACATGTAGATTGAAAAGGGTAAACATAACTGCTGATAGTTTCAAAGTATTCAAGGTACATTTATGGACATACTAGGGTTGCTGCTGCAAAACTACAAGTTTTGTGGAGGGATGCATTGACCAGCCATGATTAAACACAGCTGTTTGGTAAAAAAAAAAAACTCCATGTCACAATACTAAATTACAGGAACAATTTATCATCAGTAATGATTTTTCAAAAAAACAGAGAACATTAAAGTTCTTTGTGCACATTATTTTCAATAATGATAAACAATGCAATTGATCTTTTCCTTCCTTTCATTTCTTTTTTTTTGCAACTCACTCGACAATTCAGTTATTGGGTGAAAGACATTGTTTTGTTATGCAGCAGACAACATTCTTCTGGGTACGTGTACACAATATAGCTACTGAACGTGTATGTCAAGTATATGTAAACCAGTAAAGTGTCACACACATACAGCTCAGGTCCTAATGAAGTTTGAACCTGCAATGGCTTAAGGTTGAGAGATGTCATAGGGAGAGAGCATCCCTAAGTTAATGCTGTTCCTATTGTTTAGATCAATAAAATATGTTTAAATCAAAATATTACACAGAAATGGCATCAGAGGATATCATAACAACATTTGGTATACTACATTTAGATTTTTGATGCACTGCATACATCTAGTCTTTGGTTTGCCTCATGGTTTACACATGTAATTGTAATACAGGTACAAAAATACAAGTAAAATCATATACATGTGACATACATGCACTTCAAGATTTATGTATTAGATATATCCCCCTCCCCAAAAGGATTTCTCTACATCAAGGATGCAACATATTCCAACTGACAGCTTAGAGAATAAGAAGTTAACTATCCTATTGCTGTCTTGGTGTTTCTAACCAATCAAATCGAAACATATGACAACTTGAACACACATGGAATTCTTCATCACACCAGGTAATAGTCTTAATCTTGTGGTCTTCATCGTGAATTCCCTCCGACCTGAAAACAGTCTTGTATCCATCTTTTTGTAAATCATGATTGAGACAGCTTGTAATGAGATCCATAACCATGTCTGGATGACCTTTGACCTGATCACAAGTCAGGTGTATATAATACTTCCCAAAACTCAACTCAAAGGTCTTGTATGTCCTAAATTTTCTGTAATATTGTTTGTATACCTGTTTAGAGAACTGTAAATCTCTGGGTATTGGCTGATTTTTAGTGGTAATTAATCGTACTACAGATGTGATGGCACCACTTTCTAGCACCTGTTGCCTGGCAAGTTGTATAATGTTTGCTCTAACTTCCTGGTAAGCTTCAAGCTTATTCCGGATATTGTCACGCACTACATATTCCGCAAACAAAGGAGGTGAGTTTTTCAAATGATCAATAAGAGGTTGTATCCCATAAAACATGGCCTCCTTCAGAACCTCCTCTGCATATGCGACAGGTGGCAAATCTGTCTCATTGCGTAAAAAGTTTAAAATGTAATTAAAGTAGGTTCCATCTCGATCAATAAAGTAATTTCCTTCGCAATCTCTATCCACAACATGTCTGCCACTGAACATAACTGCCAACATGGAGTCTGCATACTTCAAAAGTGTGGACAAACGAGTCGCTATAACACGACCACCAACATTCAGGTTTATAACAGATGGAAACTGTAAAAAGAAAAGAAACTGATTTTTAAAATTTATACATAATCTAACCAAACATCAATATATGCCCTACATATTCACCATAATACAGAGTTTGTGTACTGTACTCAATTTTGATAAGCTTTTGTATATGATAAAATAAAATGCAGTACATATATATACACGAGTCTGTATCATTTTTATGTTAAGTGTTATGTCTAATAAAAATGATATGCTATTTGAAGCACACACTCTATGTTAATTTATGAAAAGATTTTAACTTAATTTAATAATACGTAACTGAACAATCATGCATACTAAATTTGAAAGAAATTTATTTTTAAAGAAGTACTAAGTTTTACACCTTTTTGGAGCCCCTATGGATTATAGCCCCTTTTTTGTTTGCAAAAATTATGCAGCTCCACATTGATATATTTCCTGAATTCTGGGCCAGGTGAGTCAAACATGACAAGTATGTCAGAACACAGGCCACTGACATGACATACATGTATATTAAAATAATGTCACTCATATGTGCTCTTCTTATAGCTATTTTATTTCTACATGTATAATATAATACTAGTGTTTTATTATATACCATACAATGTAAATAGCCACAAACACAGACACAGACACATACACACACAGATACACACAAACACAGACACACAGATACACACACACAGATCAATACACACACCACACACACACACTCACACACACATATAACAAGAACACAAATGAGTGACACATCATTTTAATACGTAATGTCAGTGGACCATTTGTCAGAAGCAGCACACTATTTACCGTAAAAGAAATTCTCCAGACTAGGCCAGTTCAACCTGACACTTGCATGACCAGTCATCCTTCACATAAACATATTCAAATCAACTGTTTCAGACAATGCCAATATTCTAAATACAACATGTATTTGGTTTCACAATTTAACTGTAACAGTGTGGATGTCACTTAGTGACAAATGTGTTGCCCATATAAGACTGGATACTCACAATATTTTTTTCCACAGATTTTTAAAACTTTTTATTTTGTTTTACACTACACTCAATTTTGATATACATGGTGCTGTGGTGGCCAGATCTTAATGAAGAAGGGGAGAGAACTCAGATGCAATGTACTTGGAAGAGACCACCGGCATGTAAACTTTCTCACAAAGTTCAGCTTACATCAATACATGTAGGTTACAGTGGGGTTTGAACTAATCCCTTTTGAGATTCTGTTGTGTGCTAGCGAGGGCAACACAACAAAATCCTCAAAAGTGATTAGGCTCAAATCTGCACATACCTGTAGTGGGAGACTTCATGGTTTAAAGTGTTATGCTTTAACCACTCGCCCTCACAGAGGCCCAACACTGACTAAAGGTGAGAGACTTCATGATTTAAACTGTGATGCTCTAAACGCTCGCCGCCATAGAGACCCAACACTGACTAGAGGTGAGAGACTTCATGATTTAAACTGTGATGCTCTAACCATTCAGTCACAGAGGCCCAACACTGACTAGAGGTGAGAGACTTCATGGTTTAAAGTGTGATGCTCTAACCATTCAGTCACAGAGACCCAACACTGACTAGAGGTGAGAGACTTCATAGTTTAAACTGTGATGCTCTAACCATTCAGTCACAGAGGCCCCAACACTGACTAGAGGTGAGAGACTTCATGGTTTAAAGTGTGATGCTCTAACCATTCAGTCACAGAGACCCCAACACTGACTAGAGGTGAGAGACTTCATAGTTTAAAGTGTGATGCTCTAACCATTCAGTCACAGAGACCCAACACTGACTAGAGGTGAGAGACTTCATGGTTCAAAGTGTGATGCTCTAACCATTCAGTCACAGAGGCCCCAACACTGACTAGAGGTGAGAGACTTCATAGTTTAAAGTGTGATGCTCTAACCATTCAGTCACAGAGACCCAACACTGACTAGAGGTGAGAGACTTCATGGTTCAAAGTGTGATGCTCTAACCACTCAGCCACAGATGCTCTAACCACTCGCCCCAGAGGCCCCAACACTGACTAGAGGTGAGAGACTTCATGGTTTAAAGTTTATAGTGATGCTCTAACCAACCACTCAGTGAGAGACTTCACAGAGTTACAGGCCCCAACACTGACTAGAGATGTGAGAGACTTCATGGTTTAAAGCGTGATGCTCTAACCAACTCAGTCACAGAGGCCACAGAGGCCCCAACACTGACTGACTAGAGTGATGTCAGCCACAGAGAGACTTCATGGCTCTAACCACTTTAAAGTGTGATGCTCTAAACCACTCAGTCACAGTTTAAAGGTCCCAACACTCAGACTAGAGGTGAGAGACTTCATGGTTTAAAGTGTGATGCTCTAACCACTCAGTCACAGAGGTCCCAACACTGACTAGAGGTGAGAGACTTCATGGTTCAAAGCGTGATGCTATAACCACTTGACCACAGAGGCCCTAACACTGACTAGAGGTGAGAGACTTCATTGTTCAAAGCATGATGTTCTAACCCCTCGGCCACAGAGGCCCCCTTTTCTACAGAACTTTTCATATTTGTGAAAACGGTTTCGATGTGTTCCCATTGGCAAGTTTAATCCAATAAATGTATGCATATTCAGCCACCAGATTCCTATTACCTGTTTCTAATACTCAGTCAGTTGATATACAATTTAACACTTTTTTGAATAAAACTATTTTTTCAGAGGTTGGCAGGTATGATAAAACCAAATTACACAGAATAAAAAACTCTCTGCAAAATAAGACCGATATCAGCGAAATATAAAGCTAATATTTGCTTTATATATCGCTGCCGATATCTTATAAAGAACAAACTCTATAATAGATTTATATATTTGCAAGAATCTGGCAAAAGTCGAGACGTCATGTGCCTGTGGTCGAGGCGTTGACGGAGATTGTTGAGGAGCGCAAGTGCTGACATCTCTGTGTAAGAGATTGATAAGTATCTGGCAAATACATGAAAGAGGTGGGTGTTAAATACGCTCTGTAACGAAATACTCTGAAAAATCAGGTGGCAAACTGAATTATTCCAGTGAATATAATGGAATGGTTCATTAATTCGGATTTGAACCATAAGAGATTGTGACTGATAAGTTACCGAGTTGTTATTTTCCATGGATAACTGTGTATCCATCCGTAGATCTAGTTCTGTTTACATTCTGCATCGACTTCCGGGATAAATCCTAAAAATAAAGGCAAGCAGCGGAGCTAGAACCCGCACCCATTCACGCAATGCTTTGTTTGCTCAGTCAGTCAGTGTTTCTTTTGAAAAAAATACTATTTATCTTATTCAAAAAATATATTTCTCTTTTCATAATGAAGCCCCTCATGCGCTCCACGGAGAATTTTCCACAAATACGGAGAGTTTCAGGTAAATTGTCACACATTTTGACGGGAGCTAGTCAACTCGTACCCATCGCAACTCGTAATCTCGATTCGTACCCACTTTGGCCGAGTCGCCCATTTTTGCTGACTCGTACCCATATGAAATTGCTCACTCGTACTCATCAATTACTCATCGAATATCTGATTGTAAAATTACCCTTACAATTATTTTTAACACTTTAAAAAAAAAATATGACTATATACATAGTAAGAGGATTACGTGTGGTACTTGTGATAATATATTGTAATTAGGGGTCTACAGAAATAAAAAAAAATTGTTTAAATATTGAAACGGAAATTCGGTTAATTTAGTAAATGACAGGTATAAAACTGCCGGTATAAAATGATGATGAATTAAAAAAAAAATCTGATTAATTCATCGAAATGAATAAATTGATAAATAGTTAAAGAATAATTCAGAACAAGAGATTGATCAGAGCAAAGTAAAAACGAAGAGGTACCAATTAATAATCGAAGCTCAAGTCCATTAGAACACGACGAATTAGATGTGCAATGGTCTTTACATGAAGAACAATTGCGAATCCCAAACTGGATAGGACCAGGGCCCGAAATCACCAAATTTACTCAATACTCAAGCTCAAATTTTATTTCATTATTTTGACTACAAATTCGTTTGTAAGACTTTTGGGTTTGAATGATTAGGAAGCATATTATTATTTATCATCATTCACATATAACTGTTTGCATCACACTCATGATTTTCCTGTAAAAATGAATAAATACGTTGAGTACGGTACTCAAAATTTGAGTACGTACTCAAGGAATTTTCTAATATTTCTGAAATTTTCTGCAAATGATAAAACAGTTTGATCATTATTTACAATTGTATACCGTCAATATACAAACATGTCCAGTTACAGAATAATTTTTGCATATCTTTACTCTAAAATGATGAAAAGTTAGTTGAGCTTGAGTAGTGAGTAAATTTGGTGACTTCGGGCCCAGGTAGGAGTCAGCATCATTTGCTGGCATGCCATCCGTCGTAAATGTTTCACGGATACCTTTCTAGTACGACGAACGGGTCAAAGAAAAGAGGAAGTGTCAACAAGAATTTTACTCAGAGGCTATCAATGATACGATGAGTACAGTTAACCAATAAATGGGTACGAGTAAGCCAAGAGATGGCTAAGAATGCAGAATGTTTACTCCCCTATTATTCGCATTCTATTTCCTCCAAAAAATATACAACATTATAACAGTTTATTTTCAACTCGTGAATTTTTAAAAGTATTTTATTCGTATAAATCCTCGAATGTTTGAAAATATTGATTCCAAATAATCCATATTGGGCAATTGAATTTGATACAATAGACCATTTTCGAGTTCTTATGTAATCCGTTTTTGGTTCTGGATTTATCGTGCGCCGATTCCACTTTGCTAGCCCTAGCGACTTCCGGTATGTGTCTGCGTTGATCCTGAAATGAAATGCAGTTATATTTTAAGTTCAGATTAGTGTCAGTCCATATTGTATGTATAAAGCAAATTAAGTTAACGTCTGATCAATATAACAAAGATGGAATGTTTTGACATTTTGATCTATTGTATGAATTCTTTAGCATTTTATTTCTTGATCGACGCATATACACATACCGGAAATCGCTAGGGCTAACAAAGTTGTAGCGACACAAGAAAAACCCGGCTCCAATAACGGATTACGCATGAACTCGAAAATGGTCTGTTGCTTTTTAATTCAATTTTATTTCATTAAGTGCGAAATAAAAATATTTTGATTAATGCCAATATGAATATTTGTAAAAGTTTACTTGTCGGGTAAGTTCTTCATCAAACTTACAAAACTCAATAGACACGCAGATCCGTCTACAGATACAGATATCTTAATGTAGGTCATAACTATGACCTCATGCTGAATAATACGTCCATTTACATGACCTCTGGGATTATGTGGATCCAACCAACATGGAGAACAATAGGAACAGAAGGAGGAAATGTTTTGACAACCTTCAATACGCACATACTACATAGTATTTACACATGCTACTACTTACTATGTCATTTTATGATAAAATGGATTTTTAGCAATAAATCCGGGTCGGGTATTAGTCAAACCATAATCCGGAATTGGCTCGGCTTGAACGCGTGATCTATGGCGCGTAAAGAGGCAGGTCCACTACGCAAAAGGGATATTGTATTCGATTATTTTTTTTTTATTGAAATATTTTTTAACATTCATGTGCAAAGATTACTCAAAAGCATAATACGTCATCATCATGTATATAGACATATCTACCCCACCATCTAATAAAATGGTCTGGACTTAGCTTTCAGCCCAATCATCTCGACCAAATTATTGCGAGCTTATTTACATACTTAATACCATATTTGGGCAACAGAATCGAATAATATGGAAATAAGCTCACAAAATTAAGTTTTGTGTCACAGAATTGACTTTTGTGAAAATTGAAAGTTTATAGGTACAAAAATCGATTTTGTGGACAAAATTTAGCAATGTCCCACAAGGCGCCCTGGGGACAGGTTAAATTCCATTTCTGTACACAAACTTTCAATTTTGTCAAAAAATTGAATTCTGTGTCACAAAATTCAATTCTGTGACACAGAATTGAATTTTATAGTAAAAAAAATGAATTTTGTGACAAAATTGAAATTTTGTACACACAAAAATCGATTTTGTGAACAAAATTAACCTGTCCCACATGGCGCCCCGTACGAACATATATCCGAACTGCGATGTCACATCTTCTGTAAGCATATGGCTGAAAGTGACAAGCTATCTCCTTCCCTTGGAGCTCTTCGACAACATGTCTTGAGAGTCCATACCCAGACCAGAATGTGGGTACCTGCCATACTTGCTCTGCAGGATGATTCTCTGATGATCACCTGTAGAATGCATGACTACCAAGGGGAGTCCGATGGCCAACTGAAACCAACCTTGACAGATGCCTTCCCGCTCCAAAGGCCATCATTGATATGATTGTTGTCAGTCAATGCAAAAGTGAGTGTACTTTAGCCAGATGTTCTTACAAAACAAAGAACTTATTCTGAACCGATCTTTGTCAGTGTGGCAGTGCGTTTCAGAAAAATGGGGATGCACAGATTAAGTATGAAACTGATGATGGCGATGAAAGTTGTGCTATGTAAAGACTCCTTAATTGCCTTAAAGAATATAAGATTTCTGTCACGAGGAGCATGTTGATTCTTAATGGATATGAACAAATGTTGTATAGGCAACTGGAGATTGGAAAATTTGATAAAGGGGGTCTGAGGGGGTGGGGGTTGGACACAATTTTTGTCTGTCTGTTCGAAACATTCCAACAAGTAACTTTGATTTCTTGCATAAAACTTTAACCAAATTTAATATGACGCTTTATATAGATTAAATCTAAGTTCAATTCGGTTACAACCAACATTCTGATATATTTGCGAGAGCTACGGGACTATAACATCATTCTGATTGACTAAATTCTAGGGGGTACAGTGTTTCTCAAATACATTTTTTAAAAATTGGTTTTCCTCTATTATATGTAAATGCCCTCATGCAGACATGTGGACTTTGGAGACATGATCATGTATCATGTACATGCCATGTTGACCTACAAGTCAGGCTATAGATTAAATATATTTTATTTGAATTTAATTCAATTTTGTCATAAAAATAAAATAAGGTTTGGCATAAGTTTTTAAAAATAACATTATTTGAAGCTCTCTACGTACATTTTACAACACACAGTAGTCATAAAGATGTTGACATTTTTGGACATATTGTACAATTCTATATAAACAAATCTAAAGAAAATGCATTAGAAAGATACTTGTATTTAAAGATCATTGATGATGATGATGATGATGATGTCGACAACGATGACGACGACGATGATGATGACGACGATGACATGTATTGATAAGACAAATAAATCTTGTATGACAAATAAATCTCGCATAAAAGAAGAAAAAGCCTTACACACGACATACACTACAGGGTCTAGTTATATATATCGACATAAATAAAATTTTATAAGTAACGCATACCTTCACACAATGGACACCATCAGAGCGTAGTGAAATTTACCCCGGGTATTTTCATATGAATGTGAACTTACAGGTAGTAATTCAATACAATGAAAACAAAACCTGGATCGCTGTAACATTCGTTATCGTTTAAAATTCGAAATGGCTCTCAACAAAATATATAAGCAGTATAATTTCATCAAAGTTTCTAAATTTGGATCCATTATTTTCCTCAGAGGTTTTCATAATTCCGGAAAACCAAACCTACAGCAAGTTGTTGGTCCTGGTATTGCAGCTGATTCCAGAAAAAGCATCAAATCTGTTACAACCTCTCTGAATTTCGAGGATTATGAGAACGCATACAAATTTAAATCCACGTGGGAGCTAGCTCGGGCATTGACGATCCTTAAATTATGTTCCATCAAGTTTATGGTGCGCAACAATTTGAAGGTGAGCCTTTACATGTCTAATTGTCAATGAAGAGTAAAATCTACGCAATATATAGAAAGCAGCATCTGCAAATGGACGAATGCTTGAACAGTTGGTACTGTGGGTAAAATAAGGTATTTATATTTAAAACACATAACACAGTTATAAATTAATAAACCACCAGCTTGAAGTTATCGCAACTTTTGACTTGTGCTTTGAATGCATACAGTTCTTTCAAAGCCGAACACGCTTATCAGCACCGCCCGAAAGCCCAGTGGTTATCAAATCTTGTCAAGAGCACAATGAGACGAACCATCACCACCTGTTTTAAAAGACGAGTGTATTAATCGGAAATCAAACCTTCGCACTTGTTGGGCCGATGCGGGCATGACATAACTACAGTAAATAGTGCAAAGACACCGCGTAAAAATCCACAATCATAGTACCCGGATATCAATACAAATCAGGGTTTTACAAGCCGACGTACCCTGGATATACCCATTTACGCGGGAAAGTATTATCATCATGCAACTGTCACTGTCAACATTATTCTGTCATTTTTCAAGTACATATGTACATTTATCTACTTAAATTTTAATTATCTTGTTCTGTAGCTTCATATATCACCGAATCTGCTGTTTTAAATATAAATACCTTACAGCATTCAAATTGACAGCTCTAGTAAGTCCGGAATAAGGCTTATATTTTAATTTTCAAGTGTATGGAGGGTGTTTTAGTGCATACTCTACTTGATCATTCAACCTAAAATTTCAAGTTGTTTTTGTCGTTGTAGGACAACACTGTCGGAAGCAAATTGAAAGGGGGGGGGGGGGGGGGGGGGCTAAACCAACTTAAAACACACACACGCCAGAAACACCTAGGCGGTAAGCCTTAATTTTCAACACCCATTTCTATCTTTGCCAAAGAAAGTGGGGGGGGGGGGGGGGGGCTTAGCCCCCCCCCCCCCTAGCCCCACCGGTTCCGACGCCTATGTAGGATATACAGTTTCTGTAACTGTATCCGTATTTACTGGTGGCCTTCATTATATCATATACATATACCCTTCGTGTACATTTTAAATAAAGTTTTTATGTTTTCTTTATTTGTATTTTACGTTTATAACGTCAGTTTCATTTCATTTTAGCAAATACAGTGTACTGTAACAGTCATGGATATAGGCAGATTCACTGTCTAGTCCATCAGCTTGCTTTTGTGGCTGGAAGATTAGCGTTTATATCCATTTACTGAAGTTAAGCAACGGCGAGTGTGGTCAGCATCTGGATGGCTGACAATCTGATGTGATGCGCTTGGCACGTTACAGTACTAGCCCCTATGACTTTTATAGGTTTAAATACATGTACTAGCAATGCAAAGTCATTTGGATATATTCTAGATTTGCAGGAAAATACATTATCCCAAGAGTAAGTCCCTCTTCGACGGCGCATTCTGACTATCCACATGGCTTAACCTTCACAGACCTTATTATTGTCGCATCTGCATGAAGAACCATGCGTGCTGATATAACAAAGGAAATATACTGTTATAGCAAATGTACCTTTACATATGCGGATATTATAAACATAATAGCAAAGTTATAATTTTACCAAAAAAAAAAAAAAAAGAGTTGATCTCTGATAGTATAAAGAGTTCTGAAACAGAAAGTGGTAGCCCCTATCATACAAGAACGAAAAAATAACCTAAATGTATTCCCAAACTCGCCAAACTTTTAAGAGCAATCACTGTAAGAGCTTGGGTTTAGAATTTAAACATCGCATACCACAGGGAATATTACTTCAGATTTAAAGTGAGTGAATATTGTATTAAATTTCGTATTTATTATCATCTCAGTCAGTAATTAATTACGACTCACGCTTCCACAAACAGGGTACTAGTAGCCTTCTCAGTTTCTGAAATCTCGAGGCGGGGAATGAAAATAGCAAAATAGAAATCATATTTATGTAAATCACTTTAGACATTTGGTAGCCCACTTTTATAAAACATAAAAAATACATGCCAAAGTATAAATTTTCAGGCCCAGGACACAACACATACAAATCTGGTGAATACTGGACAAACACGGAACTCTTGAAATCAAGTAGTGGAATCAGGTGTTATGGAGGAGTAAGCGTCCTCTGTTGGCCGGTCACACCCGCCATGAGTCCACAGTCAAATACAAATGAAAACATATCCTCATCACAATCGGAACAATCAACAATCAACCGCCATCGAACAGACAACCCAACATTTTTATTTAGTGAAACATTTGATATTCTCTTTTTCAGTAATGGCAACAAACTATCCTTTAAGCAAATGCAATGTTTTTGACATAATACTTCGTGACACACAGTATATACTTTGTCTACTATACACTTTTTTAGTGATACTTACTTTGACATTTATGTAACGCTGTCTACTCACAGTTTGTATATGAATGATTTGTTTTTGGATGTGGGTGCATGTGTTAATATTTGTGAAAGAAATCATGCATTTGCCTTGGCCTCTTTTGTAATTGTTAATAATATTTATAACGACAGGGTCGTTGCCACTGCTGTTGGACCATTTGCGTCGCCGAGTACCTGTATGCCAAGTACCTGCTATTTCGGTAGCAGCTGTTTATACTAAAGTAGTATTTCACTCAAATAGCACCCTTTAAATTCTGCACTTCTTAAAACTAAGATATTCATATTTATGGTGGGCATTCTTAGACGGATATGACCTTTTTTGTAAAAACTATAACTCTGGTGTTGTTAATGGCATTATATCATCACTCTCAATTGTCATTTGTCATTTCATTGGGTTCAAAAGCAAAACAATTATACAGGATTCATTGATGTATCCAACCAATTCTTGGATTCAACAACACAACAGGAGATGTAAATAATCATACACTTGCATTTTTTATGGTGAACCCCGTGTTATAATGTTTACAGATGATGGAGATAGGACGAAAGGTATTGGGAAATACCTTGTTTGACGCAATAATGAAACCGACATTTTACGGACAATTTGTTGGCGGGGACACAGAAACTAATATACTCCGAACTGCTCAAAAACTGCATTCCACAGGGGTGGGGACACTGTTAGCTGTACCCATGGAAGAGGATGTCAATGACGAAGACAGGTAAGACGTTTTATCTTCCGTTTTGACGTAGATTAAAGAGTCTGGACTATCTTTTTACAGGTGTACCACAGAGCGGAGATGTATTTTGATGTGGTCAATTGTTCTGATTTGAATTTGAACCTAACCGATCGTCAGAGGATGCTTACTCTTCCAATTAGACGACAGAGAGCAACACATTTGCTTCTTACCTAGATTTACTCCTGTTGATTGGAAAGGACGGTCAACTTCACACCTCCCTTTATGACAAATGCGACGATTTCAATTTCCATATCACGAACTTCCCGTTTCTAAGTAGTAATATTCCATCTTCACCTGCTTATGGCGTTTTAATTTCACAACTTAAACGTTATGCCAGGGCATGGTCTTCATATGAATGTTTTATTCTGAGAGCGAAACGACTCGCCAATAAACTACTTACACAAGGTTACGTTGTTGAATGCTTGAAATCGTCGTTTAAGAAGTTTCATGGTCGATATGGTGATCCTTTTAAACATTATGAAGTCCCCCCTCTCAGGAATATTAGAGTGTATTCTGGAGCACGACCACAAACAGTGACTCCCTTTCGCCAATCGTGTTTTTTACCGAACTTGACCTTTTCACAGAATTTGATATTTTCATCGAACTAAAAAGGTTTCCATGGAATATTTGCGAAGGATGTAGCATGTTAGCAGGGGACGCTCCTTCCGGACCCCTGGTCATATCACGTTTGGGATTCGCAATTGTTCTTCATGCTGAGACCATTTACACATATAATTTGTCGTATACTAATGGTTTTGAGTTTCGATTATCAATTGGTTCTTCTTTATTTCAATATTCTGAACTTCCTGATGGTTAATACTTTAGTTTTTGTATATTTATATATAGAAATGTAATTCTAGAGTTTCATTTTGTGTAAAACAACCCTGACAGTGACACAAATGGAGAACATTCAAGTCACAAGCGGAAGGAAAGACATATTATTCCACAACACGCGTCACAATTTGTGACATTTTAACTAACTTTTATGTTAAAGATAAATCCTTGTTTGAACGTATTCAGACAGCAACAAAATATATCCCGAAAAAGTTAAAGTAAGTTTTGATAATGAAATCAAAATGACAGATACCAAAGAAATTAGTCGTCAGAATGTCCAGGATACAATATACAAAGCTGGTGAATATCGGACAAGAATGGACAATAAAAATTAAACATTTTTACATTGGCGCGAGCTAATATTTTTCACGTTCTGAATAATTTTTTTTCACTAGTTACCACTGAATACGATACTCGTATGAACAATCTCAAGTACACCATATATATAAATCAGTCAACCAGAAATAGAAAAACATCACATAGATAGGATGAATTAACCTAGAAATATAATCCATCTTATACGTGTAATTTGAGAAGTATTAGAACGGCCTTACTGGATGTCTAGCTTTTGGCTGCAGGGATGTACTTTTATCATACAAATAGGATATAACTAGACATAATGATAGATACTAAACGATCGGCAGATTGCCATCACCAAATGTTCCAACTGCAAATATAATCAATATCATTATCTTTTACGTATTGTAACTCTGGTTAAACAGATTTAGTAACAAGGATTGGTAGTACTTTAAGTATATTTATATGTCATGTATGGTTATATCAAATTTAGTCAAAGTTCGGCGATTCAGATGTGAACAAGATAGGCATTGGATCCTGGGATGAACACTTCCGCTTTAGGTGAAATATTGATCTGTGACGTCATATCTGATCACAGTACCTAGCTATCCAAAATTCTATATTGTTTTTTAATAGTAGTGGAATTTAACAGACAAGTACAGGGTTTTCCCTGGGATTTTCAAATTAGGAGTCCATGGACTCCCACTACTACAAAATTAGGAGTCAATTTCGTGATTTAGGAGTCCATAAATTTGCAGTCCACGTAAAAATTTAGTGCAGTAGCCTGGCTATGGAGTTTTAGGTCTGCATACAGTAGCCTATTGTATGCAATGGATGGTTTAATGAATTAAGTTATGTCATGTCTGTCGCTTTGGACAAAATCAATAGTGTCAAAATTCTTTTTCCCATAAAGTTTTCATTTGTTTTACCATCGTTTAGGCCTAGCAGACGACTTTTCAAAAGATGAAGTGTGATGCGTAATAAAGCAACACACTCCATTTTGGGGTCAAACTAATTACCTGAAAGATCACACAAAAGAAAAGAAGGGAAGGCTTGTCTTTGATTAGAGCTAATTACCTCATAAATCTCGAATGTCGGCAAGTATTTAGCGCGTCCACTGGGACGCATTAGATCTAATTTTAGGCGTCATTTAGGATTTTTACGCGTAAATACGCAGGATTTTTGCGTCAGAGAAAACCCTGCAAGTAATTCACAACTCTCGCTATATAAAAGACAAATAATTGCTAACTTTGTGAAGTATGGAATGAGGTTTTCAGTGGCAGAGTTGGTTTAAGACCTTTGCTTTTTAAATCACGACTGTAGGTGGGTGCTTCCAATAAATCTGATTCTATATTCTAAAACATAGTCAACAATTAAGCCGCAATATGATGGGATCGTGAACAAAAAATGAAACGTTCAACAACTGATATTTATCTAAGTAATACATGTACATAGGAAGTTACGTACAATACAAAACACAATAATCTAAATCAACAAATATATTATTTCATTTGTTAAAATCAAGTGGCCTCCGTGGCCTCGCTTTAAAACATGCGTCTATCCCTTATGTTCAACGCAGGTTCGAACCCCTCTGTTACCTACGTTAATTTTGTTAGACAGTTTAAGCCAGTTTATTTGCTGAAGGTCATTGATTTTTTCCCGGGTACATTGTTACCGGGCTCTCTAGCCGCCATCATGTAACTGAAAATCGTGTGGCGTAAAACACCATTTAATGACAAAATAAAGCAGACATTAGCAACGCCACAATCTAAGCAATGGATACCAAGATATACTTTTATTAAATATCATGAAGAACTTCATTTAGAAGTATTGCATGGTAGTTTTCACTAGTCTGTTGTTCGAGGTAAGTTCTAAAATACCTTGCTATATTGATACTAGGAACACATTTAGAATCCGTCACCTAGCAGAGCCTTTACACATTTATAACCGGATATAATATCAGATTTGGATTTCTATTTCAACTGCTTAACATTCTTTTGAAATTTTCTCTCACAGATATGCTGACATGAAATATAACCGTAACTTAGAAAAGATGTTGGAATGTCTTCGGATTGTGACAAATATTGGGAACGAATATCCCATGTTGCAAGTGAAATTAACAGCTTTGGTGCCAGGGAAACTATGTGTTAGTATAATTTGTTTATCAATGTTTCGATATACAAGTAAGTTATAAATCTAATCCAGTTTCATTCATTTCAGATAGAAAATTAGGTGTTAATTTGCTTTACATTTCTTTCGGAAATACCGTTATAGCATACAGATATAAGAACTTATAATAATTACTTAATTGTTATTGGAGCATCCATTATTCTTTTGAAAAAAGAGTTAGCTTGACAATATGTGGTGCTCTTGAATTTATAAAAAACAATTTGTTGAAATACCGCCTTGTTGAAATACTGATATCAGATTTTAAAAACAATTCCGGACAATCTTTTTACAGCAAACCTTATCTTTGATGTATCCGAACCCATCAAGCAATGCGGATACTGTTACAACAATTGCCAGTGCACTTCAAACAGGAAAGGCGGTGAGATCATGTTAAATCTTTCAAATGCTCAATTCATGTAATTACAATTGGAAAAAATAAAAGGTTGATGTTTTTAGTAAAGCTTGAAATATATACATATTTTTGGAATACTAACTGACTGAAAAATCACAACTTAATAATGTTTCTTTTAATGGATATTGATCATATATATATTTTCTGTATTTAATATTTCAAATTTTTATTTATACAATATCTATTGACATTTGTTAATCTAGAGAAAATATATATCATAGATACAACAATGTCACTAGTAGTCTTGTGCACAAGGATAATCATTTTCGCACTCTATACCATGCATTCACTACATAAAATTTCAGTTTTTAATTATTGGTATACACATGGAATTCAACTTTAATGTTATCGATATAGCAAGATAAAGTGACACATCCGGGTTCTATCAGAAACCAAAACAATACTGTCTATTTTTCTAAAAATAGGGGTGTATAGGAAAAACATTTTCCCTTGCTCTGATTCCATGCGTTATAGCAGCTTTAATATTTTGTTTCGACAAGTAGCCTGTAACCCTTGTTATGATCTTATTTAGACTCGTTGTGTTTTCAAACATGTGCCAATTTACCTTGGTAGACCTATACCTAATGTTGTAATAATACTGTAATTGCATTATTATATATATTCAATTCCGTCATTTTGAAGGTTGGCAATTTAACTAGCTCGGGAATGAGTTTGACACACTTGGAGATAGATCAACTCAATAAAGCATTGCAGAGGATCTTGAAGATCTGTGACGTAAGTAGGAACACGACAAAATCAATTTCTTCTCATATCCCGTATTGACGGGAACCATCCATTTTACGGAAAATGAAAATTTGGCAAAATTTGCATCTTGATTTAATTAATTGTTTGGAAACTATATCAAAATCTGATTAAAACTGATAACATTATAAAAAGAGACACACATAGTACAGATTCCAATAATTCTGTAATATGCTTTCAAAAGCATCACTTTATCTAGCCTTTTGGGCTAGTGTTATCGTACGATAAGGTGCTTTACCAGTTTTCAACACAGTTATATATTGCAATAAAGTAAAATCACCGGTTTTCATATTTGAACATTTTCATATTGAACCGCTTCATACATTGTAGAAAAGGTTATTTACATTGATTACCCGGCATCAGGGTCTGTGGTATATAAAGTCAGAATTGAAAAATACGACACGCGTTGATCATACTTTAAAACATTATGAACTTCCTTTTTAAAAAAAAAACCAAAAATGCTCAATTACTGAATTTTGTACGTAAACAAAAAGTATTTAAAGCATTTGAAAAGTTTTAAATTATTTCTACGTAGTCGACAGACCTTGCTCACTAAAACAGGGAACGTTTGGCTTGCTTCTCACATGATGGCTAAACATTTAAAAAAAAGTGCTCAGAGAATTTATATCGATAAATGCTTACACAGACAGACTAACTTTTAAAACCTTATCTTTAAGGTTGCTGTTGAGAATAATATAATAATAATGGTGGACGCTGAGTATACTTACATGAATCCTGGTCTTAATTTGCTGACACTTGCGATGATGCTGTATTGCAATAACAAGAGGCCCCTGGTATATTACACCTACCAGAACTACTTAAAGGTATAGTTCTTTACTTTATTTACGATGTTAAAGATTTAGTGTTTTCCTTCATTTACTATGTTAACGCAAACGGGTATTGGTGCAAGAAAGTTATTTAGCTTAAAACGTATCCCTCTTACTGAGTTAAATATAAAGCTATTGTCATGGCCTCTCGTCCGCCATCAGTCGTCCGTAAACTTTTCATTTAGACAACTTATAAAAAATCACAGGGCCAATTTCAACGAAATTTGGCAGGCAGCATCCCCATGAGAAGCTAATTCAAGTTTGCGAAAATTGTAAGGGGCAAAAAATGATAAATTGTGTACTTCTATAAGAATCATCTCACAAACCAGTGTATGGATTGGCTTCATATTTAGTATTGAAGCTCTATAGGGTATGTACTTCCAAAAAAAAGTAATTGATTAAATTTCAATTTTGTCAGATTTCAACCAAACTTCGTTGATAGTTTCCTTAGTGAAGTCATTCTAAAATTGTGTAAAAAAAGTGGCCATGCCGCCTTGGGAGCCCAAAAGGGGCAAAATGTAAAATTCTTCTTTAAATGTTTTCTTTTGAAGAACCATTAGGTTGACATTAACCCGAGCCGGCCTGGCTCAGTCGGTAGCGCGCTCGACTCTGGATCGTGAGGTCGTGAGTTCGAGTCTCGCCGGCGACAGGTTGGTTTCCTGTCTTTCGGATGAGACAGTAAGAACTGGAGGTCCCGTGTCACAGTAGGTGTCGGCACGTTAAAGAACCCTCACTGCTCAATGGCCGTAAGTGCCGAGCATAGGCTGTGTGTGTGGTTATACCGATTCTGTACCCTCCCCATTTCATGGTTCATTTGTACCGCTAAACTTTTTATTCCAGCGGCGTGCCAAGCAAAATGAATACACCGGTTTCGTACCCTCCCCATTCCATGGTTCATTTGTACCGTTAAACTTTTTATTCCAGCGGCGTGCCAAGCAAAATGAAATTGCTTAAGGAAAGTTTCCGTACTAAAAACCATGAACTTCTTGAGCGGCGTGAGAACTTTATATAATACGGGTAAATGGGGATACAAGAAAATAACCGAAACCCTCTGGGACTACGCGAGGGGCGCGTCGACGGAAGAGCAGACGAAAGAGACCGTCAGACGGAAGTTGCGTCGCACGTTGAAGGAAGAACTCGGCGAAGCTGCTACCGAGATGCAGCGTCGATTAATTAAATCTCGATATAAAAAAATCCTACAGACGGATATTCCTAAAGGTGCTGCCAAGCTCGAAGAAAAACGAAGACAAAACCGATATCTGGATTTTGGAGATAGCTATAGACACTTCTATACGAGTTATAAGAAAGATGTTCACAATCACATACGTCGAGCACATCTCAGAGCGTTATTAGAGTATTTTAAAGACGATTTTCTATCTAAACTTTCTAAAGAATTAAAAAAGGGTGCCATAAAAATCCAAATTCAAGTCGAACAGCGATTCAAGCGAGATAATTTAAACGCCGGCTCGCAACTCGTAACGCAAGTCCATAAAACTCGACAACATCCGATCTTAAGAGAAGACGAAATCGAAGACGTGTTTAACGATATGATCGAAGAGTTAATAGATTCGCTCGAAAAAACCGTTCAGGCGGGGTCGGGGTGGGTCATCGAGGACGCGCAAATGATCTATTTAAATGTTACCAAGTATAATCCACCTTTAGGATCCTCTTATTTTAAGTTGCCCAAGCAGATTGAGAATAAGAGGGCTGTTATAAAATCAGAGATGTTTTATGTATATTGTATTAGCGTATTTACATCACGATGATTTCAAAGATGTTAATAAGTATAGGCCTCGAAATAATACACCCTTCATCGAGCGATACGATTTCGATTGCATCGATTATCCGACTCCGGTAAAGCAAATACCCAAATTCGAAAAACGTAACGGACTCGTCGTTAACGTTCTCGGGTGGATGGAAAGTAGAGGTTTCTTCCCTTGTTACATATCGGAAAGATATAACGATCGCGATAATGCAATTAATTTATTGCTGTTAGAAGGTCCAGAAAATAAGTGGCACTACTCTTGTATTAAAAACTTGTCCAGATTGTTATCTTCCCACTCAAAATATGAGCATAAATCATATCTATGTATTCGTTGTCTTAAAATATTATCGAGCGAGGATGTTTATAAAAAGCACGTGGTCGATTGTCGCGGTATTAACAATCCGCCCATGAAACCCATCATGCCGGAGGAGGGTAAAAATCTTCTCAAGTTTAAGAATTACGGTAATAAACAGCCCGTTCATGCTACGATCTATGCGGATTTCGAGTGTATTATTTCACCCATCAACGAACAGGCAGGCGATAAAACGACGAAGACGTCACGTCACTATCCTTCTGGATACTGTTATGTAGTCGTTTGGAGAACGGAGAAGGGTATCTATAAGATCGAAGAGCCCCAACTCTATCGCGGGGAGAATGCCGTGAAACATCTTCTAGAAAGTTTACGGCGAGAAAAACAAAAGATTGACGACATTTGCTCTAAGAAAAAAGAGCTCTGTATGACCCACGAGGACAAGAAACGCTTTAAGGAGGCTAAGCGATGTTGGATTTGCGGAGATGAATTTTCGGGGAACATGCGGTCTTCATTATGGGATCAGAGAAGTAAACTTTTAAAGGAACAGGAAAAATTACTCACTTTGACGTCTTTGGAGAAGGACGATCGTCACGATGCCATAAAAATTGAGCTCGACGAAATCATGAAAGAAATCAACGACGATAAATTCGATCTCGTCAAAGTCAGAGATCATTGTCACCTTTCTGGTAAATTTCGAGGTGCGGCTCATAATAAGTGTGCCCTTCGATCGATTTCAACAAGGCCTATAAATCGAGAGAATGGATAGGCAAGGACGTCAAACATCCCAAGGACAAACGCGTCATCATCGTCAATCCCGTGTCGAAAACGGGGGAGGAGAAATTACAGGACCTGTTGCGACTCTTTTACGACAAATACAAAGGGACGTCCACGTTGTACATCATAGACGACTGTTCGGCCACGAGGCAGATGAAAAAGAAAGCGGACGCCCTGTCCATGTTGGGGTTTTCGGGGAGACACGCCAACCAGTCCGTGTGGGTATTGACGCAACGATATAATAGCGTGCTCAAAGATTTTCACTCGCAGGTCAAATGGTAAGTTTAGCTACAACGAATGCTTGGACCAACACAACGTCATCCGCGACAACGCGGAAAGGCAACGCCTCGAGAACGAGCTGTCGCAGCACGAATACTCCAAATTAATTTTGTGTACGAAGCAACCAACGTGGTATTATACGATAATTTATATTTTTGTAAATATAAATTAGTGCTTTTTTATATAATAATAACGATTTCGTTGTTTTCTCTTATCGCATGCACCGCATACGACGTACCGAGTGGAATCAGACATCCATGTTCCGCACGAGTCGCAAAATTTCAGAGAACGAAATTCGCGTTTTTTCATATATCGATGATGAACGGGACAAAAGATCGAATCCGGAGCGGTCTTCAGAGAACACGGAGAATCGCGTATTCTTCTAGTGTGTATGGGCATCTGACACGTCGTCTTGTCGTTGGGCTCTACACCGATACTACGAAACATTTTAACGATAGACATTTTTTTAATAGAGAAAAGTTTTTTAGTCATTCAAGTATTATTCGTCCTCGTCCGAGTTAGGCTCGTAGTAGATTTCGTCCACCATCTCATCACATCGGTCGCATAGCGTAGCCAATCTCCTAACAGCGACAACGTCCACGGACGGTTTAATGGATTCGTTTGAAAGACCGATGAAAACAGAACTAAATGTTAACACCGTAATAACCTTGCACGCTTTACCCATGTAATCTGAGGGGATTAAATCAACCACCCCTTCATAAACGTGGTTTTTATTTCCTCTTCGTCCATTCTAAGTTTTGCTTTTAAGAGCGCGAGATCATCCACTGCGATCGGCTTCTTCTGCCATTCTCTTTAAAAAAAAACCATGTGTTTCTGGATTTCTCGTCTAATAAAATGTTCAATCTCTAGAAGGACATACTCAAACTTATCTTGTTCCTCCTTGTACTTTTCATCGCGATCAAACGCTAGTGATATCGTATAGGGTGTATACGTATCATTTACTCCATACGATAATAACGTGGGAGTTTGTATTCTAAGCGGTTGAAAGACCTCGTTCGGATACTCATATACTATATCGGCGAAAAAACTACCCATTTTACCTTTACGGGGTTTTACGAGCCTCAACTTGCTCAAGTCAAATTGATCGACGCTAATTTTACATGCCATTTTATTTACGCATATATTTTCCTTAAGTAATTTCAATGGACTTAAATTCTATATCCCTATTAGGATGTTTTTAAAAACAGCAAACACTTTTAAGAAGATCCGTTTGTAGAATTTTATCAAATCGAGATTTAATTAATTTACGTTACATCTCGGTAACAGCTTCGTCGAGTTCTTCCTTCAACACCCAGCGTGACTCCCGTCTGACGGCCTCTCTCTCCTCTTCTTCATCTTCATGCTCAAGGCTGATTATCTCTCTCTCCTCTTCTTCATCTTCATGCTCAAGGCTGATTATCTCTCTCTCCTCTTCTTCATCTTCATGCTCAAGGCTGATTATCTCTCTCTCCTCTTCTTCATCATCAGACTCCAATTCAGGATACTCATCATCACCAACCTGAAAGTCTTCATCATCTTCTTTTTTCACGTCCCCGATATAAACAAGATCCGTGAAAAAATTAAACTCTTCACGAAATATATCTCCAATAAACCGATTCAAATGTTAAAACACAGCAAACTTTATACTGTTTGAACCATTTCATTTCATAACTAAATGGATCAACAGCATAATCTTCCATTCCCATATTAAAAAAGGGATTGTATAGATATTCCCCCAACATTTTAAGTTGTGGAAACATATAATAAGTTTTAGTGTCAACCCGACGTAAGAATGCACGTTTAAAAAAATTCTCAATCTGTTTCATAACGTGTATAAATTTTTTATGTTTCTCTGCATGAATACTTAATGAAATACTATACTCTTTATAAGATTCTACCTCCGCTATATTCATCAATCCCCCCGATGGTAAGACTGGGGTTCTTAGTCTAAGAGGTTCATAAATGTAATCGTCGTATTCATAGAGTACAGCATCGTAAGATCCACATCCTTCTTTGATGCTCAACTTACTTAATCCAAACTCCTCAACAGTAATTGTATTACAACGCTCCATCTCTAATTACTCATCTAAAAATCTTAAGTAATTTCAATTTTCATGGCACGCCGCTGGAATAAAAAGTTTAGCGGTACAAATGAACCATGAAATGGGGAGGGTACAGAATCGGTATAACCACACACACAATAGGCCAAAATTTGAAGCTCTTCACCGGCATTTGGTGACGTCTCCATTATGAGTGAAATATTCTTAAGTGGGACGTTAAACAACAATAAACAAACAAACAAACAAAACAAAGACATTAACCCAATTTGGCAGGCAGCATCCCCATGAGAAGCTTTTCAAGTTTATAAAAATTGTGGGGTTATCTCTCCTTGGTGCCTCATAAGGGGCAAAAATGCGGTAAAATTATGTACTTCTTAAAAATTCTTACCACGAACCAGTATATGGATTGGCTTCATATTTAGTATTGAGGCTCTATAGGGGATGGGCTACAAAGTTTGCAAACAAAATAAATTTCCACCCATAAATGGGGCCCACTAAGGGGCGCTGAAATTGGTTAAAATTCTTCTCATATTTCAACCAAATTTGGGAGATATTATCCTTTAGTGAAGTCAATCTAAATTTGTGTACAAAAAAGTGGCCGTTCCCCCTTGGGGGATCATAAGGGAACAAAATGTGTAATTCTTCTATAAATGTATTCTTCTGAAGAATCATTAGGGTGACATCAACAAATTTGGTAGGCAGCATCCCAATGGAAACCGCTTCAAGTTTGCAAAACGTTTGGGTTATTCCCCCTTTGGGCCACATAAGGAAAAAAAGGTTTAGATTGTGTACTTATTAAAAAAAATCCTGTCTCACAAACCCGTATTTGTATTGGTTTCATATTTAGTAATGAGGCTGTATGTGGGGATGTGCTACAAAGTGTGCTAGGGATAAAATTTAGCCAATAAATGGGACCCACTAGAGGGGCGCTGAAATCGGTTAAAAATTCTAATTTGTTAGATTTCAACCAGAATTAGTAGACAGTATCCCCTAGTGAAGGCAATATGTATTTGTGAAAAAGAAATTGGCTGCGCCCCTTTGGGCTCCACTAAGGGGAAAATGTAAAAAAATTCTTTAAATGTTTTCTTCTGAAGACCCATTAGGACGACATAAACCAAATTTGACAGGCAACCTTTTTATGGAGAGCTGATTTAAGTTTGCCAAAATTTAGGGTTACACCCTTGGGGTAAAATTGTGTACTTCTTAAAAATGTCTCACAAACCAGTTTATGGATTTGCTTCATCTTTAGTAATGAGTGTCTATAGAATAATGTTAATAAGATCTCATAAATATTCATAGTATTCGAAAACGAGACTTAACTAGGCAGAGTATGTAAACAATATGGCGGTGGCCATTGACGAAAAAAGCAAATATCGCAACGAGCGATTTATCGTGTTTGCCCATAGAGATTTCAGTTTTACTGAAATATTTTTATTAAATATGTCAAGTAGCCCATGAAGAAGGAAGATAGTAAAAGGATTCAAGTTTTACAGCGAGGGATTTATCCATGCGATATGGCCTGAGTATCGATATATCTCTACCCTACCACAGGAGTATGAAACGCCCGATGTAGTAGGCTACGTAGTTTTAGATTCCTGTGTTCCTACTACTGGCCTACTGCTAGGCTTTATATATTGCTGGCAATACTAACTACCAAACTTGTCGGACTACGATCGATATCCCAATCACTTCTGTAATTATAGTCAATCATTCAAACAGTCGGCCGAAATTCTGACTCGATTTTAAGCCAGGTTTTTTTGTTTTTTTTTTTGGAAGGGGGCTCTGTCCATCTACCTCCAAACTTCCTGATTAAATTGTCGTTTTTGTAAAACAAATTACCAGGTAAGCGCCTACAGGCCTCCTGTGATAGATAAAGTCGCAGTAGCAAGAATTTGGGATGCAAATTTTATGTAAAATTTCCCATTAATATTTTTGTATGTCCATAAGATAGATTTAAATGTTACCCGTATTTTCTACACATACCTGCTCAGATATCATGCATGTCTGACGATTGATAGTCTGTATGTATTTATTTAGATAAGTAGGATACCTGGTTGAATTCATATCAAAAGGTTTTTAACCAAAACAGGATAAATTAGAGTATTAAACATCATCTGTGTTGGTACAAAGTGCTTAGACATTAAGCAGACACCGGTTTAAGGTTGTTTGTTTCTCATTCACACTCACTGATATTTACCTGAATACTAGAAATGTGTAGTGTACAGTAGAACCTCACTGGCTGATTAACGCGGTACCGTATGTGATGAGGTTTATATAAGTATACCAGCAATTAAAAGTTCATTTATACGCAGATATCATTAGTGGTGGGCGTGAAGTAATGGTGTTTATCTTAGTTATGGAATTAGTGTAGCTGCTGTGAGGAGTCGCCAAAGTGCAACGCCCTTTTTGACAATGGATTTTGGTTCTAAGTCAGACTTTCACTTGCTATGTTAAGCGCGCACTCAAATATTCACTACTTGTAGTAAACGAAGTACAATTGAACCTCGCCTAAATATCACCTCGCAGACCACACATTATCAGTCTCTTGATAAATATGTAAAATATCTAATAAGTACAGAACCTCACTTAAGTGACCATCTCACAAATCAGACCACTGGAATTAATCAATGAGGTGGTTTCAATAGTGTGGTTCCACTTCCACGTTTGATCCGGATTTTGAAACTCTCTCTTTGTGAGGGCAACAATCCACCATTAGACCACTGTAGCGGTTAATAGATATAATATTTACTGACTTCGCTTTTACGTTTTTTGCTTTGTCCTGTACTATTAATTCACTGGTCAAATACAGTTTAGAAATATGATTGGCACAACTCCACATGAAATCACAACAAGAGTTTTGACATCCGCTTCCACCCTAGGATAAAGTAATTACATCTCTGTGGAGAAATTGAAAGGTCAACATACACACACATTCTTCATCACCGCCATATTTGTGCCATTAGTACATGGGCCTTAAACTTGTCCAGATCGAGGCCGGAAATATTAGTGTGGTGTTTACACTTTCAAATATACTGGATGTACTGTTACAAACATGGGGTACTTGGATTTGACTTTGTGGCCAAGTTTACCAGTTTACTTGGTCGGTATACTGCTACATTGTAATAGGGATTTCTCCTCAGCCACAGAAATGAAAAAAAAAATGGTGAGGGTGGTGTTGAAAGCAAAACAAAAATATATGTATTGTGTTTTCTGTAAACATTGTTAAGTATCACGGAAGGATATATCTTTTTGCAAATTATTTGATTTTTGTAGATATCTCTGGTTAAAGATTTTTTTAACGAGAAACGAGGGAGTTATTTGTCATATAACCCATTAATAATTGTTCATTCAGTGAATTTATATTAATGTCTTTTCCCCCATTCAAGTTTTACTGAAGTGAAATATGAACTGGATCTGTGTTATCTTACAGGCAACTCATGACTTATTACTAAGGGATATATCTTTCATTTCTGTCAGTGGAGTGGGTTTTGCAAGTAAACTGGTGCGCGGTGCATACTTAGACAAAGAGCGCATGCTTGCAAAATCTCAGGGATACGAAGATCCGGTTTGTGACACCTACGACGCTACGACCAAAATGTACAACAAATCCATGGATACCATGTTGAATCATATTTTACGTGAGCCAGCAAAGTTCAACACAATAATTGCGTCTCATAACGAAGATACAATTGAACGAGCCGTATTGAGGTTGGTATAAATACCATTAACATAATACCAAAGTTATAGTTTATAAACGTTATAAATTGTTAAACGCATTGGATTTGTGGTTTATATATGTTGAATCCGTAATGAAACAATGTTCACTTCTACGTTAATTAATGATCTTCGCGAAGAAGAAATTTGAGATTGTTTAGCAATCTTTTAACTTTTACCACTGTACAGTTTAATATTTGTTATGCATACAAAAATGCAACCCTTTATCTTTTATTTTCTTTCAGAATGGAAGAATTAGGAATTCCCCCGGACAGCGGGTCTGTATTTTTTGGTCAAGTTTATGGCATGAGTGATCATATTACAGTTTCATTGGGTGAGAAAATTTCAAATATATTCTGGTTATTCGATTTTTTTAGGAGCCACGTGTTGTAGTGGTAAATATCATCGGCTTTCAATAATGTCGTTATTCACGGATTCAAACCTCGCTTCCTCCTGGAAAGTTTGAAGTTTGCTATTAACTGTTTAAATAGTTTCAGAGAAAAGGATTTTGTGAAAGTTCTGTTATGATAATTAACTTAGAAGGAACTTCATTGAAGGGTATAAAACGTTAAATGAAAAAATATATATCAATGGATATTGATTTAAGATTATAGTAAAGATTGAAATATGGTTTGTATACATGTAATTCTACTTCAAAACACAAGAACATAAAAAGGTTTAGTTACATTACACGAGCGTAATAAATAACGAATATTTTTATATTATACCTCAGGTTGTGATAATTCAATGTTCAGTAAATCACATAGTGTACCGAGACAATTCAAGGAAAACCTTTATGAAAAAATTTAAATTTTATACAAATGTCAGGCTGGGCGACGATTATTGAAAACTAGGTATATATCAGATTTTATGACCGAATATTCGTCACCCATTAGAAGATAGGGGAATCACCTTTTTACATACAAATAATTTTGATTAACAGCGTTTAATGTGAATGTTTATGATTTTTCATGACGGTTTTTTTGTATTTCAGAAATGTATATAAGATGGGATCATTAATCAATATGGATTGTTGTACTACAGTTTATTTCTGATTTTGCTCTTTTATCATGAAACATTATTCAAAATCCTTATGGTAATATTGTTATAATTTTTTCAATAAATATCTGTAAGAATACTACTTAATTCCTTTGGTAATTTTTCAGGTCAAGCTAGTTATCGTATCCACAAATCAATTCCATACGGATCTGTGGCTGACACACTTCCGTACCTGTCCAGAAGGGTTTCCGAAAATCAAGCTATTCTAGATGGAGTACGAAGAGAAAGGGCTTTACTTAGATCAGCATTCAGAAGAAGATTTATGCCAAAGTTTCTAACATAACAGTCCGTCAGAATTTGGCAAAACCATTAATGGAAATGTTGTTGTGTGTTAAAATAAGAACAACATCCAGATGAATCTAATGAAACTCCCCAAAAGCTAAGACAGTAATCCTTTCACAGTGGTTACTCTTACATGGATTTCGGAATATATTTAGGTTTATTATTTCGCCTGGTATGATACCACTTTCTGTTTAGGAACTCTTTTGAAAATTCCAGCTCAACTGATGAAGTCTTATTTACTAAAAAGGCCGTATTGGGCATTTGTTTTGGCCCTTTTTAGCAAAACTATAACGTTGGTATTATGTTTATAATGATTTTAACCATATAAACTGCTAAAGTATGTTTTGATACAAAATAAATGACCTATTATTTAAATACTTAAAGATAAAAACATCAAAACTATCATAAAGAGGACTTCCAGTCAGACAATTAATATTGGACGTTCAGATATAAAACATTATTATAACATTACAGGGTAATCTATTTGTGCACATAATGTCGAAAGTCATTTTGTATGTTAAATGTTAGCAGAAATATATAATTTGTTAAATACATGTACATACATTTTTTACCTAAAAAGGAAAGGTACTCATGCAGGATATATTTTACACAACTTGTAAATATATCCATGCGAAATATACGAATTTGGTACACATTTTCCATTGAAATAAACTCGTGATAGGAGAAATGATGGAGAGAGAGAGAGAGAGAGAGAGATTTCAGAAAGCAAATGTTTGCATATTGAAAAATTATTTATCAGAATGCATAGTTGTTAAATATATCAATAGTATGTGTATTAGAGGTCCCTGTACATAATTATACATGGCAAGGGTAAGAACAATATCAATAATATTGTCCTAATTAATCTTCAAATTGTAATATGTCTGTCCAAATCAGTCTGGGTTTATAGATGTTGAACTCGGTCCACATTTGTACATAATCATGTTGATAGAGACCATATTTGTCCAACCATGGTATGCAGAAGGTTGCCACGACATTCTAATTATCCTTTATTCATAAAGTAACAAAATAAGAGCAATATCACCCAAAATGCTTATATAAAATTATATTTAAGTTGATCATAGAGGTTATTAAAATATATCATCAAATAACTGTGAACGTTTTGTGATTTCCTCATTAAACGCAAAAGAATATATATTCCCTTGTCAAAAAAAAAAAGAACAAAAAAAAAAAAAACAAGAGACCCACTGGGCCTTAAGTCGTTTATCTGGCAAAACTGGTCAACATTGCAGAAAACATAAAAATTGTGTAAAAGATAAAAAAAACAAAAACAAAAACAGAAAAACCAGTATTTTTACAAAAAAACTGCTGAAATTTGTCACATTATCTGCTGTAGATCAGAGGCTGAGAGGTTAGAATATTGACCTTGGAATTATCATACAACTTTTTATCTAGGTGTATTTGTGACCCATGATTTACGAGAAAATTTGCCAGTTTTATAGCGCTTGATCTGTATCACTGAAAATGTATAGAGGATATTTGACAATTGTTTTTGAACAGCATGTTTATTACATCGAGTTAGGCAGGACACTACACACTCGTGTTAAATATGTATTTTCCTGCCTCACTCGATGTAATACACATGCTACTCAAAAACAATTGTCAAATATTCTATTTATTACATTTTCCAGTTAAGTTTCGTCAGGCCCTAGATTTAGGCTATCTGATGTTCTGAACAAGTCTACTGTACGGCTTGTGAAATGTAAACAAACCAGGTTTTGATTGAAATACATCACTTGACTGCAATGCATTTGAAGTTTCTGAAAAAGTGTACTTTATTGTGTAGATTAATTTTAAGTATCATTCATATACTTTCTATAATATTGAGGCCTGGTGAGTTGGTAGGTTACGACAGAATCTGAAGTTGGCTTTCCTTTTTCCATTGAGAGCTCACACTTAGAGCGACATAATATACGGGGCAGATCCCGATCCGCTATTAAGATCTAGGGGCAATATTTGAAATCCTTCGCCACAACTGGCCATCAAAATCATCATGATCCTGAATATAATTCCTTTAATTAATATTACCTTCAACATGCACAGTTACACTGGTCCCTTTATGAGAAATATACCTCAAAGATCATGCCAAAGTTAGACATGGACAGCAAACTCGCTTCGAAGTTCGCACAATTCGATGTTTTTATTTTCTGTACTGTATATCCAGTGTCACTGATTTTTTTCAAAAACTTTCGAACTGTTGAGGTAGATAGTGGATACATTAAACATTTCCACTGTCGTTCGACCACTTAAACACACTCCATCTAAACATAATATCGTCTGCTTTTTAGTTGAGACAGAACAAGTCTGTACAGAGCCATTTTGTTTAGCTTCGATACGGCGTTATAAATAGCTCATGAAAATCTCTCAATGATACGTCATATCTACAGTACGTGTTCAAAAGTTTTTACCATGGCATCACCATTTATTGGCATTTGCTAGCAAATGTGATCAGTTTATAATCAAACAATGAATTGACAATTATCATTACATTATAGATGGGATTAATTAATCGGATTTTCAATAGTAGCCTGGCACTGTATTTTGATTGGCTTAATGAAAAATATTGATATTTTTCATTAAGCCAATCAAAATACAATAAAATCAATGAAAATAACGGTGAAAAATAAATCTTTTATTTAATTTATAAGTTTAATAAAAAATGTAATAAAGATTCTTATTCAGTTTAAAAACTGGCCGCGATTTTATGAATTAATAAATGTTGAAGGTGGAGCATTACATGAAAAGAAAACACAAACAATTTCCTCAAATTGAAAATTAAGTATTATTTATTTCAATAACATGAAGTACCATCAATATGGTTTGTACATGTTGAAAAATATTTGTGAAAGTCTACTTCATACAAAACACACACTAAGAATTATTGGTCTAATTTGATGTGCACAGAAATATCAGTGAAGCAGAAATTTTAAATTGCATCTGTTAGTTTATAAAAATCAAAATAATATGAGTGACTGTATGTACTGAAATACAAAACAATCTCATAACCTGTCTTATTTGAAAGCACTGCGATTAAGCTAGAAAAATTGAGCAGGAATTGATAGGCAAGGAAGCTCTTTTGCAGATTATCAATAAATTCTTCTAACTTATAAAAGTATAGAATCTCAGATACCAAAGTATAAATCAAAAGGATGTCCAGGACATAGATACAAATCCGGTAAAAATGGACAAACACGGACCTCTGGAAACCAAGAGGTGGGATCAGGTGCCATGGAGGAGTAAGCATCCCCTGTCGACCGGTCACACCCGGCGTGAGTCAAGTCCAATGAAACACGTGAGGAGTGTATCCGCGTCACAATTGGTACAGACGTCTCAACAACCGCCAACGAAAAGGCAACTCAACATTTCACTTAGTAAAACAGAGTAGTTGCAAACAAGACTATTATACCGACCATAAAATTTGCGGAACGTTGACATTAAACGTGGTTTTCGATATCCCTGTGTCAATAATTTGTCAGTGAGTAGTTTACCTCTGTATATGAAATTTTCATATGTTGTGCACGCCCTGGCATATCGGATCATTTGTGAAATATAAACTCCATATGCAGGTGACTGAGGGATATTACTACTTAAATGTGGAAAATTTACGATGGGAAAGCCGAAATCGTTGCGTTTATCGTATAGCTTAGTTGCTAATTTCCCGTCTGTGTTTATATTAAGTAAAATGTCTAAGTATGAAGCGTGTGTACTTGATTCTGTTGTATCTTTAATTTCTAGTTCGCTGGGATATATCGCATTGACATATGTATGAAAATTGTCATTATTAATTGACAAAACGTCGTCGATATATCTAAATATCAAATTAAAGGACACCGCTAACTTTTTCTTCTTTTGATTCAGCAGTTTCTGAATGAAGTCTGCTTCGTATGAATAAAGGAACAGGTCGGCCAATAAAGGAGCACAATTGGACGATCAATTGAAAATGGTTACATAACATTCCAGTAAGTTCTGTTAAAGTTTAGAATTCTGCAGATAATATGAAAAAAGAGTTTTACCACTTATAATAAATATAAAATACACCAGTCTTTGGTTGCTGGACTTACAAATGACAGACGAATAAAATACGAGTTTAAATACAAAATTATCAACTTTCATACACACAAAATGTAAAAATACTGAGAACAAACATTTTAGAACAGACTACTGTGTATCATCAAAACCCGATATCCATGAGATATTACTACATTTTATATATTTGCTGATTGGATGGATTTGGTTCCAACCTGTCAACGTTTATATGAAATAATTTAAAGAATGACTGTATGCATTTTCTTGGACACACAATAATTTAGTATCACGAGAAACGTAAATAAACAATGACAGAAATGTTTATGACTAACAACATATGGAGAAAGTTTTTATTTGACACACACACTCACGCACACACACACACACACACACACACACACACACACACACACACACACATCAACAATAAAGATGAACATAAAATTGAAAATTTATCAAAAAATCTTTTCATTAAAGGTCATAGGAAACGATTTTTAAGTTTGTCTTAACCATCTAAATACTATATAGCCAAATTATCTCGGCTGAAGAATGACAGAATACCTGTTTATTCTGCCATCAAAGTTTACTTAACGGCATATCGCTTGCACTCTTAATTGCCCCTGATGTGACGTCACACATGAATAGTTTCCATTAATCCAGTCGCTATTTTGCACACTCAAATCACTTTTACTGACTATGATCGCAGCATGTAGCCTACATGTGTATTATGACACGAGTTTACCAACCCGACATTTAACTTTAATGGCTCACTTTTTCATGATTTGTGAATTTATGAGATTATCATAATTTATGATAAAATTGTGTAAATGTAGTATGAAAAATAGTAACTGATGTGATCTTTTAAAGATTTAGTGTAAGTAGAGATAGGCTTTTTATAATATCGCTGGTGTAACGTAAAAAGTTATTTGAATTTGGTTTTAATCATATATATATATATATATATATATATATATATATATATATATATATATATATATATATATATATATATTAATTATATCAGCGATTATATGGTAGAATTTATATAAAGTCGACCTAAAACAATGGAAATAACTAGAATCATTGTATTCTACATTCCTGGGAAGTGTTACCTGTCAATCATTAGTTGGACTCATATGTCAACGGTCACTTGTAAAAACAAGTACTTACACAATAGGTAGTGAGGTGTACTTTGATTATTATTTTAACATTTTAATGTGTGTCAATTTAAGAGAGAGTGGGTGCATGAGTCTGATTTATTTTCTATAAATTTATTTTCCTATATTACTATGTAGAAATAATAAAAAATGATCAGAGTGAAGAAAAAGACTGCCACTATAAACAAAATGGACATATGAGCACTTATTCATTTTATAACATAACAAATCTCCATATTATTTTTCTTTCTTATATCAAAAATATTTTTAATATTAGAAAAAATTCCAATTAATTAAAAAATTTTTTTTTTAGATGGCTGTATCTTTGCATCTACATCTATCCATTGAATTCTTGTGAGACATTATACATGTGTGACGTCACAGACAGACGGAATAACTTATCATAACCTGCATGGCGTTTCTCTAGGTCTGCAGAAACTCTGATATAAAAAGTGACCAAACAACGCTTTATGATGAGATTTATCTTTTAAAAGTGCACAGATCTTTTTAAATATGTATTTTCTTCACATGATTTTACTTTAAATTTTTTTTATAAAATTCGTTATCTATGACCTAAGTTCGCCTAATGTAACTAATTTTATAGCATACTTTCACCACAATTAATATTAATAATTGTATTTTCGTTTTAAAAATTATCTTTTTAACTTTTTATCAATGTTTAAATGCTAAAAGAAATTTACCCACTGATAACAAAAACTACCCAAAGAATGACTACATATCTCATGTCAATATATCACACACTTTTTCTATATGCTGCAACACTATGCAAAATTAGTTTTAAGTTATGAAATCACAAATACAACAATCGTTAATAAGATTCTATTCCTTTATCTAAATAAAAATGTATCACACACTTCATTAATAACATCTAATATTTGTCTATCTAAATATAAAAGTATCACACATTTCAAACTGTATTTTCTTTACATACTAACACATTTAACACTCTCTACACCTATTTAAAGTAAACATCGGTAGCAACACTCGTTAAGTCTCTGAATGATTTTATATCATTGTAAAGTAATGCACATTTCTATTGCTTGAAAACAAAAATCTGTATAACAAACGGTCAAAACGGATATAAAGATAATCGTCTCCTTTCTATTTAGAAAATCCTTGACCCATTATCAAATTTATAATTTATAATTTTGTTAAAAGTACCCTCGTTTTCCCAATTTTCAAAAGGAGAAAAATGGTAAAGTCATTATTTGAAAATACATTAAATCAACAATCCCTGCTTGAATTTACACACTGTACACTCATATAATAAAAGTTGCTCGACAACAACAAATCATGATAGATCATGTGCCTCCAAATTCTATTTTGCTTTTTATTGTGTAACCTTGGAAATTTATTTCAATTTAAAAATATCACATATCACACCAACTGTAACAATATCCTTAACATCATCGTATAGGTAAACAAAACATATTGAAGTAAACAACTGAAAATTACACCCTGTAGAAACGTGGTAAAATGATTGCTTTTTGTCATTCTAATAATACCCATTCTAGTAATACCCATTAAGCGCCCAGAGCGCTACAAAAATCAGTAAAAATGGGTGGGTGCTTAATGGGACCAAAAAATAGTCCAACTGACGTAAAACAGTTAATTTTTATAAGGCACAGTTGTAAAGTTGTTGTAGTTATCACCGAGGGCACCTGTCAACATAATTCTATTGCTGAGGGGCTACAGATAAACTGTTACTCATGGTTTTTCAAGTCCTTTATAATCCATTGTCAACCAGCTAGAAAAGATTCTCGAATTTAAGTAAAAAAAGGGAGAGGGACGCTTATAGGGACATGGGCGCTTAATGGGTAGAATACAGTACTTATATTGTTATTATCAATTAAATATAAAGGCAGAATATCACAGATTTCATTATTCATAGTTATACCCTGTATGTTTGTCAGGAAAGAATATATTCCATGTCTCAATCTGGGATAAACATCTTACTGTAATCTTGTAATCTATTTCACAGATTGCTTTCAATGTAACACCACATACATTTAATTAAATATTATTCATTGCAAAATGCACCGCATTGTATATAATTTACATAACTTGGCAGACAGAGTAGCTTTTTGATTACTCTATGGATGGTGCTTTCACGTTTCATTTATGACAGACAATAAAGGGAATGTATTTTGTTTTTCACTGGATACCCATCAGTATAATGACAGGTAAAAATCGGCTATTAGTCTGCTTTCTCAGTGTAATTTTAATGCCAAATTACCTAAACTTTAATCTTATCCAGGTCAAAAAAGGGCTCCAGAGACTGCCAAGTTATATAAATCGAACTTTGATTAGACAATGTATACTAGTTTTAGTGTATTACATGAAATCCCACACAATTACAACACATTGCACACACAGGCATTATTCTCTTTTCACAAATTTTAAAAAATGCAACACAATGAAATACTCATATTTTTATATAAGACCTGACAATAAAAAAAGAAACCTTAGGCACAAATGAAATATTTTAACTTTAGAGTAACGAAAAAGAACAAGAACAAAAACAAAAAGATAAATACAAGACCCCCTGAAAAAAACGACAACAAACAAACAAAATGCACCAGTAGTAAAATCCAACCATATAAAAAAAAATAAAGCTATTTAAATCTTTATGAAGTAATTTTACTTTACAGATCAACACATTACGGATAATCTCCTGGTAATATGATAGTCAATAACAATCATTTATCTAATAGTACATAGAGGACCTATCACCAGTTTCCATTCACTTCTCATTTATGATATGAGTTTTAAATTTTCCATTTTGCGAGTCTTTTTGTCACAGATTCTTTTAATCATATGATCTAATATATACACTTTAAACGACATTTTCTGATGATGGGAAATCAACATATATATGTTACACATAAAATATTTATGCAAACTGTTTATGAAGCTTTATACCACATAGAACATATGATAAAAACTCTTTTGTCAGGATATTCACATGCATTTTATGTATCTTTTCTCTGAAAAATTGGACAGTCCTCTCAATACCCTACATACCTTGTGCTACTTTGGCAGTACCCAGCGGTTCAAAGAAAAGCCTTATTTATTGTCTAAAGATTTCTATGTGTTTTTTCTTTATTTCTAAAAACGTGGAACAAAAATAAGTTAGGCAATTAATTTATGAGACTAATGATATGATAAGTCTATTTTTCTGCAAAACAAAAAGCGGGTGTTTAGTTAATAGTTATAAGATACAAAAAGTAACATTCATCATGTTGATAGTGATAGCTTCAGGCCATTACTTTCTATTTCGCAAATATCCATGACAACCTAGCACACCTAATTACTGATGTCAATCGCCTAACTTGAAGCACTTGACGGTTAGTATACATATAAAAATCAATTCCAAACGATATCACCATGATCACCTTTAGAAAGAAATTCATAAAAGCTTAAAGTAATAAATTGTTAATCTCTATGGTAATGTATAATAACAACAAAGTGTAAGTGATTGTCTAAATATGGATATACATGTACTAGTGTTTAAAAGTCCTCTTTCACAGACAAATCGTTTGTAGGACTGGAATTCTATTTTAAACAATGTAAACAAAAAATGTTATTATTTCCTGAGTTGAACAAAAATACATTGACTAAGGGGCATTAGCTGTGTCAACCAAAATTTATTTCGATTTTTCTACTTTTGCTACTTTTATTTGATGTTCAATAACAAATAATAGCTATACACAAGCATAAAAGTCTAAAATTCTTATATATTTTGTGAAAATAAACTCAGGTCCAGTGTGGTACTCGTATAACAATAGTAAGGTTGAGTTAATCAATTGCAATTGAAAAAGTGCCAAACCTTGGGTTTCTGAAATATATAGGAATTTAAGAAATTTTTTAACCCTCTGTATATCTCTTTTTCATTAATGTATATCTTTCTAATTAGTGAAAAAGGAAAGAAAATTTTATGAAAAACGCAACTAATGCTCCAACAACGTAAATAATCAAGAAGCTTACGATATGACAACTTTCCGATTTTATATTGTTTATGTAAGGATAAGGCGGGGCTGTGTCTTTGTGGTTTTTTTGTGGTTGTTTGAGTGGTTTGTGTCAACAGAGGATGCTAATCTCCATAGCACCTGATACAACCTCTGAATTTCCAGAGGTCGGTGTTGAGGTTCCTATTGAAAGCTGTGTCGAGGTCTGTGTTTGTCCAATTCTCACCTGACTGGTATATTGTCTCCTGAACCTTCTTACGATTAATACTTTGGTATCTGTAATCTTTATATTAAGTAAGTAAAACATTTCATGATAGAAAAAAATGATATAATCTGTGAAAGAGCAACTTCAAGTCAATAATAATAAGAAAAGCAAGTGCAAAATCAACAAATATGTCACATGATAAAAAGAACAAAACAAAACAAATAGGGAATGGGCATAAGCAATATTGTGATAACTTTTGCCCACTCCCTTTAATAACATTATGAAATATATTAAGACTAACTAAACAAAAAGTACAAACAATTGTAAAAAGCATATAACAAAGAGTTTAAGATAAAACAAGAAGTGGTAGAGATAAACTGTTCTCACGAGAACCATTTAGGAAGATTTTTAAGTCCCATAACTCTGGCAAAAATTGACAGATGTATTAAAAAAAATATATAAAGAATACTTAAATTGATCAACGAAAACATAAATGTTTCAAACAAATCATTTATAGAACAAATGAGTCCGGTCAAAATCAATATGCACCTAATATTTGGTCTTGGAGGATAAATCATGTACAAAATATATGATAATTGAAAAGCACTGCTGTACGAACATTCTTATTCTTGGTATACAAGCATATATATATATATATATATATGAAAAAATGATAAGTAATTGCAATTACTTAAATAGATTTTTAATGTAACAAATATTCAAATGATGTGAAATATATGGAAGCCTGTAGATGCTACGTATGAAATATGTATCATCTGTTGGCCGCCATATAATTAACTGGTGGCAACCATATATTTTAGTATTGGGTGATGTTTACTATTTGAATTATTCACTATGCATTTGGAAAAATGTGTTTTGTTCATACATGAAAATGATCACTTCATATGAGTTGTGTCATTTTTGTTGAGACTGAATTGTTGTACTATGATTACAGTGATCATCGGGTAAAATGTCAAAATTTTATTTCTTAATGTTTCCAGTAATAATTTGATGAGTCGGAATTCTCATTAACATGAAAAAATATAAAGAACTAAAACCTATGATATTGCATTTTTCTTTGAACTTTTATTAAGAACTCAAGGCCTGTAACTGGTAAAAACTGTAACTGCAGTATCAAGGTAAAAATGAATCTGATCCACACATGAAATTGACGCTAAAGAATCACATGGTGACCACCAGATAACAAGGATAAATGCCCAATAAAATATATTTCTAACCTTGCATCTCTAGAAATCTAAACGCTATTGATAAAATTAAGCAATTTTTTAATAAAAAAAATAAACCAAAATAATAAATGGATAGTTTATCATTTTGCAAACATTACAAATAGTAATATAAAACAGTTAAAATGAAATTTACAGAAAGAGGTAGAAAATATGTTACATGATGGTACAGAATGAACACAAATATACAACATACAACTATAAAGAAATCAGTCTAGGAAATAGCAATAAATAGATGAATAATTAAAAAAAATGACCAGATAATTTAAAGTAAATATGTTGAATAATAAAATAGGTTTTATAATGTAATATTAAAAATTCTTGTGATGTGTGATGCCCTGGAGTATTTGAGAAATAAAACATTTGTCTTGGACCCAGCCAAAACAATATCTTGTGCGATTGTGATTAGAAAAATACATGAAAAATATATCAACATTATCAAAAACATTGTGAACGATGAAGTTGTATAGAAAGAATGTAGATATATCACAAATTTGTCGTTATAAAAGTTTATTACATCATAGGTACTAAATCTATATCTGTTGTAAGTATCGAAAAACAAGACTGGCTGATTTATTTTCCTGAAAGAAGATTTTGTATTTTCAAACACCTTAAGTGAGAAGAATGCCAGAAAATGAACAATGATCAAGTATTTTCAACCATGCCACAATTTAAAAAATGGTAAAATTTGATTAATATTTTCAACAATTGTGAAGTCTAATTCTATGGCCTTGTTATGTTGTAGCGAGTCAATAATAACGAATAGACAGGTGCGGTCGTATTTCCAATTACAAACATTACTATATGTTCTGTATGTGTACTATGAGTCCTTACATTAAACCTGTGATGTATTTAGAAAAAAAGTGTTTATTATATTGTCTCCCTTTCATACATGAAAAATACTGTTGGTTACAAGATTATACATAAATGAAATACTGTAAGTACTACAGATATACGTGTTTATCAATTTAAGTGATTTACTCTAAAAAACATTTAGTCACAGATGAAAAAACATTTCTCTGAATACGAAATATTGTAAAACATTCATAATAAGAGTTTCTGGTCATGAACGATATAGTCACTTTTATAGTGTATCATACATAATCATGTCATGTTCTAGAAGTCTTGATATATCTAAGCCAAACCACCTTCTTATGAAACAATGTAAAAAATTAATCAACAATATTAAACCAAAAGAAAGAACAACCCATCCACCCAAAGAAAAAGAAAAACAAAAACTCATATACTGAATTCTGCAAAACACAGATAATCCAATATGAAAAATAATTAAGTGCCAATTTTGTGTGTGATGCAAATAATTTGATATTCAAAAAGACAAAGAAATTGCAATAATTATCCCTGATCATCTTTGAAAAAATGTCTTCATACCAAAGAAGCACACCATATCCCACCATATCTTATCATATTACAATAGCACACCATATCTTATTATATCACAATAGCACACCATATCTTATTATATTACAATAGCACACCATATCTTATTATATTACAATAGCACACCATATCTTATCATATTACAATAGCACACCATATCTTATTATATTACAATAGCACACCATATCTTATTATATTACAATAGCACACCATATCTTATTATATTACAATAGCACACCAGTATTTAAAAAATTAACTGTGCTTCTCATTATTTGTTTCATAAATTAATTCATTTACCCTAAAAGCTAATAGGCTATTCTTAACATCAAAGACACAGACACTTCCAAATGTGTCTGTAGGGGCGAATGCGTTGCAATTAACCTAGAATACTTGCTATTAATTTTGTGTACTGTTCCCTCTCTTTAGCACTGTTATGATGGCTGTCCATGTGTTCCTTTGCAGACCTGATCATCGCTCTCCTCTGAGTAGAATTTCCTAGCAAAAATTCAGCTTTCGTTCGAAACTCCTTAAATATAAAAAATATCTATTTTTCATTAGAGTTCCTGTAAATTATGCTTGAAGTAACAATAATTTTTAAACTGTTTACTTATCTCCAATCTACATATCTCTCTCCCTATCTTATCTCTTCTTATATCTTTTCAATCATCTCTCTTTCTGTTATCTTCTACTCTGTTTTAAAATTGTTTGATTGCTAGCCTAAAGCAGTAGAAATTGGCCTGACTCATCTCTGAAGCTCAAGTATTTCATATGCTGGAACTGGCAGTTTCTAACAGATATTACTCTGTCATTGCTTTATTTCTTATTTTTATTTTTATTTCATCAAGAAATATTTATTTCTATCTTTGACCTCTGGACCAGCTTCACCATTTGAGCATTTAAAAAAAAATTGTGTTGCTTCAACTGTCTACATATGCCATTTTGTTACTGATGTAAATAGTCCTAGATGTTATTTTTCGGATTGTATCTAGATACAAATGTATACTGTAACCAGACAGGTATTCATTTCGAGTATATCATAACTTAACGATGTAACATTAATGGGCAGTACTGTGTAGAACAAAAATTTTCTACCGATTTTAACTTTTTGATTTTGTTTTTCGTTTGAAGGAAAAGTACTATTCTCTCTCTCTCAACATCTCAAAAGTAGTCCCTAAACACATGATTATTAACCCAGGCCTTCAAGTGGGTTTTGGTAAGAAAATAGGGCTTTCAATAGGGCTAAAATTCTTGAAAAATAGGGCTTTATAGGGCAGTTTTGACAAATTATAGGGGGATTATAGGGTCATTTTCCTTAAATCTAATTAATATCTATTGAAAATATACATACCTTGATTAAGATTTATATACAAACTCTTACCAAATTACATTTTTGAGGCATGTACACTTAACTGAAGTCTTCTGATGACTGTACTGCACCAACTGGGACACCAAGGCAGCTCTGATAGACCTTAGCTAACCAAGACTTGGGAACCTCGGTTTTTAACTGTAAAGGCACACATAAGATCTTCAAAGCTGTTTTGGTATCTTGTTGTTGAAGTCAATCATCATAAAGACTTGAATGTTGTGTGTCACATGAAATGATAAGAAAATAAGATATTTAAAAAAAGCACTGGATGACTTAATTATATTTAAGACACATACCTATATATCTGTAGACCGAGACATGCCTGTTTTGAGAAAAAAGTGTCATTTTTCAATTTCCGACATATTATTTTCTCTTTTTAGGGATAATATAGGGAAATGGGCTTTTTGGGGCTAAAATATAGGGATTATAGGGTACTCCCAAAAAGATAGGGATATTATAGGAATTATAGGAAATATAGGGCCGGTTGAAGGCCTGTTAACCGACAGGATAAATACAGAAACCAAATTACTCAGAATAGGGATACTTTTCACAAAAATATAGTCCCTATATTCAAAGCAATTTTTAAAAAGTAATTCTGCCTCAAATGATATTAAAATTTTATGTCAAAAGTAAAGATATATGCAAATAGTTTTTAAAAAGCTAAATCTAGAGTAAAAAAAAATATTTACAAGAATTTTGTGAGATCGAGAAGTAGTGAGAGATTGAGAAAGAGTGCAAAGACCGACATCTCTGTGTAAGAGATTATAGTTATGACTGTTCCTTTGCCGAGTGCATTACCTGTCATGAGTTTGAATAGAATGTCATGTCTCACAATAAGAGTACTATGTTATAGAGCATTAGAAACATTGGCATGACTTCATCACACAAGTCAAAAGACATGGAACTTCATACAAATTCTAGTTCAACGGATGAAGTCTTATTGACAGAAATGATCATTTTAAAGCTTAACTAGGATAATAAAAAGCTTTTGAACTTTGAATAACAAAAAATGTGTTGAAAAAATATGTTTTGAAAAATTCCCACTTCATCTCCCCATACAGCAGACATTTTTGTAATAGTTTCTCTAGAAAATCAAGTTCCACAGCAGGTATAAAAGGCTGTTTAGTTATAATGGTCGTCATGGTATATCTGTACTCGCAACGTGAAATGTGCAAGGTTCCAGAGGGTAAAATAAAACTCACAGACTTAGTCTTACCTGTACTTTTCAATGAAAACTATCTGTGACTGAAGTGGAGTTTTCATTTCTGCAAAGTACGAACAGCAACAAACAGAAAATGAACATTTCATTCATAATAAATCCAAAATTTATTCCACTGCACTATATATCAAGCACTTCCAAAACAAAAACAAAGCAGTCTGCTTCCTACTGTCATTCAGCCATGTTTCTTCTTTCGGTAAACAGAGAAGTGTTCCAAAAAAACGGTAGTTGAATCATTTCTCAGTGGCCGAATGACAGTAAAAAAGCATATCGCTTTGTTTTTGTTTTGAAACGTGCTTTATATTTAGTGTTATGGAATAAATTTTGGATTTATTATGGATGAAATATTCATTCTCTGTTTGTTGCTGATTGTACATTGCAGAAAAGTTCACTCGAGGCAAGGATGTTTATTTTCATTGAAAAGTACAGGTAAGACTAAGTCCGTGAGATTTATTCAGCCTCTGGGACTTCCCATGTTTCATGTTGCGAGTACAGATATACAATGACAACTGTTATAAATTATCAGCCTTTTATACCTGCTGTGGGACTTGATTTTCCGGAGAAACAATTACAAAAATGTCTGCTGTATGGGGAGATGAAGTGGGAATGCTTCAAACCATTTTTTTTATTCAAAGTTCAAAAGATTTTTATGATCCTAGTTCAGCTTTAAGAATTTGTTTTAGCCTCATTTGTAAAATAATCACTTTGGTATTGTTAATAATATTTATAATTAAGGGTCACTGCCACTGCTGGTGGACCTTCTGAGTCCCCGAGAGTATACATAAACCCAGTGCCTGGTATTTCAGTAACAGCTGATTATTATATACTTCAGTTATATTTTGCTCATAACACCATTTGTACAGTAGAATTTAGTATTAAGATCCAGTCCAATGTTCTACCACCAGACCACCACAATATAGATATGAATATAAACATGTGTGTGGCACATGTGTGCATTCAATACTTCACATACCTTTTGGTCTTCGAACAGCAGTCCATTCTGTCCATCTTGCACAAGAACTTTATTTCCATCGTTATTTCTAGCAATCACTGGAACTTCTAAATTCATTGCCTATGTATAAAATATAATGAATGTCACTGACATTTGCGTGAAAAAACTTAAAAACAATTATCAAATGTATGCACCATTTAATCATTACAACTCCCTGTCACTGGTAATTTGGTTTAGATTGTCGTTGGAATTATGGGACAAGAAATGAAATAAAACATGAACATAATGACATCAATTGTAGGTAAAAAAGGTATTTAACAGATTTCAACACCAGATTGAGAAATGCAAAAACTGTAGGTTGACTCAAAGACCACACACAATAAACAAAAAACTAAAAGGCTGTATTGTGGCATTAACAAGCAATGACTTTTTTTTTTTTTTGCAAATCAGCATAGTCTAATAAAAGTGATTTTAGTATATAAAAAATCTGAGACACGAAAGTATAAATTTTTAGGATGTCTAGGATATGGATAAAAATCTGGTAAAAACTGGACAAACATGGACCTCTGGAAATCAAGAGGTGGGATCAGGTGCCATGAAGGAGTAAGCATCCCCTTTTGACTGGTCATACCCACCTTGAGTACACATTCAAAACCAAATGAAATAAGTGAGGAACAAATCCTCATCACAATTGGTACAGATGTCTCAAAATTGATATCGAACAGGAAACTCAACATTTCACTTTGTGAAACAGAGTAATCACAAATAAAACTATTATACCGACCGTAAAGGTAAAGATCACAAACAAAGGTTGCAAGGGGAAGTGTTCATCAATTAAAATCTACAAGTAAGATTTAAAAGATCTAATTCCAAAAAATGAAAAAGTAAAATCGAAAACAAAATTGACCTTAAAACTTGAAATATTGGAGGTGAAGGTTAAAAAGTTGTTGCATGGGAGTGTTCATCAAGGTCTATATCTATGAGGAATTTCTATCTAGCTCTGCAATTAAACTAAATTCCAATATATATTTTACTTTGAGTCTGGGAATGTTTAAGGTCAAGGTAAAAGATATAGGTAGATCTCATCAAGGTAGATCTCATCAAGGTAGATCTCATCAAGGTAGATCTCATCAAGGTAGATCTCATCAAGGTAGATCTCATCAAGGTAGATCTCATCAAGGTAGATCTCATCAAGGTAGATCTCATCAAGGTAGATCTCATCAAGGTAGATCTCATCAAGGATGCAGACAGACATCACCATTTCATAGACCAGCTTTTGCTCTGCAAGCAGTATGAAAGCAAAGATTTTTAAAGGCTGGGAGTATTCTTAACTTGACCTGCATATATAAGAGGACTTCAGAATTAGCTAAAGTTAAAAAAAACTTTCTCTGACAAGAGTAATACTCCATAGCCTTGCACCACGAAACTTGAAAATAAATTAATTATAGGAAGCTTACTGAACTTCTGGAATTTGATTGGCTGAGGAGTGAGTCACAAATGCTCATAATTCTGAAAGCCATCTGATTAAGAAACAAAAGTTCAGTAAAATTCAAAAACTTGAGTAAATCCTTAGACCATATATGAGATGTAATCAGGGATTTACTTTGAAATTATTTTGTGATTTTGTTGTTAAAGATTTGATGGTATACCTCTAATATTGCTGCTGCCATACCCTCACTGTCCGATGAATTGACCAATGCAAAACTATCTCGTATACAAGCATGTGTATCTTCTAGAGGAAGTTCATTGATATAAACCACGCCCGCTAACCTATTGATAAAGTTTGGGGAAAAGCTCAGGATAATTAATTGCAAATGAAATGATAAAAATAAAAATTAAAAAGCAGACTAAACCTTTACCAATATTCTAAAAGGAATAAGACAGATTTCAAAAACAATACTACATATTTCCAGGGAAAATTATGTAATACCAAATGAAAGTACAGGTGATTTTTGATACATCAAAGTGTAAAGAGTCACTAAATCTGTATACAAATTATTGGATATTTGTAATCGTGATTCCAGGTATTTCTACGGGGAATCCTCATATCATTGATTTTTATTGTTTTAATGTTTCATTTAAATAGAATTTCATCCGTCAGCAACATTAGAAATTCACAGTATAACAATCAGTGATTTTGTAAAAATAAGGCCATATTCTTAAAGTAAGATTTGCATTTGTAGTTAAAATTTCCAACTGAAGTAAAATGATATTGAATTTGAAAAGATTCTTGCATTTTCAAATAGTTTTGTGTATTTTTAGATTTTCCAATTTCAATAAAAATTTGTTAAAATTCCCGATCAAAAAGCCCAGGCCTCACCCACAAAAGAGTGTGGAAAAGCTCTGAACACTGCAACAGTAGTAGTTGATCTATAGGTAAAAAAATCAATTATCACATGCCAAGTTTCTATAAAAGAAAACAATTTATTATACTAAAACAAAAATGATGCACTCAAAAATTCATTTAGGTTTTTTTTCTACTTTTACTACTTGTACTTGATGTACAGTAACAAATAAGAGCTATATACAGGCATAAAAATCTTATATTCCTATATATTTCGTAAAAATCAGGTAAGGTTAAGTGTGGTATGCATATACAAATAGTAAGGTTAAATTAATATAAAAAAATTTAGAAACCAAAGTATAAATCAATAGAATATCCAGGACATAGATACAAATCCGGTAAAAATGGACAAACACGGGCCTCTGGAAACAGGTGGGAACAGGTGCCATGGAGGATTAATTAACTGAAAGACATTGAAAAAGTGACAAATCTGGGTTCTCAAACAATTTTCACAAAATATATAGTAATCTAAGAACTTTATGCATTTGTATATCTCTTTTTTTATTGTAATAACAAACTAAATAGTAAAAAAAGAAAGGGAAAAAACCACAGCTAATGCCCCTTTAAGTCAATGACCATAGTCTATTTGTAAAAAACTCCAGTGATCAAAACATGCTCTCTCTGTTTCTAATCTGCCATGTAATAAATAACTGGTGTCGTTAATTAGGACATGATTGGCTGAAGGCATTGTTCCTAATGCATGTGCGGATGATTACAAGTACCTCATGGTTTGGAGGTGATATACAAACGAATTTGCAAAACCAGCAGTTTTAAAGAAGTTTGGTTTCGTCTTGTGACACAGAGAATCACCTGTATATGATTCTAATTTCATATTTATAAAGCTAATACACGTAAACATGTCTTTTTCATACAATTTATGTCTTACTGGTCTGTGTGATGGCACAAAAATGAATTTCATAGGCTTTAAAGGTCATCATTTGCAGATTGTTAGGCTATAAAGTGAAAATTTATGTTTATAGTAATTTCTTGATAGGTTGACCAGTTTTAATGTGAAAATGTGAAAACTGTAGAACAAGAACATTTTGTGGGGGGTAAGAATTCGTTACTTAAGAGGAAAATAAATTCACTGACATTAAATTTCGTTAAAATGAATATTCTGAGAAATCTGACTAGCAAACATGTTTCATTTAAATGAACATGTACTCATGACACTGTCATATCACATTTTTATTACAGATGTGTCAGTTTCTTTTCTGTTCCATAAAAGAATATGAACATTTATAAATACAGGAAACGGCACGCTACAAAAACATAAAATATTTGTAAAGGAAACTATTACTATTACTGTGTGTGTTATATGTAAATTCAATCATGGTTTTGATTTTTTTCATAAATGAAAACAACGAAATTAAAACCCCAACAAAAATTGTCTGATAGTCCATGCATGGAGTTATTTTAAAACCTCTAAGTGTCTTACAAATTTTAGCTTTTTCCACTCCATTCAATGAAATTTGTTTTGGGGGCAAAGACATTTTAAAACACTACAATGAATGATATTTTTCAGTTAAAAGAATTAAGGAAAAAAAATAAATTGAAGTTTTGAAATTTTTTGAACGGGCACCTTTAATATATTTGAGATACAGAAGGAAATTACATGCAGGTAGGGATTGCTACTTTCACAAAGTTGAACAATACACGCAGGTAGGATTGCTACTTAAAAATATGTTGAACAATACATGCAGGTAGGGATTGCTACTTAAAGAAAGTTGAACAATACACGCAGGTAGGGATTGCTAATTAAAGAAAGTTGAACAATACATACAGGTAGGGATTACTACTTAAAGAAAGTTGAACAATACATGCAGGTAGGGATTGCTACTTAAAGAAAGTTGAACAATACATGCAGGTAGTGATTGCTACTTAAAGAAAGTTGAACAGTACATGCAGGTAGGGATTGCTACTTGAACAAAGTTGAACAATACACGCAGGTAGGGATTGCTACTTGAACAAAGTTGAACAATACATGCAGGTAGGGATTGCTACTTAAAGAAAGTTGAACAATACATGCAGGTAGTGATTGCTACTTAAAGAAAGTTGAACAGTACATGCAGGTAGGGATTGCTACTTGAACAAAGTTGAACAATACACGCAGGTAGGGATTGCTACTTGAACAAAGTTGAACAATACACGCAGGTAGGGATTGCTACTTAAACAAAGTTTAACAAAACACGCAGGTAGGAATTGCTACTTAAAGAAAGTTGAACAATACCATGAAGAAAAATTCTGAAAATGATGACTTACTTATTTATCACATTTTCAAACATGATATGAAACTGATCTTCTCCCTGTATGAAAGAAAATAAATTGATGATACAAGAATCCAGTTTTATAGACTCTTTGTATAAAATATGATCACCAATTATCTGGAGTCTGATTAGTCAAATTCTTCCTTTTTTGTTCAGAAACTTTGTTATAATGTTGATAACACATTATATTTGTAAAAGAAATGTAAAACTCTGTTTTGTATTTATTTTTGAAAATGGTTCAGCTGGGCAAGCAATTACAAAATGATATTTTCCTGTAAACTTCTGTTTTGGTAAATACGTTATGTGTTGAACATAATCATACACCAATTCAATTAAGCCGGGTGGGGCATGGTAACCTTTTGATTATCATATGGATGATTCAACTATTTTTCAGTTAAAACAACTTTGTTTAATTTCGCACTTGATGATCATAGTTGGGCATTAAGTTGGAACGATTACTCATGCTATTGTTATTTGATTGTTGTCATGCTGTATTACAATGATTACCAAATATTTAAACTCGCATAGGTCAAGAAAGGGTTCTCAAAATTCCATCCCGCGAGGTTATGTGAATTTTAATATACATTACCTTAAATCAATATGAATAACCAAAGAGACTAATTCAGATAATTCAGAACTTCTTAACACTGGTTTAATATACAGTAAAACGTCAATTAGTTGAAATTCTAGGGATCTCAAAGAAAAGTTCGAAACATAGGAACCTAGACTCATGAATGGTAACCGAGAACCATATAATTTGTAATATAAGAGGTTCTACATGTACATTGTGTATTAATCTCCTTCCAAACCATATAAGACATATAAAATATAACAAGGGCATGATCCTTTATGATTACTAATAAACTTTCCTTATTTGCTGTAAATTAAAAAATTGCGTGTTGATGAGAAGAGGAATTTTCTGGGAGAAATTTTGTGTCTATATATATATATATATATATATATCTGTGTGTGTGTGTAAATATTTATTTTGAATCATTTCTAGGGATTTTTAAGTTTTTATATATAAGTGTTCAAAAATTTATTAGAAACATCAAGACATTCGACTCGTACATTATAAAATGTTTATAAATCACTTTAAAATAACATAATCAACCGTGACTTTGTCAATAGTTCAAAACATCAAAGAAATTCGCCTCAATGATTTTCAACTAACTGAAGTTTTACTGTGGTTTATTTGCAAATACAAAAACTGTTTTAAGCTAATACACCCTAACGTCACATTTGGACTGATCTAAGTCATTGATTTAAAGAAGAGTCCATTGTTTTTCAGGGTTTGATTAGTTAATACTACAGTTCTAATTTACACCTCCATTTCTAATTTAAGATAGTGAGGTAATACTGTGTACTAAATTTAATTAAAATGAGTGAAAGAGCAATTTAAAAGAGACTAGAAGATTTGCATTTTTCCAGAAATATATTCCTTTAAATTTCATGTGTTCTATAACATCAATTTAACAATTGTGTACATCCTTTGAATTGCCTATTGTTAATCTAAACAAAACTGATGACATTTCTATGAGATGCTTGGTAACTGCTAGAAAATATACTGATAAATAATACTGAATTTCAAATTTCCATAAATAGAAACACGTGTATAATTTACAAGTATTTCAATCTTTGTACCACTATGATTTGCTTCAACATTATATCTGCATCTTGTCAAGAAATTGTATATAATCAATATATAAAAATAAAGTATTACACAGATGTTTTATGTGAAATATGATGATTCTGGGTACTTGTACTTCTTTATAAGATGAAAACTAAGATCATCAAAGTTCAGTTTGAAATAAAGAACACTGTACCCTAGAATTCAGCAAAATCTTATTAAGGAAATGTTGAGATCAGGAAAAAAAGCTTTCTGAATTCAGAAAAAGAGAGGGTACGTGTGAGAAAGACATGCAACAGTACAAGATAAAGCGTTGACAAGTTAATTTGAGGATTTGGGATAGAATTCAGGAATTGAAACATTTCGCATTTTAGTGAAAATTACAAGACTTTGTATTTTCACTGAAAATTTCATGAAAGAATAGGGTTCTACCTGACTACCAGACTACAGTTTTATTATGTTTAAGTATAGGGCCTACAGTAAGTGGTGTGATATTACCTTTTAAGGTCTTGATACTAATGTGATGTGATATCTATAAATAGGAATGATGAAACTAAATCAACTACATATCATTTACTCTCTCTCTAAATAAATAAATAAATATATATATATATAACTCTAACTTTAATTAATATAATATTCCCTTGGCAAAACTTGGACATTACCATTCAGCATCACATACAACAAGAATAAATAATTACCTAGTGTTTAACCTAGATAAAAAATACTAAAACTATATCATGTATATGTATATCAAATGATAATATATGAAGGAAGAATAATGTTGGCTATAAAGGATAACATATGTTAGTGGCTGTTACCTATAACATGCAGCACTATCATACATAAAGTGTAGCATCCATGCAAGCAATTGAGATATCACTGTCTGTAGTATTACAAATATCATGCAGTCCTAACATTTAGGATGTTGGTTTTCTCTAGCATGCATTTGAAGGTGTTCTTTCACAAAATGTCTTAACATCATAAATTGTCTCTATTCACTTAACATACACCCATTGCCTCCCCAATTATTTCATCAAACCCTGAAAAACAATGGACTCTTCTGTAAATCAATGATTTAGGCCAGTCCAAATGTGTCTTTAGGGGTAAATGAGTAAAGGATCTAGAGGTTGAAAAGAGCTCTACCATCTACGATGAATTGTGAGTTCTCTCTATGAACAATATGCAGGAAAAAGTCCAATTATAGGTCTTTAAAAATTATGTATATTGTTTTAAGCAAATGTATTTTTTTCAAGTGATGTAAATGCTATAAATTACAAAATGTGAGACAACATCTTGAAACCAAACTTATTTGTACTAAAAATAAATATTCCAGATCACAAAAGAAATATTAAATTTGGCATTCATGATAACATGTGTAATACAAGAAGAGTTATGTACCTTGTGTGTAGAAATTTTACCAGCTCATTTTTGTTTTGTCAGGGATGTTATTCTATAATGGTGGAAAAGGATGCAAATGACTCATTTGTAGGGATTAATGGGGAAAATAAAGATCTAACATTGCCATATATTTTGAAAAGGAAAAATTCCTCCATTTGGGGAACAATATTCATCTCTGCTTGGTGGACAGTAAAACATTGCATTTCCAAATTAATGAAACAACAAAATTAATTGCTGAGTATACCCAACGTTTTCAAGGTCATCTCATTATAAAAAGACATACAAGTATATCAAGTATTTCTGGCATCCATACCTTTGGTCCCACTATAACAAAGAGTATGTCTTGTCTTGTTTGATACCAATCTGAAAATAGCATTTTGTGTATAGTGGGTTATACAACTAGTTTATCACTATCTGCATTTAACTGTCCACCAAAAGAAAAATCATGTAACAAATATAATAATGATGTTCTAGATGATGATAATAGTAATAATAATAATAGTTCCATTAATAATAATAATAAAAATAATAATAATAGTTATATTAACCACTTCAGGGCATATGATGGATATATCCATCACACCGTTAACTTTCCCTGAATGCGTAAGACAGATATATCTGTCATCAAAAAGTTAAAAATCAGAACATCATGTCTGCGATCAGTAAATAAAATATAGAAACCCTACTGCATACTTTTTTCCCCTATATGTTTATTTGCTGTACTGTTGTCATCTGCTAACGATGTAAACCAGAGTCCAAAATATTGAAAACTAGCAACAACGTGTCATCAAGTTTGCTTACGTGTACCTAGCAACATTAATAAAGCTGCCTCATAATATGTACTGAAGTGGTTAATAATAATGATAATAATAATAAGACAATATTGATAATAATAATAATTATAATATTGATAATAATGATAACAAATTTAGAACAATAATAATTCTGATTATAATGATAATATCGAACAATTCTGTGATATTTTGGATAATAATAATAGTTATGATAATACTGATAACAATAATAATGATGTGGGCAAATACAACTGAAAAAAAATCATACAGTAAAACAAAATAAATAAAGGATAAAAATCTCAGCACATGTATATACACCTATATTCTGCAGTAGCAAAGCCAGAAACTTGTGTCATTAGGTCTATATGATAGCATAAACTAAAGAAATACATGTGTGTTATTAAAGCAACACCCGCAAAATATTATCTTTAAAGCGCTTGTGTGACAGTTAAAATCACACCTAATAAATCCCTTGATTTCAAACTACACATTCATTTGCAACAAGCAATTTAATTGAACAATTTTATTAAATCTGGGATGCTTTTAATTACATTCATTTATTATCAAATGATTCTATGTTCATGCAATATATACATGTATATATCCAACATACCTGAAAACTCTTGTACAAGGAACAGTGGATTTTTTACAGGTCGGATCCCTCCCACAAGTATAAATATTTTTGCATCTTTGAATTGTTTCTCGTTGATTTGTCCTTCCCTAAATAAATGATTTCGTATACTGAAGGTGGATGGATTTGTTATGACAGCTATGGAAAAAATAAAATAAAAAGTTGTATTATTGGATGCAAGTTGAAAAATAATATTGATCTACATTCTTTCACTCCAATGTACACATACTGCACACATATTTAATCATTCATTTTCATATTTAGCAAGTAAATATTATAACTAATAATAAGGGTCCAAAAGTCTTCGTATACTGAAGGTGGATGGATTTGTTATGACAGCTATGGAAAAAATAAAATAAAAAGTTGTGTTATTGGATACAAGTTGAAAAATAATATTGATCTACATTCTTTCACTCCAATGTACATATACTGCACACATATTTAATCATTCATTTTTATATTTAGCAAGTAAATATTAGAAAAATAATAAGGGTCCAAAAGTCTTCTTTAGATATTGAAGTCCAGAACTTAAAGAGTAAATTTCTGGCAAGTCAAACTGCGAAATTTCAAAGTCTGTGCTAAATTTTGTTAATAAGTAACACAGTAGAATTAAATGAATGCATGCATATGAGGCAAGTCCTTCAGACTTCGGGTATTTCTAAATGACAATTCCGAACTTGAATTAATCAAGTCCCGGGCACTTCGGACTTTTGAACCCCTGAATAAGTTACACAGAATTTACTGGATTAGTATTAGCAGTATAACAGATCATTACAATGCATACTCCTATGCATAAACTTGCCAAAAACTATTATGTGCTAACGATTTTTTTTTAAATTTATTTTTAAACTTAATTTTCCTAAATTTCCACCAAATGTTTTATGTTTCTTTTTTCTAATATGAATTCCATAATAATACACTGCCTGCAATATTATAAAATATTTCCCTCCCGCATTGTTATACTTTAACTGTATACTATATTGTAAATTGAATTATTATAGATAATGCAATGATTTGTTCTAATGGTTACCTTGTTGAATAATAGCAGTATTTTGTTCACTCATTTCAGGCTGTAAAATTAAACAGATGAAAAGATAAGAACTTGACTATAGTACAGTGGTAAATTGATCAGAAAAATTCAAAGTAATGATTTATGATGCTTAGTCTTGACCAAGATTGAAGCTGTTTGTTTGTTTGTTTGTTGTTGTTTAACATCCCACTCAAGAATATTTCACTCATATGGAGACGTCACCAAATGCCGGTGACGTCTGATTGAAGCTGATTATATTTATGCCACCCTTGATATATTCATATTTATAATATGTTTTTTGTCTGTCTGTTTGTTCTTTTGCAAAATTTTGATTTCTGATAAATAATTCATTTTTCTTTTATAAAAATTCATCTGAATTTGATATAACGCTTTATACTAATAAAATCTAAGAAGATAATTACAACACTCAGCAATATTTGCCAGAGTTTGGGAAGTATATAAATGTTCAGGAATGGCTCAGTATATGGGGTAAATGTTTCCAGAACACATTTTCCTATACAAAAAACCCTGCAAAGTTATACATCATCAATTTTTATATTCAAATTGTGGTGTATTCTGAAAGCTGTTTCATGTAATATTTACATGTAAAGGATATATAATTTACATAGGAATAACAACTATAGCCAAAAAAACAACAAAAAAACAATGATAAACAAAAATTAGTAGGGGAATGTTAGAAAAATACTAAATAATACTCATACATTCTTACCCAAAGATCAAATGCTTTATCTAGCATAACAGCATTGAAGGCAACAATAAACCTGAAAATCAAGGAAATGAGTGTAAACTGATCTAAATGCTAATTTAAAAAAAAATAAATGTGTAGCCCGATTAGCTAAACAAATCTTTTTGAAGAAAATTGATGGCAATATCAAACAGAGCTCACATGCTTCGTGCAGACCCTTGGCATTTAAACAGATTAAAAAAAACTCATAATATATTTTCAGGGACAGTAACTTCACTAAATGGAAGAAGAAAAAAATTATTTATTTCAACTCTAGGAAGTAACAATTTGGCATAGTGCTTGTGTGCAAAAAATGTTACTGGGTGCAATAATCTGATGTATCAACAACAACAACAACAAAAAGAACAATAAAATACATACCATATTCAACCCAACAAGTGCCCATGTCCTATAGTTAAGATTTTCTCACCTTTTTTTCACATGATTGAGTAAATTTTCTAGCTGGTTGACGAGGAAATACGGACCAGAAAAATGTAAGTAACAGTTAACTTCTAGCCATCTCCATTGTCCTCATTAATAACTACAGCATCCTTCCCACTGTGCCTTAGTTGCAAAAAATTGACTGATTCATGTCAATTTGACTATTAGTACCCTAGGAGCTTATTGGGTCAAATATGGTATATTCACTTCATTTTTAATATTTCTCCATTATCATAATAAATTAATATATAATCAAATATTTGGCATAGATTTTTATTCAATCATATTTACTGAAATTCAAGGACTTTTCAAGGACTGAAGGACTCTTCAAGCAGGTATAAACCTTTCCTTTCACTGATCAAATCTTACTAATATAAGGTCATAAAAAGAATTATGTTTCCCCAAACCTATGGAAACTATGTCATGTTTTGCATTTATATACTCAAATAGTAAAGTTTTCATACCCTGATACAGTTCGGATTTCGGCTATACTACTTTTAGAGATATTAATTTGGCCTGATGTAATAATACCACATTACGTCTCTTTAGAAAATACACATAATTTCAGTTTAAATCTTATACTAAAGTAATATTTGGAGCTCAACTGATGAAGTCTAATTGACAGAAACGATATCTTCTTGAGCATTTTAACTTTGGTAGTATGTTTATAATATTCATAACCACTACGTCGTTATCACTGCTGGTGGCCTGTTTGAGTCCCCGAGGGTATACAAAAATCTAGTACCTGGTATTTCAGTACCAGCTGTTCATCTTATACTAAAGTAATATTTGGCACTGTTAACATCATTTAAATTCAAAATTTTTTCTAAAGCTAAGATAGTCATTTTTAACAGTGGTTACTCTTAGACAGATTTCGGCTATACTTTTAGAGATATTATTTGGCCTTGTATAATACCACTTTCTCTTTAGAAAATACACATAACTTTTAAATTGGAGCTCGACTGATGAAGTCTAATTGATAGAAATGATATCGTCTTGAGCATTATAACTTTGGTAGTATGTTTATAACATCTATACTTGTTTTCATTTTAGCATTTTGTGTTGTTTTCCCTTGAAGTTTAGACAGATGAAAATATCATAAGTCTCAGATACCAAGGTATAAATCACTAGGAAGTGGAGGATTAGGTACAAATCTGGTAAAAATGGACAAACATGGACCTCTTGAAATCAAGAGGTGGGATCAGATGGCATCCCCTGTCGACCGGTCACACCAGCTGTGAGTCCAAAGTCAAACCAAAATGAAATACATGAGGAACGAATTTAAGAATAGTTTCATGTGACTGTCATCTTCCACACATAAAGCAATACAAAACAAACCTTGCAGATTCTATTGCTTGAGTCATGACTCCTAATGTTTTGGGATCTTTAGAAAATTCATTGATATCTGTTCCAGCAAATATTATGATGTAAGGCACGTTCACTACAAACAAAGAAAAAGAATTAATTGTATTCTCTGACTCATTTTAAAAAATGTACAATTTTCTTGGATAAAATTCTATTAGCAAATATTTGCTGATGACAACTTATATTAACCACTTTGCATATAAAGATTAAAAATCTTATATAATCTTTTATATAATTTTTAATGGTGTTTTACATGTTTTAGGTATGTACTTAGGTGAGATTTTCTTGTCTGAAATCGGCCTACGGGAGGTAACTCTTATAGCAAGACATAAACATTCAGTAGCATATGAAGATAGTTTCAACATTTTATTCATCAGATGTTATCAAAAAGGTCCAATAAACTAAAATTGGTAAGTAAATGTGTTTCAATAACATTCTATTAAAATACTATGTAAAAATAAATATGCATGAATTTATGGAAACAATATTAGATAAAACTAAATACATATGGATTTAAACTATTTTAGTGATAAATTGCCAAAATATATAAAACATCTCAGATACCAAAGTATAAATCTTTAGGATGTCCAAGACACAGATACAAATCTGGCAGAAATGGACCAACATGAACCTCTGGAAACCAAGAGGTGAGATCAGGTGCCATGGAGGTTTAAGCATATCCTTTAAAATGCAGCTGTAGATAATCACGCCTAATACTGTATTAAAAGATACAGGAGTCTTAGACATACTGCCATAACTTGAAAAAGTGGTCTATAAAGTATTCTTGTAATAGGTTTTTATGGTCTATAAGGTATTCTTGTAATAGGTTTTTATGGTCTATAAGGTATTCTTGTAATAGGTTTTTATGGTCTATAAGGTATTCTTGTAATAGGTTTTTATCATCTATAAGGTATTCTTGTAATAGGTTTTTATGGTCTATAAGGTATTCTTGTAATAGGTTTTTATCATCTATAAGGTATTCTTGTAATAGGTTTTTATGGTCTATAAAGTATTCTTGTAATAGGTTTTTATCATCTATAAGGTATTCTTGTAATAGGTTTTTATGGTCTATAAAGTATTCTTGTAATAGGTTTTTATGGTCTATAAGGTATTCTTGTAATAGGTTTTTATGGTCTATAAGGTATTCTTGTAATAGGTTTTTATCATCTTTAAGGTATTCTTGTAATAGGTTTTTATGGTCTATAAGGTATTCTTGTAATAGGTTTTTATCATCTATAAGGTATTCTTGTAATAGGTTTTTATGGTCTACAAGGTATTCTTGTAATAGGTTTTTATGGTCTACAAGGTATTCTTGTAATAGGTTTTTATGGTCTATAAGGTATTCTTGTAATAGGTTTTTATCATCTTTATAAGGTATTCTTGTAATAGGTTTTTATGGTCTATAAGGTATTCTTGTAATAGGTTTTTATCATCTATAAGGTATTCTTGTAATAGGTTTTTATGGTCTATAAGGTATTCTTGTAATAGGTTTTTATGGTCTATAAGGTATTCTTGTAATAGGTTTTTATGGTCTACAAGGTATTCTTGTAATAGGTTTTTATCATCTTTAAGGTATTCTTGTAATAGGTTTTTATGGTCTACAAGGTATTCTTGTAATAGGTTTTTATGGTCCATAAGGTATTCCTGCAATAAGTTTTTATGGTCTATAAGGTATTCTTGTAATAGGTTTGTATGGTCTAAAAGGTATTCTTGTAATAGGTTTATGTATGGTCTATAAGGTATTCTTGTAATAGGTTTTTATGGTCTATAAGGTATTCTTGTAATAGGTTTTTATGGTCTATAAGGTATTCTTGTAATAGGTTTTTATCATCTATAAGGTATTCTTGTAATAGGTTTTTATGGTCTTTAAGGTATTCTTGTAATAGGTTTTTATGGTCTATAAGGTATTCCTGCAATAAGTTTTTATGGTCTATAAGGTATTCTTGTAATAGGTTTTTATGGTCTATGAGGTATTCCTGTAATAGGTTTTTTATGGTTTATAAGGTATTCTTGTAATATTTTTTTTGGTTTATAAGGTATTCTTGTAATAGGTTTATATGGTCTACAAGGTATTCTTGTAATAGGTTTTTATGGTCCATAAGGTATTCTTGTAATAGGTTTTTATGGTCTATAAGGTATTCCTGCAATAAGTTTTTATGGTCTATAAGGTATTCTTGTAATAGGTTTTTATGGTCTATAAGGTATTCTTGTAATAGGTTTATATGGTCTATAAGATATTCTTGTAAGAGGTTTTTTGGTTTATAAGGTATTCCTGTAATAGGTTTATGTATGGTCTATAAGGTATTCTTGTAATAGGTTTTTATGGTCTATAAGGTATTCTTGTAATAGGTTTTTATGGTCTATGAGGTATTCCTGTAATAGGTTTTTTATGGTTTATAAGGTATTCTTGTAATATTTTTTTTGGTTTATAAGGTATTCTTGTAATAGGTTTTTGTATGGTCTATAAGGTATTCTTGTAATAGGTTTTTGGATGGTCTATAAGGTATTCTTGTAATACATTCTTTTTTTGGTCCGTAAGGTATTCCTGTAATATGTTGTTTTTTTTTTTGTTCACCTCATTCCCCTCTTTAAAAAACTAGCCTCAATCGCTCACCTGAGAACCATCTACAAATGTGGAAAGATGACCAAGAAGAATATGTACATGTAGGCTGATCTGGCCAAGAAACATAAATATTGTTGTTTTAAGAAATTCATCAAAACTTCTAGAAATCAAACTACGGCTAATTTCTTGCACAAAAACATTTCTTTAATTATATACAAGTAAAACACTTTAATGTATCATTGTGAATGCAAGGGAGATAATAAAGAAATAATGCAAAAATGAATGAAAAGGCTGAAAAGACCTCAAAAACATGTCAGAAATTAATATTACGATTTTTATGAAAAACACAGACGTGAATCATACATCCATGTAGATCACTCAGAAATAATCCATTTTTCAATACATGCAGCAGTTCTGGAGAAGAAGATTTTTAAAGACGGGAACCTTTTGGGACCTATTCTGCCCTGCCCTGGAACCACCACTGGGCCAATGTGAATGAAAACTACAAACTTGGTAAAGGACCTTAAGCACTTGCTTCCTGTCAAGTTTCATCAAAATCCTTTCAGTGATTTCAGAGAAGAAGAAAAAAGTATGAAAAGTTTATGGATGGACGCCGGGCGGGAAGTGATCACAACAGCTCACTTGAGATGAAGGCTCAAGGAAGCTAAAAACTTCTTAAAAATTTTCTTAATTTCTTTATGATTCAAATTTTCACCCAAGTACATCCTTAAGCCACACAATAATTATGTAGTTATACAGTGATGTACTGATGTTTAAGGAGAGAATCTAATTACAATGTACCCAGGAAAGAACTAGTGGCACACATTCTCACAAAATCTAATTACTGGCAAACATTCTCACAAAATCTGGTTCTGGCAAACATTCTCACAAAATCTAGTTACTGACAAACATTCTCACAAATTCTAGTTACTGGCAAACATTTTCACAAATTCTAGTTACTGACAAATATTCTCACAAATTCTAGTTATTGGCAAACATTCTCACAAATTCTAGTTACTGGCAAACATTCTCACAAATTTTAGTTACTGGCAAACATTCTCACAAAATCTAGTTACTGGCAAACATTCTCACAAAATCTAGTTACTGGCAAACATTCTCACAAATTCTAGTTACTGGCAAACATTCTCACAAATTTTAGTTACTGGCAAACATTCTCACAAATTTTAGTTACTGGCAAACATTCTCACAAATTCTATTTACTGGCAAACATTCTTACAAATTCTAGTTATTGGCAAACATTCTCGAAAATTCTAGTTACTGGCAAACATTCTCACAAATTCTAGTTACTGACAAACATTCTCACAAATTCTAGTTATTGGCAAACATTCTCACAAAATCTAGTTACTGGCAAACATTCTCACAAACTTTAGTTACTGGCAAACATTCTCACAAAATCTAGTTACTGGCAAACATTCTCACAAATTCTAGTTATTGGCAAACATTCTCACGAAATCTAGATACTGGCAAACATTCTCACAAATTCTAGTTATTGGCAATCATTCTCACAAAATCTAGTTACTGGCAAACATTCTCACAAAATCTAGTTACTGGCAAACATTCTCACAAAATCAGCTTTGTTTCCAGCAGAAATTGCACCAAACTGATTAACAGTAAGAAGCAAGCTTTAACCACATGGACACTGAGAGCCCAGAGGAATTTTATTTATACATTGTATTTAAAATTTGTGTACTAAAATGGCTTATAATCAAACATCTGAATTAACCCTTTCACACCCCAGTATCTCAATGGTATGTCCTTTTCTGTTGTATCAGACAAGCCCATTATGGCCTAAGGTGTTGAAAGGTTTAAGTGCTTAACATGGTTAAGGGCATTGGGAAGTGGTTACTGTAGCAGAATCATTTTCTTCTGATGTCATAATGTATCAACAATATTCAAAAGTTTTTCACCTTTTTTAGACAGGAGTTGGCCAGAACGATAGGCATGGAGTCCGACAATTAAACTGACGTTCATTTTGGAGATGAAGCACAGGAGCTCTGTATCATCTTCAAATGATTTCGGATCACGCTTAACAACCTTTAGACTGTCAGACCCCAGACAGGAACTGAAAATGTAACAAAATAGATAAATTCAAATGTTTTGATAATAAAGAAATGTGATAATTATATCACTAATATCACCAACAATCATTCAATTTTGGATGCATAAAATGGCAGAAATTGTAGTCTGCAATAACAACTTTTTACTAAATATCATGAGGGGGATACCACCTTTCAAACCATTTTCTTCCAGTTCCCCACCCCAATCTACATGCATAAATGCTTCTGAAGCACTTGCAGAGATGATTTGCTGATGGTTATAGCTAGAAACTTAAACTTTTAGAAAACTAGTCCTTGATTCAAAAGGCTCAGGTCCAATTCCCAAAAGAGTATGGGCAATCCCTGATTGTATATTTGAAAATATTGACAAGAGTTGTCCACAATATCAAAGATGACTTACAGCCAGTAAAGGCCTGATATGAACAAAGTACATGTATATATATTATAAATATAATACCAATGTTATAATGCTCAAGATGATCGTTTTTTCAATTACCAGTAGACTTCATCAGTTGAGCTCCAATTTTACACAAATTTTCTACAGAGAAAGTGGTATCAGACAAGGCCAAATAATAAATCTAAACGTATAGCCAAAATCTGTCTAAAAGTAACCCCTGTTAAAAACTGGCTATCTTAGCTTTTGTGTGTATATCTGAAACTAAGGCTCTGAAGGATTAATTATCACAGAGGCAATGGAATTTTCTCTGCTAATATTTGACTCTTTCAAATATATATTATGCCTTTTTTTGTTTGTTTATTTTTGTTTAATGTCCCACTCAAGAATCTTTCACTTACATGTATATGGAGATGTCACCACTTGCTGGTGAAGGGCTTCAAATTTTGACCTATGCTCAGCACTTATGACCATTGAGCAGTGAAGGTTCTTGCCGACACCTACTGTGACACGGCCACCTGTACTTTGAGACCACATTTAGAAATCCACCCACAAATATCTCTGTAAATAAAACCTATTTTGAGAGACCTCGTTCATCTGTCTTGAAAGACCCTTCTTTCAAGACAGATGAACGAGGTCTCTCAAAATAGGTTTCTGAAGACTGGTTCCACTGTTATTGTTTGTATAAACTCCGGTAACCAATAAACATAAATAATCATCATACCTGATTCTTTGAATTGTAGAATAATTTCCCCATCCTTTTTTCAAAGGTGAAAGCAGTAAGATTGTAGGATCCATTGTGACCTTATTACTATTCTGAACTTCTTCAAACACCCTTCCTCCTGTACAAAAATTGAATGTATACACTTTTTAAAATGTAATAAGCTGGTTTCCATCTAGATACATGTATATCCAAGATAAATATCTATTGGAGTCATCAGAAATTGATAAAAGTGACTATTAATTATTGCAGTAGTATTGATATTGAGGAAAGAAATATGTTCAATGGTTTTTTTTCTGTAGAACATAGTGTTATGATATATTTATGTATATGTATGTGTGTGTGTTTTTATGCTGTTATAATATTTCAGTCTTGAAGAAGGGACAAGTCCTCCTGAAAATTAGACTTCAGTTTTGTCCATGTCATGTCATTTTAATGCTTAATATAATTCCTTTAATGACTTGTATCTATTTACTTAGATCTGACACCATAGGATATATAGTGTTGTTGGGTTTAGTGCTGTGTGTGTATATATATATATATATATAATGACTTGTATCTATTTACTTAGATCTGACACCATAGGATATACAGTGTTGTTGGGTTTAGTAGTGCTTTGTGTGTGTGTGTTTAGTGCTGTGTGTATATATATATATATATATATATATATATAATGATATATTTATAGATATATATAGGATATATGTTCTTGGGTTTATGCTGTGTGATAGTTAGATATTCTATGTTCACTCTCTTACTCTAACTTTAGTTTAGGATCCCGAAGATAAGAAGAATAACAGTATTGCTAAATTTACTTCAATTGTGTTTAACTCATCAACCCCTGAACAACAATGGACTCTTCTGTAAATCAGTGACGTAGGACAGTTCAAATGTGACTTTAGGAGTAAATGGGTTAAAGTTATTTAATTTGACCCAAATTGATTTTGACCAATCAAAAATAAATATTCTGATGTGTCTCTATGTATACTGCAGGCATTTAAAATCATAGAATAACAAATGTCACGATGGACTCTTCTGTAAATCAATAACTGTACAGTTCAAATGATTGGGTAAATTAACTGAAATGACGCCAATCAAAAATAAATATTCTGACACTTAAGTGAAACATTGTACTCAATATTTTTGTATACATGTATTTGTGTTTTTTATTGGTCAATTTGAGCTTAATACACATGTATATAGAGCGGAATCTCATTATCTCGAATCTCATGGGACCACTCTTATCACTCCCAAGGTACATGTATCTGAAATTTGAGATAAATACAATTTTAATTGATATATTATTATATTTACCAAAATTGGGGCCACACTTTTAACTTTGATATATCCAGAATTTTGACTCATCCAATTTTAACATAACGAGATTCCACTGTAAATATATATATATAATATACACATTTTGTTACTTATGAGAAGAAAGGGTAATCCCATATTTCCTCTGACACCTCATAAACTAGAATGACACTCATTCACCAAAATGACAAAGTATTAACCATTTTCTCAAAGTTCATCCAATTAATACCATGATAATGAGAATCACAAGTAATTGCACGTAGAATGAGATTGAGAACCGGAAAAAAGAAGTTTCATTAATTTTTTTTTTATAAACAAAAATGGTCATATTTAACTTTTTTACTTTTGTTTATCATGACATCCAGTATTAGAAAATATCCAAATCTTTATCAAATAAGTTTCATTCTAGTGTATTTCAGTATCATTTATGTTAATACCTTGTCAGGGTTAGGGTTAATATTCTATATACTGCTTCAATTAAACCTGTGTATATATTAATGTAAAATTGTACTGTTGTCTATTTTCATTTGTTTTATATTTTAATAAATGTACTTGTGTCTATTGAAAGTTAGTTTGCTTGTTGTCATCTTTAATATTGAAAGAGCAAGTTGGTTTGAACCTACAACTGAAAGGAGCAGTTGAACTCTTACATCTAGTACATTTGATTTGTATTTCACCTTTGGGAACTGTTGTTCAATTGGGGGTGAAACATTGTACTTACTGGTCATTAGGCCTATAGCCAGGTTAAATATTCTATAAAAAATAATCATAGGATAATCCAGCGATATATAAAGGCAGGGATGTAGATAATACATCAATCTATTATTTACGACATGTCACTTTACCCCATACTACCACATACTACCCAACACTACCCTAATAATACCACATATAATAATACACAATATTACTGCATATTACTACTTACTAAGTCATTTTGATACAAACTATCAAATTATTATGATAAAAAGATAGAATTTTAGCAATAAATCCGAGTCAGATACGCACATTCAAGCCAGAATAACTAATTCCGGATTACAGTTTCACCATTATCGCTTGGATTTAATGCTAAATGTTGTTAATTTGTATCAGATTAACTAGGTTAGTAGTAGTATCTAGTATTACAGGGTTGTATCTGGTATTATGGAGCTGTATGCAGTGTTATGGGGTAGTGTGTGGTAGGCTACTTCAGTACACATTGTATACAAAAACAAACAATTCTGGATTACAGTTTTAGCAGAGTCCGACTTGGATTCATTGCTAAAAATAAACTTTTGTTCGCCAATAATTTGATAATTTGTGTCAAAATGACTTATTAAGTAGTAATATGTGGTAGTACGGTTTAGTATGTGGTATTTTAGGGTAGTATGTGGTAGTATGTCACTATGGGGTAATTCGACGGGCCTGTTATTTACGTCGCTGGGATAATCATATTGATCAATGTTTGAAACTGATGCATGAAAGTTCCGGTCATAATAAATAATAATATCGATCATGTCACAAATAATCCAAATATTTGCCATTGAACAAAAATTCATTAAAAAACCTTTACTTTCCATCTATATATTTTGAAATGTTATTAACTACCAAGGACGTTGTTACGCAAAGGCAAACGGAAACGCCATACTAGTCTATGGCCCATACTGCCATAGTTAGCGTTATAATTATTATCTAATGACTGAGGCTGTGGCTCGACTTAATTAGTCAAACTTCACAATTTTAACAGAGTAGTCGCTATCTATTACCTTGATGTTTTGCTTCCTAAATATACTAGCCTACATCATACAGCCGATACGTCAGTTGTCAAGTCCCTGTACGGATGTTATGATGATATCATGTTTCGCATCAACCACAAGCTAATCACCGGAAATCGATTGTGAACATTGCAGAAGAACCAAAAACGGATTAAAGATTCCGTTATAAAAAGCGTCGTATACATTTAATGATAAATTGCATATTAATATAATAGGCCTATGCTCAATAATTAAAAAACTTTTTACCCTAACGCGATAATCAACGAAAGAGAACCTTTAAGTGTCAGAATGTTTTGTGATGTTAAAGGAAATGTTATAGATAATATGAGCTAAGGAACCATGGAATTTACCGAAGTTTGAAGTCGATAAATGATAATGAAAAAGGCTCTGGATTACAGAAAATAAAGTTAAAGCGATATTTTGTTGATTTTAATAAATGAATATGTGTGTTAACCTCGGACTAATGACTTAAACCATCATAAAAACAGGAACCTTGAATTCTGTCCGTATATTGATAAACAAATCATTATTTTTTTATCCCATCATTACAGAGGGCAGGCTATATGAATGAATTGTTTATCAATATATGGACAGAATTTCAGGTTCCTGTGTTATAAATAAATATGGAACCATAGGAACTGAACACTCTGACAGTGTATCATCATCGGTTTCTTAGTGAGTTTAGCATAATAGCATCGATAAACAAGTTGTTCTATTACGTTCGGTTTTGTCGGAATAGTTTGTACTCAGATCATGTGACTTAAACAGAAAGTCGGACACGGGTACTTCCGGCTTCATAATATTTACATTGACAAAATTCGGTGTTATCTTGTTTCAGTTCATTTCTGTGTAATGAAATTTAGATAGGTGTACTTTCTTGTAAAGATGACGAGTGTTGGCTGCTTTTCAAAGTTGGCACATAACACTGCATGATACCCACATTCCAGGTCAAATGTATATATATATATATATATATATATATATATATATATATATATATATATATATATGATAAAACGCTCAACCGGAAATGATGGAGCCCGCATTTTCTTTGAAGTTGCATTCTGTTATTACAGATACAAAAGTATTAATCATTAGGATGTCCAGGATACAATATGTAAATCTAGTGAATATTGGACAAACGCGGATCTCTAGAAATCTAAAGGTTGGATCACGTGACACGGGACAGCAAGCATCCCCTGTTGACCGGTCACATCCACCGTTAGTTCACAATCGAATTCAAATGATATATGCGAGGAAAAAATCCTTACATTTAATGACGACTGTTAAAACATACAAATAAGCAACAAACTCGACGTGAAAGATTTTGTCAACCGAGTAGCGAATTAAATATGATATTTAAAACACACGAGAACTTTTTTTTCTTCATTAAAAAGGCGAAATTGGAATTGAATTTAAGGAAGCGGCTTCTATCGAACCTGCTGGTTTTTCATTTATAGCTCAGTCAATAATTGAGTCATACAACTGAAAAAAACATGATGCAAAACACCACGATGTACAAAATACAAAAATAATTCCCACATTAGCTGAAAATAACTTCACTTATACGACCATTAGCTTACAAACAAATATAAGCTAGAATAAAACGATTAGAAGATTTACCGCACAATGTTTCTCGACCATTTACTTACCCGAACCACATCTCAGTAGATATTAAGTGCAAAAACTTGGATGATTCATCTCTACTAAATTATATTCACACTTCACAGTCGACTATTGTTCCCATGTATGGGCATTAATCCATACTTTTCTTCGAATAGAAGTTACGTATATTTTGCAGAACTGACTTATTATTTTATTTTACAAGTACCGCCAACAGGCACACGAGAGCACATTGCTACCATATATGCCCATGGAGTCATCTTTTATATTTTTTCTTTTAATTCCTGAAATTTAGTCTATTTTTACCAAACTTTCCAGAAAAGTCAATAGCATTACGTGACTTATTGCTGAATACGCACAGTTAATATTTACATGTCAATAGAATTTGTATTATATGCATGTCATGTACTCCGGTATTCCAACACACACAGTGGGTCACATGCCTTTGTGTAACACGGTGCGTCTTGTCATGCAACAAGGAGTAATACATGCATTCCTATTGAATTACTGTCTATTTATAGCAGTATAAAGGGATTGCATTGTTATAGTATTTCAGCAATGAATTTCTCGTTGGAATCTTGAGCGAATCTCGTCCCATGGAATTTACTGTCGGTGTATATCCCATACTAGGTCAAACAAAGACCGTGTAAGTTATTATTATCATCATAGTAAAAACTGGACAAGCACGGGCCTCTGGAAATCAAGAGGTAGGCTGAGGTGTCATGGAGGAGTAAGCATTCCCTGTTGACCGGTCACGCCCACAGTGATTCCACAGTCAAATCCAAATGAAATAGGTGAGGAAGACATCCTCGTCACACTGGGTAAATACGTCTCAACAAGTGCTATCAAACAGGCAACTCATTTAGTGAAGAGTAATCGCACACAAGAATATTATACCGACCGTAAAATTTGCGGAACGTTGACATCAAAAGCAGTTTTCAATATCAGTTGAACTCTAATGTAATTCACGTAGAGTTCCCAAACAAAATTGGTATCACAGAAGGTCAAAACAATAACCTAAATATCTCAAAAATCCGTTTAAGAGTACCCGCTGTAAAAAGATTACTATATTAGCTTTCGAATAGTTTAGAATTTACAAATTGATATCCGGTATCACTTTTTTTGTAAAACGACTGGTAATTCAGAACGTGACAGCGTGACAGAAATATTACTTTGGTATCATGAAATAATCAGCTGTTACCGTAATACGAGGTACTGGGTTTATGTATAAAACGAAAAATGATGACTATATCAATCGACAGTATTATTTGTCTTAAAGTGTTGCGACATGGAAATATTATATCAGCATTAAATGTCCAGTATCAAATGTTTAAACAGTCTAAGCTGCTCACTATATCATAGTTACAGTAATCAATATGATATTTATATCAAGGACAACTGTTTCAGTATAAGAACAGTTTATATTAATGTTTAAAGTTAAACGAACACGTTATCAGTTAAATTTATTGGTTATGATCGACTTTTCCATGAAATGTGTAAAAATTCAAGGAAGTGTTTTGTACAGTATTTCCTAGAAATATATTCTGTCCATAATATATATTGCTCCATTCTTACGTAATAACCCAACCTTTCTTGATATTCTTAGCGCCCCGTTTTCTGTTTCTTTTTTATGATTATATAAATAAAAACTTAAATTATTCTGTTCTGTTCTTTACGCTACAGACCATCGTTTTCCTGCAAATACAAGCAAAGCGATAACGCACTGTTACACGTGTTTATGCATTTTAGTTAGATGCATGGTATTTGCACATGGTTAATCTTTTTAATGTGAATATGACAAAATACTCATTTTGATTGCCAAATACTTATTTAAAATCTATTATCACATGTAATCATATCTAATATCATTGTAAATGCGACATGCCAAATTACATTTAGTTGATTAATTCAGCTACAAGCAGGAATATCATTCTGAACGTTTTTACGATTTACAAGGGTGAAAGTCAACTAAATACTCCGGAAATGTCTTGGTTTAAAAGCGTAGATTCTGGTTCGAATGTAACCTGGTGTCTGATTTGTATAATATATTGTATCTATGGACACATTTTTGTGTATTAAAAATTGAACATGGCTAGATCAGCATGGTTCTTGATAATAATTTGATGCTTGGGAAACATCTTTACATTTTAAATGTGAAAGTATTAGGGCTTGAAATGTAAATATATATGACATATGTTCAAGGCTAGCATGCTCTATGCTTATTTTCTGATTGCCAAAAGGATGTCGGACAGATCCGCGTATGACTTATAGGACAACACTCGCCTGGAAGATACACAGTAAACGTGAATATTGTCGCCTGTGGAAAAATATTAACTAGTAATTTTACCATGTTTCTCCTCTCAACGAAAATTGAAATCTGAAAACAAATCTAATGTGCATCTGTCCAACCAAACTTCTGCAAAATTTTGTATTACTAACAGTAAATCATCTTTCATGTCAAGATTTTCCGATACACTCCATTACACACACACCTTGACAGATTTGTCCCGTATTTTGTGAACTTGGGAAGATGACAGTAAATTGTCAAAATTATTGTGAGCAAACCAAAACATTACATATTCACATGAAAGGCCAAATTAAAAATATTACGACAAAAGTAAGAAATTATAATTTAAAAGTATGTAAAGCAATATATAAGCTGTATTGTCAAATAAACTTTTAAGCATTTTAATACAATAAAACTATCTCTGTATACAAAAGTACTTACATATATATCGGGATTTATATATGCAAAGTAAACATGAAAAAATACCGCCTTCTATTAGCATGCAACATCCGTCGCAAATGTTTCAAAATGCTGGAAACCTCTCGATTTCGGTGAAAATTCAGTGAAAATGCCATCGGATAATTAGAGATCTGACTGGTTAAAGGGAGTCAGTCTATATGGTCGTTCTCCAGATTACTATCTATCATTTTTAGAGGGAAATTTCATATTGTATTTCAGGCATCAAATATTTGCATTTGCAATTATCATATTGCATTGCAATACAACATTTAATAGAGAGAAAAGGTGACAGACTATGCAATTAAAATTTCAAGACTATATTATAAACTTTCAGAATTATGAATAAAGTGGATTTTGTTACTTTTCGTTAAAAATAAACATTTAGCCGACAATCGATAGATTCTTGAACAGTAAATTACACTCCAGAGCACATATACGCCTTCCAGCCCAGTAACCCTTTCCACCTGTAATCAACGAATTCATTCCGCCCTGGATGCTCGAACATTACGGCAACCAAGCCCTTAACTATTCTGTTGCAGTAATAATAGATACATAATATCAAGATAAGTAGGTCTTTATTTATAATGTCAGATTGCATCATAAAACTTTCTATGACACTTTTATCAAATCATAGTCATGTGTTTGCAGAATGTTTCCTTATCTGTGTTGCAATAAACACGGCATTAGAGATATAAGTTAAACATCAATTTACGCCGTATGCTGAAATCTAACTTTTATGATCATACGCCTAGTTTCTGTTACAAAAACTAATAAACTCCTATCAAATTTGTTAAGCAAGAAAGTTTTATTCACAATGTCATGACCGCAACATGTTAATGGATGTACTACTCTTGTATCAACATAATTATTTTCTTTAAAACCGAATCACACACCTGTTTTTGTATTAATGAGCCAAGGGTTATCTTATTCGATTCCTTTTCACAAATTGAATAATCTGAAATGTCTTAAGCGCACTTTTATCAAGTACATAACACGAGTCGGGGCACCTGTATTTTCTTTACGCAATAATTTTATCTTTTTGCTAAGAACTTGATTTATTTACTTATTTTGGGATATGTAATACAGTATCGAACACTAAACCTCTTTGTACCGTAAAAGAACAGAAAACAATAGTTCATTTCATTCTAGTCTGATGTTGGAACAGTAAATATTTGTTGAATGTTTGTTTTTGTTTTATTTCTTTTAACACAACGTTCAGAATAGTTTTATTTTTTACAAAAACACTATCTATTCAAAGACGCCACCGAAATATTGACCGGTGAAATCGTTTATTTGATTGACATTGTTTACATCTATATTTCTGTTTCCTGTAACGTTATATAAACTTCCTGCTTTATAGTCAATAAGCAATCAGAACCTTACTTTATCTATTTTTGCCTTCAAGATAGTGCAGTGAATACGGTATATCTGGAGAATTTCGTCCCTGTTTATTTTAGCCTTCTTAGACAGAAAACATAATTATTCACCCGGTCTTAAAATCAGTGGATGGCATGAAATGTATGTCCATTCTTCAATTGTTTAGCTTGAAAATGTCGCTTTCATTTTTGATTCGCTGTCATCTAAAAACAAAAATGGTGAGAATGAAACGGAAGCGAAAATTTCCAGGTATACAGTACTTACTGTGTGTGTAGTGAAACAAAGCATTGCGTGAGGAAGGGCTTACTGGAATCGATGTTGTCACACGTAGGCAATTTTGTTTATCAAATAACCGTCATTAGAATGACTGGAACTACGAGTTGGCAACATTTCAAAAGAGTCTGTAGAAATTCACCCACGTGTTTATGAGGGATGCCATGACGTTATTTGAATCTGCCTTTTCACAAATTAAAGCCACATTTTGCATTTCTACAGAAATAAATTCCTGACAGAGGAAAAGCTATCGTTTTTTAAAAATCGTCGTATTAATGGGGTTATTTACGAAATTCCATTGGAAAGCTGAAATTTTCTTCCGGTAGCGAGATATGGTAAAGTGACATTCCATATACTAGTATGAGAAACTTTACTATGCTTCATGTAGAACTGGCTGACAATTTGAAGAGTAGTCAGGGTTTCCTTATATAGGATGAGGCATGCTTTGATCGCTTTACCGTCAGCCAATCAGTGAGTGTATCAATTTTCATAATGGAATCAGAACGATATATACACAAATAAGAAGCCTCCTTTTCCAAACAAAATAACTTAAAATCGGGACATAATGCCCTGTATGTCCTGTTACGCATTAATAAATCGAAGCAACATATGCCAATGTAAGATGTAGGTAGACTAGTATATGGTGTGCGGCTTCTCAATTATCATGAACAATTGTTTTGGTTGTCAGGTAACCTATATTTTCTATATTCTCCTCATCTATTTCAAGAGTTTAAAATTAGACCTACGATCTAGATGTTTACCGTGTTTACCGTAATCAATTAACTAATACATTTGTATAGAACTTTAAAATACGACGAAAGTAAATACAAATAAAATGAGTACATACAGAGAAGTTTATTTCTGAACATTACTCCCCGGAACGTGGCTTTAAAGGATTGCACTGACGCGTCCCTATCAAGCATCCGTAAAAATTATTTCAATTAATTAAGTCAGTATTAGCATAGCATTTGTTGCACATCATACAAGTAGGTGTCATCTCAGTATAAATGGCATTTTAAGAGCGGAATATGAAACAACATCGAAATAAAAACAACGTGTAGTAGATATCAGGTTCGTGGTATTTTTCATGAATAAAACCATATGATGTAACCGATATAAGATTTGAAATTATACACTCTATGTATTTTTCAATTCCCCAAATTATATGAGTCTACTGAACATTATATTCGTTAATTGCATTACCGATTTCGCATATGTGCTCTTTGTTTTAGTTTTCTTTTTGTTTTTTATCAATTGAACACGGGGGCTCTTTTTATGAATCTTGAAACAACATCAAAGCCAAAGTTAAATTACCTGTACAGGTATCTGACCTGAGACCGTGACGATATTGTGTAAAATCTTTCTTTCATGTAACTTATATATTACCTGAAGCACTCTATGTAGTTAGGTGTTTACTCAGAGCATTTCTGTACAGCCTTCCGTTTTAAGATTTTCTCCGTGTTTACCTTTATATCAACAACAAGCAGGTAATGTAGACATCTATAATGAGCAATTAGAATGAGTAGTTACAAGTTACACGTTTCCCTCCAGATTGATTAAAACAAGTTTACAGCTAGGCGACTGCATGTGGGGTGGTACCATGTAGGATATACTGTTAAATGTCTGAAATATTTTTCTTTTCAATTATTTCACAATTAAGTTTCAATTTCCCGTTTTTATCAAATATACGTCAGTATTTAAAACGGTTTGTCGATCTGGTTTTAATTATCAGGTTCGATTTTGTAGCTGCTGTTTTAGTGATAAGTGAGGAATTGCAATGGTGAATAGATGTACAATGTATATACATACATATATGTGTGTATGTGTGAATAAAAATGGCTGGTGTCGAGACAAATTATGATAATCTTCAGTCATTTGAAAATTGACATAGTCAATATTTTTCTATAGTTCAGCTTATAGTTTATGAAAATTCATATTTTCATTTGTAATAACACAGAATCCTTTATTCGTCACTTCTAGTTGAGGTAACCATTTTGTTTTCAATAACCCCTAGATTAAAGCATAAACTTGTTGACCTGGAATGCACGCAACATTCCATTACACTCATCAAAACTCAATTAAAATGTTTATCAAGACATCTCTCCCTAATTAATGGTTCTGATTAATTTTATTAGATAAATATTCATTGCACCCACATATTTGAAGCAAACATATTACTTCTATCGGATGATTAATTTCTAAGTGATTCTAAATGAACAACAAACATCTGTATACCGATGGCATTCGTTGCTTATTATTTTGTAAATACCTTCTAAAATAAACGTAATAAACACAAAAACACGATCATAACCATGTATAAATTGGATTTCCGACTACCTTTGCTTTAAAGCTAAATATGGAATCACAGTTGCATATATATATATATATATATATATATATATATATATATATATATATATATATATATATATATATATATATATATATATATATTTATATATTTAGTTATATATATACATCACCCTCCTTTTGACGATTTATATTTAATATGGCGGATAATGTCGTCGACTTTCTGTTTATATTCATTAATTCGGTACATCAACGTTTTCCGGAAAGGGTCATAACGAATCATTCTAATGTTAGGCCTCTTGAACATGCCGTCCAAATTCTTAACAACACACAACATTTCTTTGGCTGAAATTGTGACGTTTACAAATTTCAATAATGACGTTATCTCGTGATTTGTATTACGTTGTAAATCTTCGTATCTGATGATATGTATTGGTCCAGGGAACTGTAACCAGTCACTGTTTAACCTATACCATTCTTCTAACATGGTCTCCACGTACTCATCCCATTCTGAAAATAAAAAAGGAAATGTATCACTAAATGAAATGTTGACTTATCTGTTTAATAGCGGTTCGTACCAATTGTGACGAGAATCTATTCCTCACTTATTTCAGTTGAATTTGACTTCAGGGAGGGGGTTACCGGACAACAGGGGATGCTTACTCCTCCACGGCACCTGATTCCACATCTGAATTGATTTCCAGACGTCCGTGTTTGTCCAATATTCACAAGATTTGTATATTGTATCCTGAACACTTAAACGTTTGTGTCTGAGATTTTATATTGATAACTGCCAGCAATTACCCTCAAAGGAATGTTGCCAATCGAGTGATACTCCGTCCCGTGACCAGAGATGTTGGTCCTGTTAAGTTTCATACCTACACACCCAGTTAAAATATCCAGAATGTAAGGAAAATCATTACAGGTGATATTTTTTCGTTTCAGCTAGCAATCAATAGTTCCAATAATATTATGAAGTAAAATAGCATGTCATCGCACCTCCAACACAAGAAATGGAAGAAAATAGACACACCCACCCATATATATCTAAAAGATCTAGCCTACTTCAAATAAAACATATTGTGCTTCAAAATGATTATAATCAATGACAGCAGGAATGCTTTTAATATTTCAGAAGACATTGTATCAATGGTCAGCAATAGAAATTTTATTAAAAGTATAGTGATTTAATAAATATGGCTGGCAATATATCCCTGAGACATTATTCAAAAAGGATAACTGGAAAATGTCAATTTAAGGTATTTTGATAAATATACTTGCTTCTGCATGAAACCTAAACCCCTTTATTATTTCGATATTTCCGTGTTCAGCCATTATTTATTCCCCTTTTCTTTCGGAATTCATATATGAACTTTAACTTTGTGTACGTGCTTTATACTTAAAAGTACACTTATCAATCCACACATTTAAATTATAAGGTTATCAGCACTTTCGTTATAAGGAGGGTTAAGTAATTGAGATATTATGTAATAATTTTGAATCAAACTCATGTTTAGAGTTTTCGACAGAATGCATTTCTTGTTTCTTTTGGAAGACATACTTACCATACCGTATCCGTAAAAAAAAGCATCGATAATAGCTTTGATTACTTTTGAATAAGTACAAACACAAGTGTTGTATGTCGTCTGTGAGGCATTACATAAAGAGTCTCCTTTGTTTTAACGTTTTTAAGTAACTGTCTAAGGGGGTTCCTCGACCTTAATATGTCTAACACAGTAAATGTTTGTTTTCATATCGTCAAAATGTAACAAGTATGGGATGCGTCGTTTAAAGTTCAGATGTTAAACTCTACTGAACTTTTGAAAAGAAAATAATATTATTTAGAAAAGAGTATGTTTTTTCAGAAACAAGAAACAAACTATGTACATATATATATCAAAGAAAAAAATTTCCATTTCAGTTGTGACTAAATTACACAATTACATGTTTCATCATGCACCACGAAGTGTATCTCTGTGGAAGTCGCTGTGGCAAAACTGTGGTTAAACTATTGCGCCTTATAATACGACGTCAGCATTTAAACTATTATCAGTGTATACAATTTAGATTGTGACCTGACGCACCAGCAATAAAAAATAAACACCTCTTCCGTATATCGAGACTATATTGTATGGGATGTTTGCTAGAAATAAAATGACGAGTATTGATGTTTCACTATTTATAGTTATAAATGCATGCTTAAAGTGCACCCAAAACGCTATTTACAACTTTTCAAAAATTGTTAGTTTATGATGCATACATGCATTTGTCGGAAATTTGAAGTCAATCGTTCCCGAGATATTTAGCAAAAAGTAAGTGAATCCTGTTTGTACACCTTTAAAATTCTCGCGAACGGCTTTAGGTCTGCTTCGTCAGAGGAAGAGGTCAGGCACTATACACCTTTCCAAAAAAGGTGTTGTCGTTCTTAGTTTAGATGGTGTGTCGCTTATCTCTCAACTTCCAGTACATACACACCATGTGTTTACTATAACCACTATAGTAAATGCAGTACTTTTCGCTCCATATTGTCAGATTAAGTCCCAGATTATTTAATCAACACAGTTTTACTGTTTATTTATTGCATTTGTGGTTGCTCAGAAAGTACTTAAACTGCAGGAAATAAAGTATTTTTGTTTACAAGACGTATCATAATTATGTCAATTCTGATATCGACATGTGATGGCACAATCACCAATCTTGTGTAGGCTTATCATGTCCGTTTATTAACAAAACATTTACTAGAGTCAATACCAAATAGGAATTACCACAAACGTTTAACTTTTAATATTTGTAACTTATCTTTGGACTTCCTTAAATACTAACATTGACACAAAACATATTGTTGAAAAAATATGGTTAGGAAATAGATGATTATAAACTTTTGTCTTTATCGGGCAAAACAATCAAGAATCAATCAAAACTCCCAAAGAAAAATATAGGATAACTTTAGGGTATTTGATTTATATTTCCATCCTTGTCTAGTGAAAATAATTTTTAAATCAGAATAGTAAATAGTTTTTATTGATGCAATTCAATTTGACTCCCATGACAAAATCTGACAGTTTGTATCAGTGACCAAACTCTCAACTGGAAATATTTCTAATAATTTTACATGTACATCCTTGCACCACTCTTTGATTTCTGACTCAAGCAATTAATTAAAGTTATTGTTGAAAATATCACTGTAAATTGATTAGTGGCACTGTTTTGTTGATTTATCTACATCCTACTGTATACATGATTAACATTTTTTTTCTACCGCACAAATTTCTACTGAAATGGAACCTTTTTGTGACCATATGATTTTTTACACACGATTATTAGGTCTCTGATATTATTTATAGTAAATTTGCATTTGTAAAATATTCTCTTATTAATGCCAGATAATACATTATTTTCACAAATTAGTCTGCATTGAGTATTTTTTAAACTTAAAATTGTCTGTATGAAAATAATTGCTGATGTATAGTAAAACATTGGTATCAAATTTTAAATTTCATCATGTTTATTTCACTATTAAGAATTTGAAGTACATGTATTGTGTACATTTTCTGTCTCTAAAGGTACACCATGGTATACTCAACACAGATGCAGAGGTGTATCTACTCTGGCAGACATTTCAAAAGTATCTGGGCTGTATTATTTTATATTATATATTTAAAATAAAGCCACATTTTTCAAAAAAAAAAAAAAAAAAAATTCACCGTAAAAAAGAATTGGATATTTTTATCATTTATTTTTAATTTTTAATTTTCTGACTAAGAAATTAAAAGATTAATTTATTTAAAAAGAAAGTTCTATGATGAAAACTCCAAATATGGATAAATAAAATTGTAATGTCTGGTTTTACTTTTTGTTAAAATTGTCAAATCATTGAAATAATAAATTGATTAAATTATAATATATAGGTTTTACTTTCCTTTTAAATTTTCAAATCTTTGAAATCATGAAATAGAAAATCACATCCAAAATACCAATGTAACATGGAAACATTCTCTGACAACATTGAAAATTCTATTAGAATATGATAATGGCTTCACAATATATTTTTCAAATATGGTATTAAGTCTGAAAATTTGTACTTTTTGTAGACCATTTACAGAAATATGGAAATCAATAAACAATTCCACTTGTATATTTTAAAATCTATCATATATTTTATTAAATCAATATCTGTATATTTTTAGCATTTTTGCTTACATTTGCGTACTTTTTAAAAAAAAAAATTCCATTTTGTAAATAGTTCTCCATTTTCAACAAAAGATTCTCATTTACCTTTATTTCTTTTGTTGGACCTTTTCTTTCCCTCAATTTTCAATGCTGTTCACATTATCCAACGCATAGTACTTTTATGACTACCAATTTAGGCAACCAAAAACCACCCCCACCCACATTATCTGATATATCTGCACACAAAACAGTAACATGATATTCAATCGGCCTTTCCTAGTTTTCCCTGAGGGTTTTCTATAATTTTGTATATGCTGATGTACTTATCTTATTATCAAATGAGAAGAAAATGATAACTTAAGGCAATATATGATACTTTCTTTAATACTACTTATACATTTGCTTGTATTACCAACCTAATCCGTACGTACCAGAAGTTAAGAGGTACATTCTCCACCAACAGAAGAGCTCTCAATTTAAGGGAAGATAACAACACTTTTTGGAAAGGCCTTTAAGGTGTGAAAGCGATTAGCCTAGGGTATTACAAGTATAACGAGATAACATATCTCTGAGAGAGAGAGAGAGAGAGAGAGAGAGAGAGAGAGAGAGAGAGAGAGAGAGAGAGAGAGAGAGAGAGAGAGAGAGAGAGAGAGAGAGAGAGAGAGAGAGAGAGATAACCATATAGGTTTCGACACGTCGTTAATTTATCGCGGATTTTACTGACCATTGATATGGCAATGAATGGTTTTAATTTCAAGTGACTTAATTTCTTGCTATTTTTTTCTTATTTCAGTTATCAATATAATGAATTAATCTTCAATACACTTTAGTAAAAATACCTTTGTCAAATGCATGCAAAAGATTGATCACATATTTATTATAACATACGCCCGTTCGGAAGTCCTATTGATAATAAGTTTATTTACAAATGTCCGCTATTCTAAATCTAACGTTTTATTTCACGTGTCGTCTCACTATTAGTAATCCTCGACATCAGTGGGGATTAAAAGATGTAAGTGTCGAAATGACAACATCTGAGAGTTTATGTTTACGGGGTATTGTACACAACAGTCAAGTAGTTGGGAAACACCGGACGCTAGTAATTATAAAGACATATTTAGTTGGGAAACACCGGACGCTAGTAATTATAAAGACATATTTAGCACAAACTTCTCCGATGAATTAATTATATTTATTGTAAATGAAACACTTAACATCTCGTAATTATCATGAGAATCTCTTTCATCGTCACTTCAGAGCTCAGTATTAAGTAAAATTGAAGCAGTACCAATCAGTAATCAAAAGAAAGTCCATTATAACACGACGAATTAGATGTGCAAATGAAGAACAATTACGAATCCAAGCGTTCAACAACGTAACCGTGTGTTAGCAGTTTATTGGTTAGTCGTTTAGCTCGCAGAATAAAACATTCATAAGAAGAGCATGCCCTGGCATAACGTGTAAGTTGTGAAATGAAAACGCCATAGGCAGGAGAAAAATCATCTTCCAAACTGGATTCTGGACTAGAAAACTTGCCCACTTTGTCTATACCCGCCAATGGCTATTGTACCGGGTGTTCCTTGGATGACGTCACGGCAATTAGAAGTTTTCAGACTTTTCTTTTGATTGGATTTTCCACAGAAAAAAAAAACAACATTGTCGGCTTATATCTCCGGAACGAGACGTAGAATTGACAAAATGCATTTATGCATCATAAACTAATATATTTGAAAAGTTGTATATAGCTATTTGGGGTGCACTTTAAATATCTGTTTATTTATTCAACCACATACTATTTCTGTGACTCAAAATGAAACAAAATGTTTGTTGTTGTCTTCCTAAGCTATTTCTTGAAAAAAAAACATTATCAGCTGTAAAGCACCGAGGTGCCACATGATTTAAATTTACTCTTGGTTGATGCCATAATATTAAGGATTTTAAAACATGTCTTTACACTTAATCAGACGCTGTGTTGACGCTTTCTTGCATTGCTTATTCTTCCATTACCTATTTATATATTTCCGATTTACCTAACTCCAAAAAACGTGTTCAAATTCAGATTCTTCTGCTAGATGTAATCAAATTACCGTTCAAAAGCCATTTCTACTTCCTTTTGGCAATGGAGTTTTATTTCTACATTCGTCTTTTCAAAGGGCGACTGGTGTAAATTATAATAAAAGCGTATAATTTACAGTCGCATTCAATCGTTTAAGACTGGAGATTTACGCTTCCTGTCAAATCTTACACTGGAAGACAATTTGAATTTGATAAAATCGTTTAAAAAATCGTTGTAGTGTGGTAAAAGCGTAATACATCGATACTGTAGATCACTTTTATTACATTTTTATTTGTATTAATGGTATTTTACGTCACACACACACATCAATACACTGAAGTTGAAGGATGCTGGAATTTCTAATAGACAATATATTTGTAATGTTTGGAGACCAGGTCTTTCCGCAACCTGTCGGCATTCTCATGGGGGCCAATTGTGTCATATGAAGCAGAAATCATTCATAAGCTTCTGAGGCAATAGAAAACAAAGCTACCTCAGAACGATTTAAATCCTCTACAAAGAGATCCGTTCCTGTTTGGTACTGGAACTAGCTTCACCATTTAAATATGAGTTATAACGCCGGCTCAGGTTTTGAACATGGAAAGTTAAACTTGCGATGGTATCTAAATATCTAACTTATATGTTTCTTTTCATTTACTTAAACGTATGAACATAAATGTTAATATAATGGTTGTCTACTAAAAAGAAGTGGAACCTCCATGTCCGATATGTAAGAACATATTGCTTTAAACCATCAGGTGTCTCACAACTGGGCACCAACCCCCACGGAAGCATTGGGCTGCACTGTAACCTGGTTCTCTGCCCCGCATTACAAACTGACCCGCACGGAAACATTGGATTGCACTGTAACCTGGTTCTCCGTCCCGTAATTACAAACTGACCCCCACGGAAACATAGGGCTTCACTGTAACCTGGTTCTCTGCCCCGCCATTACAAACTGACCCCCAACGAAACTTAAAAATGCACTGTAACCTGGTTCTCTATCCAACAATTGCAAACTGACCCCCACGGAAACATAGGGCTGCACTGTAACCTGGTTATCTGCCCCGCCATTACAAACTGAACAAAACTGACCCTGATTCTCTATCGCAAACGACCCCCAGAAAACATAGGGCACTGTAACCTGGTTCTGTCCCGTAACATTAGGGCAAACTGGTTCCCCCCGCCATGGTAACCTGGTTCTCTAAACAAGGGACAAAACATAGGCTGCACTGTAACCTGGTTCTCTGCCCCGCCATTACAAACTGACCCCCACAAAACTTAAAATGCACTGTAACCTGATTCTCTATCCCACAATTGCAAACTGACCCCCAGAGAAACATAGGGCTGCACTGTAACCTGGTTGTCTGTCCCGCAATTACAAACGGACCCCCCACGGAAACATAGGGCTTCACTGTAACCTGGTTCTCTGCCCCGCCATTACAAACTGACCCCCAACTACAAAATGCACTGACCCTGGTTCTCTATCCCGGCAAACTGACCCCCATAGGGCTGCACTGTAACCTGGTTCTCTGTCCCGTAATTACAAACTGACCCCCACGGAAACATAGGGCTGCACTGTAACCTGGTTCTCTGTCCCGCAATTACAAACTGACCCCCTCAAAACTTAAAATGCACTGAAACCTGGTTCTCTATCCCACAATTGCAAACTGACCCCCACAGAAACATTAGGCTGCACTGTAACCTGGTTCTCTGCCCTGCATTAAAAACTGACCCCACGGATACATAGGGCTGCACTGTAACTTTGTTATATTTCCCGCCATTACAAACTGACCCCCACGAAACTTAAAATGCACTGAAACCTGGTTCTCTATCCCACAATTGCAAACTGACCCCCACAGAAACATTGGACTGCACTGTAACCTGGTTCTCTGTCCTGCATTAAAAACTGACCCCACGGACACATAGGGCTGCACTGTAACTTGGTTATCTGCCCAGCCATTACAAACTAACCCCCACGAAACGTAAACCTGCACTGTTACCTGGTTCTCTGTCCCGCCATTACAAACTGACCCCCATGAAACGTAAAACTGAACTGTAACCTGGTTCTCTGTCCCGCCATTACAAACTGACCCCCACAAAACGTAAACCTGCACTGTTACCTGGTTCTCTGTCCCGCCATTACAAACTGACCCCCATGAAACGTAAAACTGCACTGTAACCTGGTTCTCTGTCCCGCCATTACAAACTGACCCCCACAAAACGTAAACCTGCACTGTAACCTGGTTCTCTGTCCCGCCATTACAAACTACCCCCCACAAACTGACCCCCACGGAAACATAGTGGTGCACTGAAACCTGGTTCTCTATCCCACAATTGCAAACTGACCCCCACAGAAACATTGGGCTGCACTGTAACCTGGTTCTCTGCTCCACCATTACAAACTGGCCGCCACCATATAAAATTGTTGAGTGTGGCGTATAACATCGTTTAAACAAATAAGACAGATAAGTTGAAGTAATGCCAACAATTAAAATTATGGTACTCGTTTATATCAGCAAAATAATTTTGTTGCTATAAAAGAGTGTTCCAGTATTTTATTATGCTATAATTTAATCATCAAAAGTGTTTTAAGTTTTATATGTGATATATTTGACGTATACAAATATAATTACCTTGCATCATTATTAGTTTTTGATGAATTCAAGAGCAGCTTTATTTTGAAACTATAATTACCAAATATTTTAATTATAGATTTTTATTACATATAAAAGTAATTAGATGTCAGACTTCACTAATAATGAATGTCCTTATCTGTCTAGAAAATGTGATGAAAAGAATATATTTCACACAAAGGCGTAGAAAAATACCATTTAAGCTGCAGTTTTGATAATTAATAGACGCAATCTGTAACTACAGATCCAACTGTAATAGATAGATTTCGTGCTTGGTGCCATCTATGGGGAAATCTTCAAATTAATTAACACGATGCGATAAATGAAAGGGTAAATTTTTTACCTGTTGCAAAATGAATATTCGTGGCATGACCCACATGACCACCATATCGCCTATTAAATTCAGCTAATAGCGCATCACGAGGATTTCGGATAACAAGAATCGTCCTGCTAAACTTTGATCTCTCCTTTATTCCCCAATTATGAGTCTTGATTGCAATTACCGTGGAGTTCCGAACACCCTCACCGAGGAGTCCACCTTTCTTCAGAGCGGCATCTGTGTATTCACTTCCAGTAAGAATACCTAAAAGAAATAAATGTAAAAAATGTAAAAAAAAAAAAAGACTACCAATTGATAATCGAAAGTCCAAGTCCATTAGAATATTATAAACATAATACCAAAGTTATAATGCACAAGACGATATCGTTTCTGTCAATTAGACTTCATCAGATGAGCTCTAATTTGAAAAGTATGCGTTTTCTAAAGATAAAGTGGTATCATACAAGGCCAAATAATATCTCTAAAAGTATAGCCGAAATCCGTCTAAGAGTAACCACTTTTAAAAAAATGACTTTAGATAATTTTCGAATTTAAATAGTGTTAACAGTGCCAAAATTACTTTAGTGTAAGATGAACATCTGATACCGAAATACCAGGTACTAGGTTTATGTATACCCTCGGGGACAACGGTCCACCAGCAGTGGCAACGACCTAGTGGTTATAAATATTATTAACATAATACCAAAGTTATAATGCTCAAGACGATATCGTTTCTGTCAATTACACTTCATCAGTTGAGCTCCAATTTGAAAAGTATGTGTTTATAGGATAACGGTCTCAACATGAATAACAATTTGAAACGAAATGGGACAAGGTGTCCGAAAGAGTCTTCGCCCCTATAAGCAATTGAAGACCACTCTAGTTCGGTGAAAAGGTCAAGGTCGGTGAAATACGTCATCAGTTAATTTTAGATCTGATTGCGAAAGGGGGTCACTGTTTATTGTCGTGGCCCAGAATATTATCTATCATTCTTTAGAGGGGGACTTCATATTGTTTAACAAGATCCCCGTATCGACCATTAAACTTCCTTAGTGACGATTTCAAATGTTCAACAACTTATCCCTGTGTGAGTAGTTTATTGGCGAGTCGTTTGGCTCTCAGAATAACACATTCATAAGAGGAGCATGTCCTTGCATAAGTATAAGTTGTGAAAGGAAAACGCCATTGACAGGAGAAGACGGGATATTTTTTCTCAGGAACGTGATGTGGAAATTGAAATCGTCATGTTTGTCATAAAGAAATGACGGTACTTCCCAATCAACAGAAGTAAATCTAGTTAAGAAGCAGATGTGTTGCTCTCTGTCGTATCACTAATTTTAATGAGTTAAACCCTTTTTAACTTGAAAAACTAAAATCATAAAAAATGAGTGAAACCTAGTTTTTCTCGTGCAAAAAGTGACAAAGAACTAGTTTTACTTCATGCGTTTACTATAGGTGTACCTTTTTATTAATAATTGTCCATACAATTGTGAAAAGAAAGCAAACATTTCAGTTATATAAATGAGGAAACATTATTTTGATTCCCGTTGCCTTTAAATAGTTTCCATATGAACAGTTTAAAGTGACATATTATCAATCTAATGTATTAGATATAGAAAACAAAAAGTGTGCAACCAAACAATTCCCCGAGTCACATCTGTTATATCCCAAACACGGACCACGTGTTAATCTTTGTAATTATCTTATTTATCAAGGCCAGGGTGTGCAATTTGTGACCTTGTGCTAAAGTATCACTGTGAATTTATCTGAATCAAAGAGAGAAGCAAAGGTTTGCCAGTGCATTCACTTTTAAAATGCCAAGATCTGATAGCAATATGCACTTGGACGAAAATATTCCTGCAATAAACGTGCAATGTGATTATATCGGATCCACATCAATCATCTTGTAAAGTGTCAGTTGCTCCCGCATACCACTCATCTCGTTATTTACGATTGTTTTTTAGTACAGAGTATAATCAAAATGTCAAACTTATATTTCTGATGGGATCATACAGTCATAAATGACAAATGAAATAATTTTCTAATAAAACATTGTCAAAAAGATCACATGAATATGAAGACTGATATAAATCACAGGGAATCATGTAATAGGATTACTGGTTTTACGTACTAGAGTACTGGTTTCTCTGTAATTAAGGGTATATATACATGTATATTATTTGTTTGTTTAAATGGTGTCCGTCACACTCAACAATGTTTTAGTTATATGGTGGCGGTCAGTTTTAGATGGCAGTGGAGATAATCCGGTTACAATGTACCCGGGAAGAAACCAGCGACCAGTGTTACGGTTCCCGCTGGAACCTAAACTAATTTTGTGAAAATATTTGCCAGTAAGTTGCAGGGGATCAGTGGTCTCGTCCCATGTACATTTTACCCGGTTTCCCAATTTCCATTAAAACTGATAAATTGTTCAGCGACGCATAACGCACAATCTATTCAACCAGACAAACATAATCGTGATTATAAACGTATAGCCTAGACGCCATGTTTACCAAAAGGAAGTCCGTAAAACAATGTGCATTGATAATATTGGTCAAATATGGACCACTGGAGTATTTAGAGATGGTCTCCGTGTCAAGAGTTCACTGTGATTTTAATAATGTTCAAAATGTTGAAAGAGAAATCTAAATACAGTTTAAATCTTGAAAACCATTATTTTTTATTTTAAAATGGAAATTCATGTACATCTATTTCATAAATATTTTGAAGTAATATAACTCTTATTCTTGATGGAGCACGCACGTACACACACACACACACACACACACACACACACACACACACACACACACACACACACACACACACACACACACACACACACACACACACTTACACTTCACGTTCATTGCCGGCTTTGAAATACTTTACACACTTGATATTATATATTCCACAATGTAGATATTATTTTAAATTCTAAAAATTTGACTTTTCAAAAAATTAGGTGTATAGATTAAAACATTCTGGAAAACTCTGCTCTAGCGAATTTCTGTAGGTATTGTATAACATTTCGTTATAAACGTAATTCGTTATATAACCATTGCGAATTCGTAACATAATCTTTACGAATTCTTTATAAAAATAGCTTAATAACCTTAACAACCATATGCTCACCACAGCAAATCATATCTCAACTGAGCACACACAAAAAATAGCTTAATTGCTTTAAAAAACAGTCAAAATTCACAAAATCACAAAAAAGGTTTTGCACTGAAGCTTTGTATTGTGCAGACTTAATACTATGTAACTGATGTACATAGTGTCGTCTTTCACTTGATAAAGGCCAAGTGGTCGAAAATTTGTGAATTTTGAGTGTTTTACTGTATTTTTCGCATACTGATACTTCCCTTTGAAGGACATTAAATTTTATTGATATTAATTGCTTTGCATAAGAAACTCCCATTCATGATATAAATTTAAAAGCCGTATATAATCACTTCAATTTTTGAGCTGATTTTTCATTCCTTTTTAAGTCAAGGGTAAAAGATATTACGTCAATATAAACGTAAATTTGTTATAAACTAAATTTGATATAAAATTCTAATGAATTCTAAAGAATCTGTCAGGAAATATTTTTCGCTTCGTTACAGCTTTAAAATCGCTGTATCCGTATGCACTATATTCGAGTGTTACTGAACGAATACAAAAACTGTTCACAAATGCAAGACTTTTTTATGTGTATAGATAAGTAATTATCATAACTGTTATTAAAGCATTTACTTACCACTAGCTTGTTGTAATATATGACGGACCCAGGTATTTCCTGACCCAGGGAAACTAGCAAGGGCCGTCAATGGAAGTTTTCGATCAGAAAAATGAACGGGCTTGCAAGTCCAGTTTTTGATTTGAAGATAATCCAAGTTTAATAGTCCTCTATGTCTTATTTGTGACACCGGGGTAAACGTTGACTGAATGAGACTGTAAAACGCAAATCCTTGAAACAAAATAATGTAAGTCACTGTGCAGCAAACGACAAAATATGTCGTGTTCTGGTATCTTTTGCGCAAGCACATACGTATATTGAAGTTGTTTTCCAAAATTTTACTGCCAGATTGCTTCTATGCAATCATCCACACTTCTACTGAAAGAAAGACAAAAATGCATTAACTTCATTATCCTCCTCCACTACTTGCAATTAAGCGTTCAAATTATATATGTTATACGTGAAGTTGGTAAACAAATGCGTATTGAGTTAGACCAATAACTCAATAATTGACTACCACATGGAGAGGTGTATATATACTGTTTCAGGCAGCGAATATTACATCATGTTAAATAAACCTTGGCATCATAACATCAAAGTTCTATTATTGTCTTTATCAAGAGTAAAGTGATATAGTTATATGATATACAATCAGTGTGATCCTCATAATATTGTTTATCATACAACACGATAATTTTACGATGGACAGTAAAAAGATATAAAAGCATGAACTGTCAGATTCCGTTTACTGATTGGATGTCCTGTCGTACAGAAACATATGGATTTTTAACGTGTTCCTGAACAGTGTAGTTAGTCAGCAATTAAGATATACAGAACATCAAATAGCTTTTATGTTAACAACAATTTTAGCGTATGTCCACCAGGCAGGGAGTGATCACTGTATTTGTTCTAACTGAGAATTACATAGTAAAAGACACAGGAAAATCAAAACGAAATAACGCAAAAGTACATGTTGATATTGGTACATAATATACAATGGTTTGAGAACAGGATTGTAAAATGATAAGAATTGATTATAGTTTCGAAAACGATCTAGATGTGTATATAGTTTGATAATAGAAAAATTGCATTCAATATTATTTCTATGCCATCATAACTCATACGGGCAAATATAGTTCTCCCACTCCTTCTCCCCTTCATCATTATCACCGTGTCTGAAAGTTTCGCATTCCGTTTGTATATACATGTATGGAGAGAGAGAGAGAGAGAGAGAGAGAGAGAGAGAGAGAGAGAGAGAGAGAGAGAGAGAGAGAGAGAGAGAGAGGGGGTTGTTTTATCATCTTTCAGCCTGCAATTCTAAGTAGACAAGCTATACAGTTAAGGTTGATATTGGTTTAAGATTGATATGTTTCCCGAGTGAATTACACTCCTTATCTACCCTAGCCATTCCAATGTCAATATCAAGTTATAAAAAATGATTCAATTTATCCACATAGATAACTTTAATATCACCTCTGTGTTATCCATATCACAAGTCAACTTCCTGAGACATCGTGCTGATACCTGTCAGTCAAACGTTAATGTGAAACATTATCTAATGAGAGAGACGTTTATAAAAAAAATAAGTCAAATTGGGTTTCAGATGTCATCTCTATCCATCATCGCTTTCACTGATTGAAGTCTGTGTGCAAAGTTAAGATAATTGAACATGTAGAGAGAGAGAGAGAGAGAGAGAGAGAGAGAGAGAGAGAGAGAGAGAGAGAGAGAGAGAGAGAGAGAGAGAGAGAGAGAGAGAGAGAGAGAGAGAGAGAGAGAGAAAGAGAGATTAGAAAAACATCCCTGGTAAATCAAATAGTGGAAACACGATAAGTATAATTGTATACGGATAACTTATCTTTACTTTTTTGACCTGAATTGCAATTGACTTAATTTGGTCTGGAAAATCTAAAAGAAAAGATCTCCAGGAATGCTTGGATCTGATTAACAAATTACCCATAGGCCAGTATCCTTACATTGTTAATTACCGTGCAAAGACAACTGACATCTCATGCAATATAGCGATGTTATTGTCACAAAATGCAATATGGAAGTCGCAGAGACAAATATTACAAATGACTTAAGTTTTGATGAAGGCCACAGCCAAAGGCAAATGATTTGATATTTTAGATATAGTCAAAGGAAATATTTATAAAATTGCACAAATGTGCACATTATTTGTTCAAATGTTTGCGTTCCATTTGCGTTTGGTTAAAAAAGTTATAACGTAAAAATTTTGCAAAGGTTTTTCAATAGCTGCTAGCGATATGTCTGTAGATTAATAACTGCAACTAGGTAAATGAATAAATCTATTATAATTGTAATTCTGAATGAAGACAGCTAGTTTTAAGATATGATCGATGTAGATAATTGTCATGTTATACATTTTGAATTTACTGGGTGGGTGTAAATTCAAGATTTATAACATGACAAAATCGTGTTCATGTCCACATTTTGAATATCTCTGTTTCCATCCGGTATTTTATCTTCAAAGTACTTAGACATTTTACTTAATATAGACACAGACGGGAAATTGGCAACTATACGACAAACGCGACGATTTCGGCTTTCCCATTGTAAATTTTCCACATTTAAGTAGTAATATCTCTCAGTCACCCGCATATGGAGTTTATATTTCACAAATGATGCGATATGTCAGGGCGTGTACAACATATGAAGATATCGTATACAGAGGTAAACTACTCACTGACAAATTATTGACACAGGGATATCGAAAACCGCGTTTAATGTCAACGTTCCGCAAATTTTATGGTCGGTATAATAGTCTTGTTTTTGATAACTCTGTTTCACTAAGTGAAATGTTGAGTTGCCTTTTCGTTGGCGGTTGTTGAGACGTCTGTACCAATTGTGACGAGAATTCACTCCTCACTTATTTCATTGGACTTGACTGTGGACTCACGGCGGGTGTGACCGGTCGACATGGGATGCTGACTCCTCCATGGCACCTGATCCCATCAGAGGTCCGTGTTTGTCCATTTTTACCGGATTTGTATCTATATCCTGGACATTCTATTGGTTTATACTTTGGTATCTGAGATTTTATTATCATACAAGTATATATGTATTATTAAGGAAGTGTAATATAGAAATAAACAACGTGTACGTTATGATCAGGGTGTTTTATTCAGTCTAAAAAAAGTATAGTAATAACCGGAAGGGGGACCATATTTTTCCTTTAATCAATATTATAAATTGTGGCGATCATTGATATGTAAATATCTAATACATACGAGAAGTAGGAGATGATGAACATAAGCATATTATTTCAAAACTTCCCCTTTTTCATTTCACAACTTATACGTTGTGCCAGGGCATGCTCTTCTTATGAATGTTTCATTCTGAGAACTAAACCACTAGCCAATAAACAACTTACAGAAGGTTACGTTGTTGAACGCTTGGAGTCATCGTTTAAGAATTTTTATGGTCGATACGGAGATCTTGTTAAACATTATGAAGTCCCCCTCTCAGAGATATTAGATACTATTCTGGATCACGGCCACAGACAGTGACTCCGTTTCACCAATCATGCTTTTTCACCAAACTTGACATTTTAACCGAATTTGACCCGTTCATCGAACTAGAAAGGTTTCCATGGAAATATTAGCGACGAGAGTGGCATGCCAGCAGAAGACGTGACTCCTTCTGGACACCTGGTCTTATCCTGCTTGGGATTCGTAATTGTTCTTGATGTAGAGACCATTTGCACATCTAATTCGTCGTATTATAATGGACTTGAGTTTTGATTATTGATTGGTACTTCTTCATTTTTACTTCATGATGATGAATATTTCCAGAATCTTGTGTTTCGGTATTGACTGATTTTATATCTGAAAGTCTTAATTTTGTCAGCTGGAAGCAAGGTCCAACACAATAAAGGGATTAAGTTCAACGTACGTGTCTAAACCGGAAGAGAATATGGTATTGGCTGCCATTCAGAATTCTTTTTTATGTTCCCGTTTGTCGAATGCTAATTATAAAATTGTTTCGTAAGGATATTTTGATCTTTTACTCTTAACACTTTATTTGCTATTAAGTGTCTGCTGTCAAATTATACGATATTTTAGCATTCCGGTATCCATACTATGCACATGGTTATTGCAGCGATTGATCGTTAGTAACTTTAAATTCGAAATTTCGTATTCGCAACAGACGAGAAATAGCTTGGAGACAGGCAGTTTTCTGTCAATTAAAACCGACGCATCACCATATGCGTAATGAACCTCTTGTATTTACTGAATGTCATTAGATAATGATTCTAAAACTTTCTCTGTCCGCAGATAAAGTGATTCAGAATTTCATTTGCTGCATTCAGAGAATTGCTCATTAACGAGAGATAATCGAATCATTCAACAACATCGCTCCAACGAAAGAAACCTGGACGTTCATGATCTCACACTTAAATGTAAATTCCTGGAGGAAAATGAAAAAGATAGATGTATAAGATATAAGCCTGAGGACAGGAGAAATAAATGTGGTTAATAATACCAAACCTTAGTTATGCTGTATCTGTGACTGTACTTATCTTACCAAAAACAAAAAACAAAAACCCATTCAGCCCCAGAATTAAACTATTCATAAATATGTCCATAACTCTGGCGAATATGTTGGCTGATCTATAATCAAGTTCAATTTAGTTTAAGGATTCACTAATACAAAACATTGGTTAAAATAAAAAATACCAATGAATAATCAATACTCCCACTCCATTAGAATACATACTCCATATTTCATTGAACTTGACTGTTGACTCACGGCGGGTGTGACCGGTCGACAGGGGATGCTTACTCCTCCATGGCACCTGATTCCACCTCTTGGTTTCCAGAGGTCCGTGTTTGTCCATTTTTACCGGATTTGTATCTATGCCCTGGATATTTTACTGATTTATACTTTGGTATCTGAGATTTTTTATATAATGACGTCCTCAACATGCAAAACAATTGCTAATCTCAAACGGGTGGGACCAGGTGCCTGCAAGTAGTCCAGGTCCCGTGTTAGGTCGCTACATCCGTCGTAAATGTCCATTAAAACCTCTCGAGATTGGTGAAAATGTCAACAGTTAGTTTTAAGTCTGATTGGCGAAAGGGAGTCCCTTGTTATGGTCATACTCCAGAATACTATCTAACAATAAGGGGACTTCATATTGTTTAACAAAAATATGAGGAAATTATGTTTTTGACAGTGTTGCAAACAGATATACAGGCTGACCAAATACAGTGTCCCTCTTGGATCTTCGATCATGGGGATATACAACTAATATATTGAAACGTTATGAAAGCATTTACCAAGCCATAAAACATTGATATTAAATTCTAATAAATTGAATATTGAATTTGTAATGTAACTGGTGAACTAGCCATTCCTTTCATTCCATTCCTTAATGTGACATCCAGTTACTCGGAGAAATTATTATAATTATTTTGATCATGGCAATATACAACAAATCAACATACATACAAAGAAATACTAAATCCAAATAATATATCGTATATGCCTTATATATGACTCAATATGACTCCTATGTGTACTGCATGCAAATCCTTCTGTACCATTTGCCAGGAATATTTCAAATAATTTGTTTTAAGCCACAGCAAACAATTGTCCAGTTATATAATGATGGCAAGGCAAGTTTTTATGGTGGTAGAGAGAACCTGATTACGATGTACCCATGGACAGACCACCGATTTTTTGCAAGTTAACTGGAAAAATTTCTAAAAAATTAAAAAACAAGATTCTAACAGGGCTAAAACCAGCGCTGACCACTCGTGAAGGACTTCATGATTCCAACGCATTGTTTTAATTAGTCAGGGTTCACGGACTTACCACATATTGGTCGCTTATACGATATATATATATATATATATATATATATATATATATATATATATATATATATATATATATATATATATATATATATATATATATATATATATAATATTACTTACACATTCCTTGTTTGATGTAATATGGAGTATACACCGTTAGTAAATTCCAATTCAATGTGAAACGATGGCGAGAGCAAAGCTCGAGTCTCACATGGAAATTTCTGACGGCGTACATCCCATACCAGGTCAATCAACGACTGTGTAAATGGACGACTGTCCCTTTTGTAAGACTTTCTAACATTTTATATGATGATCATAGATATACAACAATGTATAAAACTACTTTATAGGGCCTACACTTTTCATTTCTTTTCATTGAATCTCACAATACTGACATTATTAATCCGTGACACATTATATTTATATTGTGACGTTATCTTAGGCTCATTATACCACCCTTGGAAGCAGTATATGGAACACACACACACACACACACACACACACACACACACACACACACACACACACACACACACACACACACACACACACACACACGCACGCACGCACGCAAACACACACACACACACACATATATATATATATATATATATATATATATATATATATATATATATATATATATATATATATATATATATATATATACCAGTCTCGGCCAATGAGTATCTCAGATTATATCAGGAGTACAGATATATACATATTTGTGTATATGTGTCAGGATTTAATGATTAGATAGGAGTATTAGTTAACAAATAAATAACAGAGTAAAATCCGAGCTATTTATCCCGACAAATACATATCAAATATATAATATATAAAGAATCGGTGACTCTGTCTCTCGCACTCTGAAGACAAGAAAATAATTACCTTCATGTGCATTGTAAATGTCGATAACACTGTTCCAAGTCTATTACATCCTTATACGGTTTATATTACATCGTTGCAAGTTGCTGATAACAAAATGAGAAGATCAGATCTCGTACAGATAATGATACTTTAACCTTCGCAATCGCTTAGATAAACTTTCATCTGGTACTGAAAATATGTAACTGGTAACTTTTGGGATATAGTTATCATGAAGACGAAATAATACTAACAATATAAAAATCTCAGATACCAAAGTATAAATCAATAGAATGTCCCGGATATAGATACAAATCCGGTAAAAATGGAAAAAAAAACCGGACCTATGGAAACCAAAAGGTGGGATCAGGTGAAATGAAGGAGTAAGCACCCCCTGTTGACCGGTCACACCCGCCATGAGTCCACAGTCAAGTCGAATGAAATACGTGAGGAGTGAATCCTCGTCACAATTGGTAAAGACGTTTCAACAACCGCCAACGAAAAGGCAACTCAACATTGGGGAACGTTGACACTTAGTGAAACAGTGAGTAATCGCAAACAAGACTATTATACCGACCGTTGGGAAATATGGGGAACGTTGACAACTAAACAGCGGTTTTCGGTATCCCTGTGTCAATAATTTGTCAGTGATTAGTAGACCTCTGTATATGAAATCTTCATATGTTAAACACGCCCTGGCATATCGGATCATTTGTGAAATACAAAATCCATATGCGGGTGACTTAGAGATATTACTACTTAAATGTGGAAAGTTTTCGATGGGAAAGCTGAACTCGTTGCGTTAGTCTTATAGCGTAGTTGCTAATTTCCAACTAAACAGCTAGTCTTCTGTATTTGGCAACTGTACATAATAATGCTCATATACTTTTTATGTCGACGACCAATGTATAAATTTTCAAAAAAATAAGGTTATGAAAAGAGTGAAGGCATATGATTGATATGATATATAGGGAAATGTTTTGTTCATGGACTTTGATATAAGTGACGAAGCTAATAAGTTGAACTTCTTCTATATCCTCAGTGTACATATTAAGAACTTTCCAAATAATACAAAATAAAGAGGGGATTGGACTTTGATTCTGAATGGTGTTTTGCGCTGCAATCAACAATTGTTCAGTTATATGGTGCCAGCCTGCGTTAATTGGTGGAGAAGAAAACCCGTTAACCGATCTTTCTGCAATTAAACTGGCATACTCACAAAAATCAGCTTAGGTCCGAACCTACCCTGTAGGTATCTATCTATCTATCTATCTATCTATCTATCTATCTATCTATTTATCTGTTTGTGAAAACTCGTTATCTCTCTGTATTTAGTGATCCAGAAGTAGCTACTGAACTGAATAGATTACATGACCAATATGTACTAGTCCCAGCAGACAAAGCCTTAAATAATATAGTTTGTATTTGCAAGGCACATTACTTTAATTTTTTTTAAGAAGAGCTAGGGTTTAATACGAATTCTGGTAATCCTACATACACACATAGCCCACTTTCAAAGGACGAGATCATTCAAAATCACGTGTCGTATTCAGCACTTTTGATGTACCCACAACCGATACTGATTTTGAGCTACCACATTTATATTGGATACCTAAACTTCAACAAAACCCCATATAAGCAGAGGTACATAGCAGGATCCAGCAAAGGTTCTACCAAATTTTTACCTTTACTCCTTACCAAGATATTGATGGCCGTTGCTTATTCCAGAAGCGGTGTAAATCAGATGTGGATACTTAAAAATTCTAAACAAAATTCAAAAAATTAAAGGCACAGAATTTTTTTTAGTTGCTCAAATTCACAGTATCAAAACAGATGACTTATCTACTCTTTACACAAATATTTCACATGAAAATTAAAAGAAAGACTTTTTAGCATATTAGAAAACTTTTTGTCACTAAAGGTGGTACCCGAAATATATTTGTAATATTATGTCTTTCAACAAACTGTTGGCATTCCTATGGTAACCAATTGTGCCGAGCTGTTCCATTATTCATACGACGCAGACTTCATTCGGAAACTGCTGAATCAAAAGAACAAAAACCTAGCAGTGTCCTTTAATTTCACATTTAGATATATCGACAACGTTTTGTCAATTAATAATGCCAATTTTCATACATATGTCAATGCGATAAATACAAGCGAACTAGATACAATAGAATCAAACACACATGCTATACGACAAAAGCGACGAATCCGACTTTCCCATCGTAAACTTTCCACATTTAAGTAGTAACATACCACAGTCATCGGCATATGGAGTTTATATTTCACAAATAATACGATATGTCTGGGCGTGTTCAACATATGAACATTTCATATACACTGATGTAAACTACTCACTGACAAATTATTGACACAGGGATATCGAAAAACCGCGTTTGATGTCAACGTTCCGCAAATTTTACGGTCGGTATAATTTATAGTATGTTTGCGATTACTCTATTTCACTGAGTGAAATATTGAGTTGCCTTTTCGTTGGCGGTTGTTGAGACTTCTTTACCAATTGTGACGAGGATTCACTCCTCACGTATTTCATTTGGACTTAACTGTGGACTCACGGTCGACAGGGGATGTTTACTCCTCCATGGCACGCACCTGATCCCACCTCTTGGTTTCCAGATGTCCGTGTTTGACCATTTTTGCCGGATTTGTATCTGTGTTCTGGACATCCTAATTGTGTTTTCTTTGGTATCTGAGATGTTTTATATTTGTCTGTCTGTTTATATTTCTCTTCGCTAATTATAGAGGAAAAGGAATATTTTAAAATATATAGTTCGCAATATTTTACTAAAGTATTATTGCCCTGTTCAATAATGATAATAATGCTTTAAAACTACTATTTTATTGGAAGACTGTGTTCACTCTATAATGTGCAATTACGCAATGTTGCAATGACCTCCCAAAATTTAAAATCAATGCTTTTGATTAAAATTCAACAACAAGTAAGTAAAGTGTTAATATATTGAATTTGTAAAATCATAAAACATGTTTAATTGCATCGTTTATTGCAACCACCATCAACGATAGACAAATACATCAGTGGGCGTGGATGATTAGCGTTCAGGACCCAGTTGCACAACAGGTTGTTAAATTTAACGTGACGTTAACCAATGTTAAACCAATGGGCTAACTGTACGTTAAATTTAACGACGCGTTTTGCAAATGGGTCCAGGTCCTATAGAATTAACTAAATTGTTTCTCCCTTTTAATAAGAAAAATAGAAGGAAGTTCATTAATGTTAATTATATACAGCCAACCTTTCATTTTCAGATGCAGTAACATATATCTTTTTCAGATGCCATATATCTTCTTTCTATATTCTGCTGTCTATTGTCACACTTATGCTAATAATAGTGATATTGATATATATTTAAACTGAGTTGTTTCCCCTGTACTAGGTGACACTGTACCTCCCACATATTACTGGTGTGAAACACAGCGCCTTTACGTTACGATGTATGTATAAATCAGTGTTATCGCAACACGAACTTTTAACTTTACCTTTTATTATGCTGATATAAAACATCTCAGATACCAAAGTATAAAATATGTCCAGGACACAGATACAAATCTGGTAAAAATGGAAAAACACGGACCCCTGGAAACCAAGAGGTGGGATCAGGTGCCATGGAGGAGTGAATATCCCCTTTCGACCGGACACACCCACCGTGAGTCCACCGTCAAGTCCAAATGAAATACGTGAGGAACGAATCTTCTTCACATTTTGTAGACGTATCAACAACCGCAAACGAAAAGGCAACTCAACATATCACTCAGTGAAACAGAGTAATCACAAACAAGACTATTATACCGACCGTAAAATTTGCGGAACGTTAACATCAAACACGGTTTTCGATATCTATAATGTTATGCATAATTACCTTATAATTGTTCTGACGCAATAGGGTACCTTGATAGGTAAATGAGAAATATTGAAGTTGTATTATACCGACCGTAAAAACTGCGGAATGTTAACATCAAACACGGTTTTCGATATCTATAATGTTATGCATAATTACCTTATAATTGTTCTGCCGCAATGGGGCACCTTGATAGGTGAATAAAAATATTGTAGTTGTATTTGCATTTTATACATTGCAATATGTTGTTTATAATTGGCATTTCTTACACATAACATTAATATACATAGATTACGGAAACATCGTTTTACATATTCAGAACTACAATTTACTTTCCATATACTTTTTAAAGGAGCATTAGGAATGTGTGATATTTTCCAAAATATTTACTGGCGAGGTCTGTAGCCTGTTTTATTGACGTTTTTTAAACTGTAGTTTTAAATCACTAACACAAAATAAGAATAATAAATTTATAAAAGAAAAATAATTTTGAAATAAACTTAATACTTTCCCAGTTGTTTACATGTTCAATAATGATAATGATTTAGACAACAGTACCATTTCAACTTTCATTATCAGATACAATAACATACACCATTGCGGTCTGTAGCATATTTTATTGATGTTTTCTTCAACAGTAATTTTAAATCACTTCTACAGGATAATAAAAGTTACAGTCGTGAACAGAACGCCGTATAAATAGGTTGATAGATGTATGGTGCATTCTCATTAAACTTTGTTTGACCGATGTTACCAGTGTAAGTTCCGCCCATCAAATACTTATCATTATACCCCGAGAATCCTGTGCAATGTATACTCATGAAATGAAAATTATGCCCAGCTTTAACACAAATCCGATTAGAATTGTTAACGCATGCTCTCTCTCTCTCTCTCTCTCTCTCTCTCTCTCTCTCTCTCTCTCTCTCTCTCTCTCTCTCTCTCTCTCTCTCTCTCTCTCTCTCTCTCTCTCTCTCTCTCTCTCTCTCTCTCTCAATGAAATAAAAATTTAAAATATTTTCTTGACTGTGTACAATTTATATAACACTTGAAATATTGAAATTTATATGAGGAGTATATATTAAGTTTGCTTTATTATCTCTTTTATACCGTGTAAACAATTCTTCAGTTACATTTCTGCTTTGTAGTCTGGACTGATGTAATCTAACACCTACTAAAATTCGAGTTCAGAAGGATTTTGACAATGTATTATTTAAAACGGAGCACTCTCATACTGAATCCGTACCCAGAACTATTCTAACCCAGTAATGGATATTTTACTTTGTCCCGGTAGCGGATTGGTTAGCGCACTCACTTCTCACCACTGCCAACCGAGTTCAATCTTTGGATTGGCCAGAGGAATATGTTAGATGGGATGGCGGTTACAAGGTTGGACACGTGGGTGTACCCCGGTTTCCTCCCACAGTAAGCACCCCATAACGCCAACATCAGAGCCAACGAGAGATATTTATATAAGTTGATATAACTTGTTTGCTAATCGTTGTAAAATAAAAAAAAGTTACTTTATCGATCTTGTCACCAGAATACTACGTATTACTTGATTTTATTAGATCATTCGCAGTACCATTGGCCTGGGTTACACCATGTCAATAGTGGTCACCACTCTGCATTGGATACTCGCCTCTTCGTGGCTCCTGGTACCATATTCAGACTTCTTATTGGTCCGCGTATTTGTCATTGTTTCCTAGTTTTTTTTTGTATGATGTCTCACGGACTGTCTTGACCTTTATATTTCTCAAAATATTACCAGTAAGAGAGTAAATGATACGATAAATGCATTAGCATTATATAATATATTTTACGGCACATGTTCCATGGACATAAACAAAATATTCGAGTTACAAACAGGGAAAACTGAAAGGTCTTTTACTACGCATAAATGTTTTGGTATCGATTCACACCAGTTATTTATGTATCAAACTGAGAGGACATAATGTGTATTGCTCATGTTACTAGCAACACATTGCAGAAATGTCATGTTACACAAAACTGTATACAAGTAATACAAGTATGCAATTAACTAGCAGCTTTTACACCTGGAAAGTTAATGTTAGCAAGCAACATTTACCTGTGGGAATGTCATTCGTACATAAGCTCATTGTAGTTAAAACTGTTTTGGAACAATTCACTGAAGAATAATTAACTGTTTCAATAGCCAACTTTCAATTAACGATATAGAGTAATACGATTTAACTGATTTAGATTCGATGTCTTTTCTTTATCATATCTGTGTAGGGCTAAGGATAATATGGATAAACTTGATAAAAGCGGTACCACCTCACTACATAAACATTACAACAGTAACTATGGTTAATTAGTAACAATACTGCGTCGACTATATAAATATATCCGCAGAGCAAATGAAAAAGTAATGTTACATTTTATATTCAAGGCCCTAAATGTAGGGTGTCATAAAAGTTTACTTTCACGTAGGTCCGTCGATCATGAGTACTGAGGGTAAACCTTCATATACACCCAACAACCAGAGTCATAAATTGTTCATTATACAGAATTTCAAACACTCAAAATATTTCTGCTAAAATAGTGTATCTGGGGTTTTTTTTTGTCGTGCATAGTGAACTGTTTATCGGGGGTTTTCCATTTGTTGTTGTTTTTTTTGTTCCTGCTAAAGTTATTACCAAGGCACCAGACAGGGGTGTATAATGTTTTGTATACATGTCAAGTGACGCAATTCAACTAATCACAAAAGCTGTTACAAATATGAGGGATGGTTAAATAGTTTATATACTAATTTATATTTGTTTTATTTACCTTTTATATTGCCTTTAGATCACTTCATTGATGTAATATTTGGTTTCGGATCTCTAGGCGCCATCTAACTGACACGGCATCTCGACGATTTGCTATCTAACTGATACATCTCGGCCACTGCTATCTAACTGAAACGAAAGCTCGACCACTTTGCTAACTGATATGATATCTCGACCACTTTGCTATCTAACGGACACGGCCTCTCGACCACTTCTATCTAATTGATAAGACAGCTCGACCACTGCTGTCTTACAGCCACAACATATGGACCACTTTGCTATCTAACTAGCACGACACCTCTCTACCATTTGCTATCTGATTTACAAGGCTTATCGACCAATTTGCTATGTAACTGACACGACATCTTGACCATTTTGCTATTTAAATGACACGACATCTCGACCACTTAGCTATCTAACTGACACAATATCTCGACCACTGCTATCTAACTGATACGCCATCTCCACCACAGCTATCTACCTAACTGACACGAAAGCTCGAACATTTTGCCATTTAATAGACACGTCTTCTCGACTATTTCGCTATCCAATTGACACAACATCTCCATCACTTCGCTATCAACGAACTCACAGAATAGGTCAATAATATAAATATGCGATAGTCTTTCATTTATGTCGATCTCAGGGAATTTACGGAAGAAAAATGTATCAACATACACATACATACATGGGAATCTCTATAAAATGATTTTAATCTCAGAAACACAGAAAAAGCAGGGCTAACATATTTCATCTTACCACTATTGGCTTTGAACTATAGACATCTGACATCAACCACATATCTCTCGTTCACAGCGGGTGTGACCGGTCAGGAGATGCTCACTCATCCATGGCGCCTGATCCCAACACTGAATTTCAAGAATTGTGTAATAAGATACCAGAGAACGTATTCAGTCAACTTGATAACTATAAACATATTCAGCATTTTTAACAAAAAAAAAAAAATACGTCCGCATTCCATGTCTATAGATATTTAAAATAATATCTATCATACATAGGCCTTAATATCCATTTTCTCACATTGAATATTACGTTACCTTATCTCATAATCAGCCTAAGCGTTATCTTTATACTTTTACTGGTGTAACTGACATGGATATAGGCAGATTAACTGTCTAATCCAATAGCTAACTTTTGTGACTGGACGCTTAATATCCATGTACTAAAGTTAAGCAATGGCTGGCGTTGTCAGCATCTGGATTGATGATCGTATGTATGACGCACTTGTCAAAACCCCGATGCAAGTTACACTGTTACATTCAATTTTCTCTGAAGTTGTGTATATATATCGACTTACCTGTGTAAATAACAACGTGTATTTATCACAAGTATGATGACACCTTTATACGAGTCTTCTGTTATCTATATTTTTGTCTTTCTTCAGATAACGACAACAAAAATCAATTTTGCTCGCCGTTTAGATATTTTTGTCGATAAACTAGGCATGTATTTGATTCGAAAACTATTTTATTATGATTACCATTCATTTTGTGTTAGTCAAAAAGTTCCCAACTTATGAGTGATGGAAATCGACCACGAAGATTTAAAAGGATTTTTAGATGTATCACTTGTAGGTCATGATACATAAACCCGTCTGATGTATATATAGTGTAGTATATGGGAATACCAAAGTATTAACCATTAACAAGGTCAGGAGACAGTATATCATAAATACATATAATTATAACAGTAACTTAATCTGAAGAGCCAGATCACATCGAGTTGATAGGCGCGGATCATTAGATCAGACGACACAAACCGCGCGCCTGTATAAGTGACTAGATCCGGCTCATCTGATTACTGCTAAAATGATAAATTGAACATATACCAATCCATTATTACCTAAAATTATAACAAGTGTTAGGTATAAATTGCACATCGTTCATATATTGAACAAATCAGTTTAGTGCAATTTTGTATGGGAAAAGTAGCCCGCATAAGAAACGTTGTGTAATGTGTACTACGTCATCATTATCAGAAAATCACCTGGTGATGATCTGGAAAATCTTGAATAAGTCAAACCCATTTAAATTGTTCGAATTATTCACGTGTTTCATTGGATTTGACTGTGGATTCACTGCGGGTGTGACCGGTCAACAGGGGATGCTTTCTCCTCCAATACACCTGGTCCCACTTGATTTCCAGATGTGGGTGTTTGTCAATTTTTTTTACCAGATTTGTATCTATATCCTGGACATCCTAAGGCTTTATATTTTTTATCAGAGATTTTATTTATATCACACTGTGAAATCAACACTATCAAACTCGTAATATTGGTAGACCCGTACATGATACATATGACAACCACTGAGGAAACGCGGAACACTAGAAATATGGATAAAGGTATGGATGGACGCACGCACGTACGTTATACGCACATACGTATGTATGTATGTACGTATGTATGTATGTATGTATGTATGTATGTATGTATGTATGTATGTATGTGTATGTATGTATGTATGTATGTGTATGTATGTATGTATGTATGTATGTATGTATATATGTATGTATGGAAGGATGCATGCATGCATGTAGGTAGGTAAGTTTCTACATGCATACAAACATACATACATGCGCACAAATTTATTACATATACCGACTCCATATGATACCATTGATTTTTAATATAAATGTCTTAAATCGAAACTATTTACTTACCTTTCGTCGAAGCACATGTACATCCGTTTTGTATTTATATTTAAACTCAGGATATATACATCTAAACACACGGGAAGGTATCCACATTCACACAAGCGGACAAATATTCATGTCTGTTCACGATATTGTACAGTCAATTATGCTGAAAGTGTGACTAGATATCAAATAATGTGTGCCTTTAACGCAGACGAGTTCTAATTTCAAGAATACCTATTTTGTTGAAAATGAAATTCTACCGAGGTATCGTGCGCTGAATATGTATACTGTTATTGTAGATAGGTATCAATTTTTTGCATATTTTTGTTCACTTTACGCTTTCTCACCACAGAAACAATACTCACACATATGAAAATGAACACTCTCAAGCATTAATTTCATCGGGTTGAAAAGGTGCATTTACATTATCAAAAAGCGAAATATATAACAATGCACTTACAGTTTTAATGTAACAAATTATCAAGATATATGGTTCAAAGAATCAATATTTGTTATCTAACATAATTCAAATGCTAAACCTTTCATGAGTTAGAAACGGCTGATAAAACAGTTTCCATTGACAAAGAAAAGATATCAATTTATCTGTTTCAAATGTATGATAAAATATATACCTCACAAACGAAAATGAATGCCATAGCAAATTAAGATTATATATCAAAGTACAGTAAGAATTTTATATCATATAGATCTATCATTCTATTTTATATCTAACAGCTTATTAGATTTAAAGTCGCCATCACTTATAAAGTAAAACCTATACAACCTGGCGGATTGGAGTCTAATGAATCTTGTCTCGATCATGGCGAGTTTAAAAATGTAATAAAGCATAACGACCCGGCAAGAGTACTTGATCTTACTTGTTATCAGAGATATGAGTTTCCAGTGGGGATTAAAACTTTTTCCCGTGAAGCTTGTTATTATGGCAGCGTATTAGTATTTTATTTTTATCTTCTACGTAAAATTTTTTATCTCTGTACGTAAGACTTACTATCTCTGATGTAAGACTTAATATCTTGTATGTAAGACTTGTTATCTCTGATGCAAGACTTAGTATCTTCTATGTAAGACATTTTATCTCTGATGTAAAACTTAGTATCTTCTACGTAAGACTTTTTATCTCTGATGTAAAACTTAGTATCTCCTACGTAAGACTTATTATCTCTGATGTAAGACTTAGTATCTTCTATGTAAGACTTTTTATCTCTGATGTAAGACTTATTATCTCTGATGTAAGACTAAGTATCTCCTACGTAAGACTTATTATCTGTGATGTAAGACTTAGTATCTCTTACGTAAAACTTTGTTTCTCAGATGTAAGACTTAGTATCTTGTACGTAAGACCTATTATCTCTGATGCAAGACTTAGTATCTTCTACGTAAAACTTTGTATCTCTGATGTAAGACTTAATATATTCTACGTAAGACTTTTTATCCCTGATGTAAGACTTAGTATGTTCTATGTAAGACTTTTTATATCTGATGTAAGACTAAGTATCTCTTACGTAAGACTCAGTGTATAGTAAGACTTTTTATCGTATTGATGGTGTTCCTCTAAATCTAATACTGTTTCACAACAAGAGTTTATGCTTAATCCTAAGTGTAAGTACATTGTACAGTAATGGTTGAAACAACAACGGTTTACAAAGCTTTTTGATTAACTACTAGAAATCAGTGGAAAGCTTTGATGAAGCGTCCAATAATGAAAATAAAAACATATCCAAATAATACACTATACAAATCTGGTGTACACTGGAGACACACAGACCGCCGGAAAATAAAGAGTTTGGATCAGGTACCCATCTGAACCTCACATCAACATGAAATGATTGAGGAATAAATCCTGGTCACAATCGGTATGCTTTTACTAGACGATTCATCAACTACTCCTTAACATAGTTTCGCCATAACTGAATAGCTAAAGCTAACTCTTGAAAAGAAATTACAACACAAGGAATGCTCAGACACCGGGTCTCCACTCTCGTTTTGACATTGAGTTGACGGTTATGGTTAGCGTGATCTATACTTTGTAGAACAAAATGGCGACCAGAATGAACCAATTTGTAATTGATTGCAATTTTTACTCTATAGAATAATGGTAGAAATAGTGTTCTTGTGCACGGACCGTAATTCATAGACACGTTAAGTAAAGTGAAGAAGCGTTCACTGTTAGCATGCACTCCTTGATTTCGGTGAAAGGTCCAGCTCGTGAAAATGTCAACAGTTAGCTTTGATGGTGCATGGTGGTGCACCGGAATACTATCAAACATACCTGAGAGGGGGCTTCAAATTGTTCACAACATCCCCGTATCGACCATAAAACTTCCTTATTGACGATTTAAAGCATTTTAATAGTTTATTGGGGAGTCGTTTGGGTCTCAAAATTAATTTGTTAACTTCAGATCGATACTAACGTTTGTTTTTACCTCAAATTACAGCCTACAAACACTTTTCTAACGGCAGGGAATTGAGTATATTATTTGAGAGCTTATAAAGACAAACATTCTATGGTTTCGTTAAATCTGCCTGCGTTTCTTACAACATAGAGACTACAAATGAGAAACAATCTTGTAAATTGAAAAGAGAACTCAAATGACAGATGCAAATGCTAAAATTTATTAATCATACTGATAAATAGAAAACAAAACTGTCATCATGGAAATCAGCATGGATAAGAGATGCTACTGGTCGTCTGAAAGAAAATTGAATATATTAAAAGGTAAATGCCGAACGAAGGGTGGAAATAAAATAACTAGGAAGAGCAAAAATTAGTTTATCGTAAAGGGGCATTAGCTGTGTTTGCCATTTTTTTAAATGCACTTTTTCTACTTGTACTTTATGTACTTTTAAAAAAAGAGGTACACACAGGCATAAAAATATTTTATTCCTATATAGTTTTGAAAATAAGGTCAGATCCAGTGTGTTATGCATATATCAATAGTAAAGTTTAATTGATCTATTGCAAGTGAAAAAATTCCAAACCCGGTTTTCTCGAGCAATTTCTATAAAATATATAGGAATTTAAGAACTTTTGCCTATCTATATATCTTTCTTGTTATTGTATATTAATCTAACTAGTAAAAAGGGAAACAAAATTTTAAAAAATGCAGCTTATCCCCTTTAACTGATGTTTCATTTCATCGAATTGACACCTAGTGAGTTTGAAACAATGTATTTCTCTGGATGTCTTCACAAAGTTTTGTGGACCATCTGTTTTCCATCTCTGGATTACCAGAGGTCCATGTCTATCCAACATCCAAAGAAATTGTATATGTAACCTGGATATCCTGAAAATTTATATTTTTGTATCTGAGATTTCATATTCAGTGTCATTTAGTCAGATTTAATATAAGAATAAAACGATACGAAAATAAAATAAAAATTGGGACCATTCTTGTTACTGAAGGTAATACATTTTCTTAATGTTAATCAAACTTAGTTAAACCTACGTTAACTGTAATACCTGAAAAATGTAAATGTGGTAACAAGTATATTACTGTCTACATCTAATTGTCGCAAATAATAATTCAAAATACTTTTGTGTTGTTATTCACACACCTATCCAAAATCGTATTTTGATATTTGTGTATTCGAAATGACTGTCTAATAATAAAAATCACGAACAACTTATTTTGGCATACCCTTGCACAACGACACAACGGCTTATATAGTATATTTTATGTTTTACTTAAAAATCATAAACCATGGATCATGTGTACAGTAAAAAAAAATAATATGCTTACCCATATTATCCGTAAAATCCTGCAAAATGAAAATAATATATTTATTCACTGTATTCAAATAGACTAATACATGTACTTTGGTATTTGTATTATATATTTTTCATACATCAATTTGAAAATCGTTTAATTTATAATCCAATATATGGTAGCACGTAAAACTTACCTTTCCTACCCAAGCCACCTATTCCACCGCCTCCTATTGCTCCGCCTCCTAATATACCACCTCCAATTAAACCACCTCCAAGTCCGCCGCCTCCAAGTCCACCTCCAAGTCCACCTCCCAGTCCACCACCAAGTCCGCCACCAATTCCACCGAGTCCACCTATTCCACCACCGATTCCACCGATTCCACCGATTCCACCACCGATTCCACCGATTCCACCGATTCCACCAAGTCCACCACGTCCACCTCCTATGAATCCACGGCGGTGGAATCCACCATCTATAAAGTGTTTATAGTGCAATTAACATTTTATAAGGTGAAATTAGTTGTCCTGTACTCCGAGAACCATCTGGTCTGAATCGTTATGTTGCCATTTATAATATTGATTTATTACACCTTAATAAAAAAGGTTATTTTTAGGATTTGGTATATACTATTCAGAAATCTATAATTTTGTATTTTTACATTACAAATCTATGAAAAAGTACGAAATAATAATTAAATAATGAAATAATATTTCCATTTCCTTTTTTATTTATCTTTGAATATGATAATATTATTATGATTTTACAGTGTGTTTTGAATACATATAAACACAAGTTGAATGCGGTTGGGGTAATGAAAACAAACCTACTTTTTAACAAAAACAGATATTGAGAGAGAGAGAGAGAGAGAGAGAGAGAGAGAGAGAGAGAGAGAGAGAGAGAGAGAGAGAGAGAGAGAGAGAGAGTTTAAAGGGGCATTAGTTGTGTTTACTCAAAACATTGTTTCGATTTTTGTCTGCTTTTAATATTTGCACTTGATGTACAGTAACAAATAAGAGGCATAAAAAGATCATATATCCCTATATATTTTGTGAAATATGGTCAGGTCCAGTGTGGTATGCATATACAAAGAGAAAGTTTGAGTTAACCCAATTGTGAGTTCAAACGTGTCTAACCTGGGTTTTGAAGCAATTTTCACAAAACTGGTCATTTTTGTTTTTTTTTATATAAATCTAAGTAGTAAAAAAAGAGAAGAAGAAAATGAGGAAAACACAACTAATGCCTCTTTAAGCAATCTTTGTTTAAGAGCAAATGGTTGAAACACTACTTTTACAAATACTCACAAAAGTTTCCGTATGCTACGCTCAGCGCACAGACAAACATCAGAGTGAAAAGAACCTTCATGATGGAATATCTATGAAATAATTTATAAAAATACAATATTAACAAGGTATTTTCCACAATGTATGGTAACTAATAGATGTCCATAGAAAAGGAATAGCAAAAACACACAAACGCACACACACGCACACAAAATTGCTTAATTATATATACAAATTTTTATGAGAAATGTAATTTTATTGCTCAAATTCTGAATTAAATTTTCTTTGAAAAAAAGAATGTATTCATAAATGCAAATTATTAGTGGTGCGCCTGTTGTAATATAAAAATTTCAGATACCAAAGTATAAATCAATAGAATGTCCAGGACATAGATACAAATCCGGTAAAAATGGACAAACACGGACCTCTGGAAACCAAGAGGTGGGATCAGGTGCCATGGAGGAGTAAGCATCCCCTGTCGACCGGTCACACCCGCTGTGAGTCCACAGTCAAGTCCAATGAAACAAGTGAGGAGTGTATCCTCGTCAAAATTAGTACAGACGTCTCAACAACCGCCAACGAAAAGGCAACTCAACATTTCACTTAGTGAAACAGAGTAGTCGCAAACAAGACTATTATACCGACCGTAAAATTTGCGGAACGTTGACATTAAACGCGGTTTTCGATATCCCTGTGTCAATAATTTGTCAGTGAGTAGTTTACCTCTGTATATGAAATCTTCATATGTTGTGCACGCCCTGGCATATCGGATCATTTGTGAAATATTAACTCCATATGCGGGTGACTTAGATATATTACTACTTAAATGTGGAAAATGTACGATGGGAAAGCCGAAATCGTCGCGTTTATCGTATAGCTTAGTTGCTAATTTCCCGTCTGTGTTTATATTAAATAAAATGTCTAAGTATAAACCGTGTGTTCTTGATTCTGTTGTATCTTTAATTTCTAGTTCGTTGTAACTGAAAAAATGACATAATGCAATTTGTTTCCATTCACACCATAATAATTAGTTTATCTTAAAGAAATAACCCCGAGCATTTGACGAAGTTGTAAGGTTCCGAAACTGATTTAGATAGCAAGGGTTCTCTGTTATGTGTTTTGTGATAGTTTTAATTTATTTAAAAGTGAGAACTATTAATTGCTTTGATTCTACATCAACAGAATTATAAAAAGGCATTGATAAATATATAAAAGCGGTAATATTAGGCTTATATATTTTATACTTATTCTATTTTAAAAAAATATTTAACAAAATCAACCAGATTTTATGACGCGATAAAAATTCTGATCCTGAAATAACATATATCTTCAAATGATAAATAAATAAAGACTTTAACTTAAACGTGAATTTCAGAGGTAGTTAATATACTGTGAAATATATATGTACAACAACAATTTTAAATATATATATATATATATATATATATATATATATATATATATATATATATATATATATATATATATATATATATATATATATATATATTTGAAAATTATTTCCTACCTTCCTATGGCGATGGACGACCTGTGCAAAGACTTTCAGTATATAGTGTTTCATTATTTTTCTCATATTTATACAGAATTTCCCGGAAAGGATTTAGTTAATTATAATGTTGTAAAATGTTTATTTGAATAAATACCATTTCCTTGAACAAAAGTATAAAAGCTTTGTAATGAATTTCGATGTTGTCCAACGACCAAAAACACATGGTTTTGTTATATAGTACCTTCTTTATTTATGTAAATCATAGCTGTATTTTTTCTGAAACGACAGCAACATGCATTTAAACACAGTTCTTCACTTAATGGTCAAGTGTTGTAAAATCAATAAAACAGTCATAAATGCAGTTACAACATGGACGGTCAGCAGTGTCCACAATAAAGGACAGCATTTTAACCATTATATGTCATTTGATCTTGTGTGTATTTGTTGTGAACCTGTTGATATACATACGGTTTTATCACTCTAGACTCCGTCATAATTTCCTGATCATGTATAGGGTTTTAGTCATACCTTGAAAATGGAAAATGTCCATCACGATCAGGAACAAAGTACAAGTCACGATAAACTTCTAAATTTCAGAACAGTACATATTTCTTAATTTCCAGATCCGTATTTGTCAATTAAAGATTTATACTTTGGCATCTGAGATTTTTTTTTATATATTCTTTGAATGTAAACTCTTTAAAAATGGAAGCTGATGTCACATTTTACTTTTAGGTGGGTGGCAGATTAAAAGTTACACCAATATGTAAATTTTAAGTGTGTGTACTCCACGATATTGCTTAATGTCACGTTCGAAATTATGATTTAAATTTAATTTTTATTATCAATTTTACCAATGCTAAACATTTGCTCTTTGTTTTTACCCTCATAAACGTATAATATTTTGCCAAATTTTTAAATTTGTGAAGTTTTTTTCTGTACATTCTACAATTTAACGACCTTGTCAGCTTTTCAATGACATTATAATAATAATAATAATAATAATAATAATAATAATAATAATAATAATAATAATAAAAAAAATAATAACTTACATAATAATAATGATAATAATAATAATAATAATAATAATAATAATGATAATAATAAAAAAAATAATAACTTACATAATAATAATGATAATAATAATAATAATAATAATGATTATAATAATAATGATGATTATAATAATTATAATAATAATAATAATAATAATAATAATAAATAATAATAATAATAATAAATAATAATAATAATAATAATAATAATAATAATAATGATAATAATAATAATAATAATAATAATAATAATAATAATAATAATAAAGATAATGAAAATAAAAAATAAATTCGTCATGATAATAAACAAAAATGGAAGAGGTAAGTCGACACTTGAATAAATATTCTAACATAATTTTTTATGTGTAATAAATTGCCAAATCTTAATAATTGAACTCCAGAAGACGACAGTAACATTTATTGTTAGATATGTTTGTATTATCTGGTAAATTTATAACTTATATATAGACCTTGGTACATCAAATACCATGTATCTCTTATCTTTATTAAAGCATATTTTCCAAACTTTGTTAATAAAACAAAGTATGTGACAGCATTCATTAGTCCCATTACTCCTGCTTCTTTTCCGCCATCATTGTATGATTTTGAATGCATGTAAACCTCTGAAATCACCCAAAGGTAGTTTGGTCGGTTTCAGGTACTATTCTTGAAATTGTAAGTGATAAAAGTGAAAACCGAAAGTTGGGTGCAACGAATGGGAGGTTTGCCGAACCATTTTTAAATCAGAACCAGTTTTAAATAGACCTTTGGTCGATAAATTCACCCTTATTAAAACACATTCTATTCAATTCTAAGGAAAACACTGTACATGTCTATGAACTTTCACACCTTACATCATGTAAATAGAACGAAACACCGTCATACTTGTAATGGGGCCCTATTGAAACTGTATATTATTTTCATACTCGTATCACTCACAAAACAACATTTGGAGGTGATATTAAGGATAAGTTATGTTTACAATGGATAGCATCGTTTACATTCTAAACTCAAGCGAAAATAGTTATATTTCACAGTGGTTACTCTTAGACGTGTTTAGGAAAATATTAAGGTAATTGTTTGGCCTTGCATCATACCACTTTCTGTTTCGGAACTCAACATCTATTTTAATTTCGAGCTCAGCCGATAAAGTATTATTTACGGAAATGGTCGTCTTAAGCATTTTGGTTGGTTGATCTTTTTTGCAAAACTATAACCGTGGTATTATGATGCCACTGCTGCTGGACTGTTTGAATCCCCAAGGGTATACATAAACCCAGTACCTGGTATTTCGGCACAAGCTAACTATTTTATACTAAATTAATATTCGAATGTATAGCACCGTTTAAATTCTAAACTCTTTAAAAGCTAAGATTGTCATCTTTTAAAAAAAAGCAGTAGTTATTCTTAGACGGATTTTAAAAGATGAAATTTTAGTAACAGAAACGGTATTGTTTGCAAAACATTGTCTTTGGTATCATATTTATGATATATTTATATCAGATGTGGATACTTAAAAATTCTAAAGAACATTTCGAAAATTTAAAGGGACACAATTTTTCTCAAATTTACAGTATCAAAACATACGACTTCTCTACTCTTTACACAACAATTCCACATACAAAATTAAAAGAAAAGCTTTTTAGCATTATAGACAACTATTTTTGCACTAAAGGTGGTACCCAAAAACTAAAATATCTAGTAATTGGTTATCATGATATATATTTTGTCCAACACCACTCTGATTCTATACATAAATACACTGAAGTTGCTATAAAACATGCTGGAATTTCTAAAAGACAATATATTTGTAATGTTCGGAGACGTGGTCTTTCACCAAACTGTCTTCATTCCTATGGTGACCAATTGTGCCCCTTTATCGGCCGACCTGTTAATTTATTCATACGAAGCATACTTCAATCATAAACTGTTAAATTAAAAGAAGAAAAAGATGCGGTGTTCTTTAATTTGACATTTAGATATATCGACTACGTTTTGTCAATTAATAATGACAATTTTCATACATATGTCAATGCGATGTATCCCAACGAACTAGAAATTAAAGATGCCACAGAATCAAGTACACACGATTCATAATGAGACATTTTTCTTACTATAGACACAGACGGAAAATTGGCCAGTAAGCTATACGACAAACGCAACGATTTCGGCTTTCCTATCGTAAATTTCCAAATGTAAATAGTAATATCCCACAGTCACCGCATACGGAGTTTATATTTCATAAATGATCCGATATGCCAGGGAGTGTTCAACATATGAACATTTCATATACAGATGTAAACTACTCACTGACAAATTATTGACAGAGGGATATCGAAAACCACGTTTGTTTTCAACCTTCGGCAAATTTAACAGCCGGTATAATAGTCTAGTATGCGATTACTCTGTGTCACGAAGTGAAATAATGAGTTACAGTTTCGGTGGCGGTCGTTGAGACGTCTTTACCAATTGTGACGAGGATTCGTTCCTCACGTATTTCATTTAGACTTGACTGTGGACTCACAGCGGGTGTGACCGGTCGACAATGGATGTTTGTCCATGGCATCTGATCTCACCTCTTGGATTCCAGAGGTCTGTGTTTGTCGTTTTTTACCAGATTTGTGTCTTTATCCTGGACATCCCAATTTTTATACTTTGATATCTGAGATTTTTATATTGTAAATATGTGATATAAAATAGATCATTAGTTGAAGCAAAGTTTATGTCCTTACTAAGAATTAACGGGAAATCATGGGGTTTTAACAAGAAAAAGCGTTTTAATCGAATGTTTTGCGATTGAATCCAGGATTTTGATATATCTATATATATTAATACATTTATTTCAGATCTTCAGATTTACATTACCATATAATTATAACTTCACATATCGTATAGTATGTGAAATGCGTTCAATACAGGTGGCATATTTTAAGTATTAATAATATGATACGCTGAAGGTGTAGCATTACAGTTAATATTCGGAACATGTCCCAAGAGTGATAACTCTTACAGTATTTAGGAACACACAAATATCTGTATTTTATCAATATGCGATTGATGTCAAAACATTTACATTAGTTAATGCTTTACACATTATAGCCATAGCTTTACAGGAAGAGACAATAAACAAATGCTCAAGAACATCGTTTCTGTCAAGAATAACAATATCTTGTTTGCATCGAAAGAGCGATAATTCTTGCAAGTAATTTGGAGGGGATCAATATCTTTTTTATCAAATATACGATTGAAGTAAAATATTTACATTGGATATATACAGAACTGTAACGAGAGGCTGTGATTGTGGTAATGCAGTCGATTTTATATCATATTCTTTTAATGATTTATAGGACAATTCATATATGCAAATTCGTTTGGTCGCTAATAAAAAAGGAAAAGGAATTGACAGTATATATATATATATATATATATATATATATATATATATATATATATATATATATATATATATATATATATATATATATATTTATATATATATATATATATATATACTGCACAGAATTTTTTCCATGAGCAATTGCTTTAATACCCCAATGATGTTCAAAAAATGAAAAACAATCCTTGAATATATATATATATATATATTATAAATCTACAGGATGCCCAGGATATAGCTACAATTCTTGTAAAAATGGACATTGAGGAGTAAGCACCCCCTGTCGACAGGTCACATCCACGTATCCGAACATTGCAAATATATTGTCCATTAGAAATCCAGCATGTTCTTTATATCACCCTCCGTGTATTTATATGTTGAATCAGAGTGGTGTTGAACAAAGTAAGTATCATGATAACCAATAACTAGACAATTAAATTTTCGGGTACCATTTGTAGTGAAAAAAAACCAGCTGTCTATGGTGTTAAAAAGTCTCTCTTTTAATTTTCTGCGTGGATGGCGAAAACGTGTTAATGTACGTAAAATAACCTCCGAATACTGACCTTACATGAGGTGAGTTCGGTGTGCTGAGATGATTTCACTTTTATATATTTTCGTGTATACAAGTAATTTACCTCGTGTCATTGTGTCTGTAAATGTATACTTCGACTGACATTTAACTGGTCGTTTGAAAAAAGTTCTCTATTCGAATTAAAGAAATGTACCAAGGAATTGTCTATAATTACACGGTACACGTAAGCCTACTTTTCTATCCTGGACGCAAACAAATATACACTACCTATGTACATGCATTCTACACTTCTAATTACAGAAATAATTTTCTGCTAAATGATGAATTAAGAAGCATGAATTGGGAGGAAAAAAACATTGAAAAGATACATGAGGTATCATCCCGTATGAGACTAAGTAAACAGTAGACATAAAAGGAATGTCACCAGTGTTTAAAACCGGAATCGGAATTATTGACTTAGAGGCAACTTCCAAAAAATCGAACCCTCTGAAAACCGTGAAAAAAACATCCCCTCTTTCTGACTTTAAGTACAAAAAATTGAATAAGTCGAACTACCTGTCGGTTTTTGGAAATTGCATTATATATATATATATATATATATATGTATATATATATATATATATATATATATATATATATATATATATATATATATATATATATATATATATATATATATATATATATGTGTGTGTGTGTGTGTGTGTGTGTGTGTGTGTATGCATGTATGTATGTGTGTGTGTGTGTGTGTGTGTGTGTGTGTGTGTGTGTGTGTGTGTGTGTGTGATGGATTATACTGTCAGCTTCGCATGTAGGTATATAAGAATCAAATTGAAATCGTGTGTTCCTCCTTCTAATTATTAACCCTTTAAACCCTACAGACTACGGTAGACAATAGAAAAGATCATACCATGTAGTAACTCAGGAATCTCATACTTTGCAGTGTTGCTAACCCACAAGTCTAAAATTCTTAACCTTTGTAGAGGCAGGTTAGATACCACAAATTGTGACTATGAACTTGTGTCAATAATGTGATATTTCATTAACATGAAACGTCTGTTCTGACAAAGGAGCTAATTGTAACTACTTAGTGTTCTTAGACGGAAATAATTTGGGACGTGACTGTAGGGTAGTGTAAGAACATGTACTGGTTAGATCTCGCCGAATCAACTAAAAGAAGAAGGAGAACAAAAATGAAGTAGAACCGGACCATTGGTTCGCCATGTTTGTTCTTCTTGACTCTAGGGTAGTGCAAGAACATGTCCTCATTAGATCTCGGCCAATCAACTAGAAGACGAAGGCGAACAAAAATGAAGTAGAACATGGCCATTTTGCTCTTCTTGAAAGTTGGTGTGAAAATTCTTACCGAGAGCATTAACTGTTCTAAAGTCAAGAACAGCTCATTTAAAACATAATTTCGTATAGCTCAAGATCACCCATTTGTTAGCCGAGCAAGATAAGATTTACCTCTAGACTACTGTGAGGTATTAAGATGAGTATAAGAATTATATATGACGATTCCTAATTCATTGAAAACTGACACAAAATTGATTTCACACTTTTATTGATTTTAATGCAAACTGTATGACAAATGACGTACAAAACAATGTTGATGTTGCTAACAACCAAAATCTGAAAAACAAGAAAGTATTTTCTGATTACCAGTACATGATATGGCTGCCTGTTCACGGAGAAACAAAAACGAAACGACAAAACTCCAAATAAAACAAACAGAAAAGAAACAAAATGAGGAAACATAATTCTTTTCCGAAAATGTCAGTCACAGTAGCATACCACAGTATATGGTAAATCTACAAAGTAACTATTCCTAACGTTTCTTTTACATTTCATAATATTTTTTTCGTTTTGTTTTGTTAATATCGATTCTTTTCGTTCTATTTCGTAATTTACAAACCCCAACTATGTAATAAAAGAAGATATTATGCGACTTTTAGAACTGAATATTTGGTCTACTTTTACTTCTGTTTTAGTCCTTTTGTTGTTTCGAACGTCCATTGGTACTTCCCCATTACGTTTTCAATTTATTTACGACCTAGAACTTTTCTGATATAAAATGTCCCAGATACCAAGGTTTAAATTACTAGAATGTCCAGGATACAGGTGAGATGATATAACACTTATGCGTGTTTAAGTGTTTAAAGTTAGGAATGCGTTAAATTATTGTACACATAAATAGATATAAACACATGCATAAATGTGGGAAAACTGTATCTAAGTCATATAAAGCTTCACAAGGATGTTAGTTCACAGTTCATTTTATATCACTTGTGGCTGTTTCGAAATTCATACTTACTTATTGTTACTGTTGGTCATCTAGTTTGATGTTAAATCCTGAGAAGGGGACGGGGTAAACATAAAACTGCGGGGTAACTTGGGGTGCCACTATAGGTGCCACCATGTACGGTTGAACAATCCCACCTGCAACGAAACGAATACATGTTGAATGAAGTGATTTTTCCTTTGTTTGTAATTTGTAATACTATGCTTTAATATATTCAGGTTATGTCGCAGACCTGGATATAACTACCTCTAAATGATTGTACGAGGAGTATTAGTATTCTAGATTGCTTTTATTTGGAATATGCATTGTCCAACTGTCATGATCCCCCTCCAAAAATAAATCCCTCAAAACATGAAGCTGTGACCGGCTTGTACAGTTTACAACTACCCCATGCGCATATTGTAAACTGGCCTTGTCGAATACCACTTTTATCATTCGTAACTATATGTATATATATATATATATATATATATATATATATATATATATATATATATATATATATATATATATATATATATATATATATATAAATTTATCTCAATTAATGTATTTTTGATAGAACGATCATCTTGATAATTTTATTATAATTTTGTTGCAAATATGACTTTGGTATAATAATTATAATATTTAAAATCACCGGGTCGTTATCACGGTTGAGATTCCCAGAGGGTATACCTAAACCTGGTATCAGGCAATTCAGCACCAGTTGATTATTTTACACTACAGAAATATTTCGTATAAACAATGCCGTTATTCAAATTCTATTGTCATCAAAAAGTAAGATAGTCATCTTATTACAGTTGCTGGTCTTAGACGGATTTGGCAATACCTATAAGTGGAATACATGGTCTTGTTTCATACCACTTTTATCCTTCAGAACTATATATCACAGTTTTAAAATTTGTATTTCAAAATCTGTACAATCGACGCTGTATGATGAATGTACACGCTCATTCACATGTGTTTGACTTGAGATACCTCTTCATAAATATACTCAATTACCCAAAACAAATGAATCCAGAATACATGCAGAAATCAACAAATAACATTGAATGAGTTTGCACGTGAATTAATTGGACAGAAATTTGTTGGAACTTGGGAGGAGGCCGTTTTTGGCAATCTCAGGTCCAATAGAGTATTTAAAAAATGTTCTATGATGTAAATTCCCACTGATCAATCGTTGGCGGTTGTTGAGACGTCTGTACCAATTGTGACGAGGATACACTCCTCGCTTGTTTCATTGGACTTGACTGTGGACTCACGGCGGGTGTGACCGGTCGACAGGGGATGCTTACTCCTCCATGGCACCTGATCCCACCTCTTGGTTTCCAGAGGTCCGTGTTTGTCCCTTTTTACCGGATTTGTATCTATGTCTTGGACATTCTATTGGTTTGTGCTTTGGTATCTGAGGTTTTTATATCCTTACTGATAAATGTGTCTAAATCATCAATATTCGCTCTACATATTGGAATGAATTATAACTTTACCTACCTGTACTTATAGTTCCTTCATCTGTGTTGATTCTGACAACTGAAATTTGACATCATCTTCTTTAGAATATTATATACTATGAAATGTTATTCACGATTCTCACTGTAAATGTATATTGCAAGGCAATTGATAAGAAAAAAGAAAATTATATTTACAGCAGTGTCCATATCGAGTAATAAACATTGTTGTTACATTCGTCTAAAGCATGAACCGCCCCTATAAACATTACTTTTTCTCGCTGACAAATAAGTAGATGTGATTAACAAGGCGCTGCGAAGTTTATAGGTGCTCAAAGCCTTCTTCGTTGGCAATGAACAAATATTTTGCGTATTCATATAAGTTTTAGTTCAACCTCTCATCATTTCTGATGCGATAATGTTTAGTTCAACTACAACTATAGAAATATCTTGGACACGAGTTTAAGAAGTTGCCTACTGTTTCCTTTTTCTACACTTGATCTATTTTTTTTGTAAAGGCTCATTGTGTTCATTTATTGGTCTTTAATATTGCATATCTCTTAACACATTACATTGTTTTGTATATTCAGAATTTAAACATTTTACAAATGATCAGCACTCCAGTTTGTACTAGGGAAGACAACTCCAATTTGCTTCACGCATTTATATTCGCTATATCCACAGTGTTTATATATGTAAGAAACAGTTTTAAAATAAGCTATTGATAAAATTACCTACATACATTTTACTGTATTACGGGTTGTCTTTGCGGGACCTAATTCTATTTCAAGTTACTCCCGATTCACACATAAAAAAGACACGATCGTATCGGGAAAGACAAATTGTGAATATTACAACTCGCGGAAATGAACCCCCTACTCCGTACTTTTTTTTGTAATGTTCTTCAATTATCATAGCTTAACGAAAGCATACTTACAAGGTTGTGCCATCGTCGAACTCATTATGGCGATGAGGAGAGCGCACGTGATTGTCTGAATCATCCTAATTGATATGAAACAAAGAGAAATTATTAAAAAATACATTTTAGATAGTAAAGTATAAAATATAACTCCAAAAGGCAAATACATTCACGAAATTATACATTCCCAACGTGCTAATTTAATATTTCGATTACTCTGTTTTACTAGGTGAAATGTTGAGTTGCCTTATTTGTTGGCAGTTGGTGAGACGTCTGTACCAATTGTGACGAGGATTCGTTCCTCGTGTATTTCATTTGCACTTGACTGTGGACTGTGGGTGTCACCAGTCGACAGTGGATTCTTACTCCTCCATGGCACCTGATCCAACCTTTTAGTTTCCAGAGGTGCGTGTTTGTCCATTTTTACCAGTTTTGTATCTGTATCCTGGACATCCTAAAGATTTATACTTAGGTATATGATATGTTTATATTTGTGTTGATCTAATCGTGCGATTGGACTAGAATGCCTTCATGAAAAAGACAATTTAACTTATCTGAGGTCCTGGAACTTTTGGACAACAAAAGGATAGTTTCCCCGTAAAAAGGGAACGTACAGTGACTGATTGTCTGTTGACCTCATTTTGCAGGAGTCTGCATTACTCTGTTGTCCAATGTAATAGGACCACAGCTTGGTAAAAAGATCTATGAGCATTTCTTTTAACATATCATATGTATCAGATACAATTATGTTACAGCAATATGTTCAAGAAACAGTTTCAAATATCATAAAGCTATTGTAGCTTGTCAATAGGATAGTTTGTTACAATAGGGAATTTGTTACAATTTGGTAATTTAGATTACATTAACAGTTGTAAATGACATTTAGATGTACATTTTCCTCGCTGTGTTTTGGTTAGCCTTTGTTCATTGCAGCGTACAAAATGTTTATATTTAAAATGGAATTATAAAGTATATACCATATTTGGACTAAATACAAGGAGAAAGCCAGAAATCGTCATATATACACTAACATTGAACATTGACATAGTTAAAATTTCTTAACCAATACTCAATCCTTGCATACATTTACATTGTAAATGAAAGGCGACCGTGTGCAAATTGAGACCCTTTTATATGCTACAAATTCAAATAACGTGAACTTTAAAACAAATATTATTGATTTTGTAATTACGGTATCTAAAAAGTACTTTCAACAAAATTTGAAATGAAACATTTGAGGCAGATCAGCATTTATTTATCGAAGTGTGATTTAAGAGTTATTTTTACAAAAATTGCCACAACTTACCTGTTAAATATATGGAACCCAACACAATATGTAATATCACATCTGATATATGCATCCTTTTATACTTAAATTGAAATTGATTTATAATTTAGGTTGACATGACCTTCAATAAACCGAACACTTTGACATTTTGTAACATGTTTTAATTTCTCATCTTCAATTGATAAAAACGATATATCTGTGTTTCACACGTTTAAACCATTAAATAAAAGACTAAAGGGTATAACCTTTCAACTTGTTAATTTGTTTGTTTTTGTGTTTTATTAAACCACGTGTAAAGCGATATACATCCGCACTTAACAATATCTAAACATGAAAAGGTGAAAGAGTTGTTTAGTCATTTTTACATAAAATGACACAATTGTCATAAAAATCTTCTAAAGAAATAAGCATTTATGACAGGAAGGCGATAACATGAGTGTACATGTTTAGGCTGACAGTATTATAAATCATAGCTATTATCTTTGAAATAGTCATATTATATCCATAATGATGAAAATGAATACACTGTGTGGTCACAAGTCGGCAAATGTACATGTCCAGCAAATAAAGTGTAAATAAACAACTTTACATGCTGCACATTATATCGGCCGTCTAATTAACTTCCAAGTAAACGAGGGCCTTTGTGGCCGAGTGGTTAGAGCATCGCGCTTTGAACCATGAAGTATCGCACTTCTGCTCTGCGCAGGTTCGAGCCCTGCCGGAAGCCAGTTTACGTACGGATAGCTAGGTTCTCTCCTATACCATTAAAAACTGGCCGCCACCATATAACTAAAATATTGCGGAGTGTGGTGTACAGCAGAAACACTAATAAAAAATAAACATATGTAGAACTGGTGAACTATAATAATGTTATATGTTTAACGCAAAAGTGTCGACATTTTCAAACAGGTATCTATACAGTTTATCGTTTATCGGTTTTAGCTTTGTAAATGTTAAGGCAAAATACTAAATTGTATATAATAAGGTTTGACGAAAGGTAATTAAGTGCTACAATATTGTTATACGACATTAGCTCTGCCTACGTGATCTATTATAGAACATGTTTTGTTACAAACGGGAATTGCAGTCAAATTCCTAGAATGCACTGGACATAAAACTGATCAAATTGAAATGTTCTTATTATAATAAATGACCAGTCGATTGTATGGGGATAAATCCAAATAAGGAAGCTGATATTCTTGGTTGCGTATTTGTGATGCACTTAATACATCAGACATTTCTCATGTATCTATAATGTCGGGTTATACATTTCTGTACCTTCTCTTAATCTTTCGGGATTTCCATAGAAACAATGAGGAAGAGATCTCTATCTAAAATATTGTTTGTAAAGTCATCGATTTGGTACTATTCAATTTATCTTTCCACACAAAGGAAATTCCATGCAGAGCGCACAGAACTACTCAGGTATTCACCCAAATCGCTGATATTTTTAATTTGATATTTGATGATACTTCATTATTTTCTTCTGATGATTAGTCCAACTTTTAATGATAAATTGAGAATAAAAACACTGGCATATATAAACTAGAAATAGTATACAATTTGTTCAAGACGCAGACAATGATAAAAGCAAAGGTTTTAAGTGATAAGGTACATAAATTAAATGAAGATTTAAATATTAAAACAATGATGACATGATTCAGTATGGGATTCTAAGTGAAGTAAGAAATTGAAATAATAAAAACAGAAATAGTTCAGTCAACCTCAGTCAGTTCAGCCAGCCTTTATATGTACCAGATATCGTATGTATTATTGTCTTGTCAAATTGGTACATCAGAAGAAATGACGTATTGAAGGAGGTGGAGTTTTATGTAGAAATTTAGACGATAAGAAGAGAAGGTTTAATGTTCAACCCTTCAATTCATGGGTGATAATTACGACTGATGTATATCCAAGGGCATATCGTTGCCTAGAGCGTAGAGCACTACGATTTAAGCCATTTACAACTTCTAATCAGCGAAGATTCAATTCTAAGTTAATTTTTTAGAAAGTTTACCAGTGTACTTTCGGTAGGTCAATCCCCAGGTTCATTTTTAAACATATAGCAGTATCAATTTACCTCGTTTTACATAAATCATATATCAATGTTTATTATGCTAACATACACAAAATTTGTCTGTCAAATGTTTAATTGAAATTAAATCAAAGAACCGCTTACGTAGGGATAATCCTGTCTGCATGCAGATGTTTTCTTGATAATTTAGCTTTAGACAAGTTGTTAAAATGTATTTTCTTAGTACATTTTTCCATGTGTGTAAAATTCTTTGAAATTTGACGTTTTAAAAGGGAAAACAAATTTTATACACTATGCTTAGCTCAAAACCCAATAATGTCTCTCATCTCTATCCCTGGAGATATTGGTCTTTTTCGGATCCTTAGCTGAATATATGGGGAGTCTGACGGTTCATTCGCTGACAGACGGTGTTTCCACCAGGGTAATTGCATCCCCATCCTTAGAAGGTGACCGCCATCATATGATCAAAAATGCTGATCGTGGCGTACCCCCCCCCCCCCCCCCCCCCCCCCCCCCCCCCCCCCCCCCCCCCCCCCCCCCCCCCCCACACAGTGAAATAATCTAGGCCTCAAAATCAGTGCAAACAATTGCCTATGATGGGGGGGGGGGGTCTTAATTACTTAATTTAACGTGTTATTATAGCTTTTACTTTCCAATTTATCCTGATATGGATTAATGTTACAAAACTAAATCGTTATTATAGGTCAAATATTCATGTTTTGAACAATCAATTAAAGGCATTCCTTCTTAGATAGTCTACCCTTGACAAGTTAGAGCTAATATGTATTATATTGGCCACTCCAGACAAATCAACTGTAATAATTCGTGATCACATTAAACCAACACAACATTGTTTAAGAGTGCAAGCAAAATGAAGAATGGATATTCGAAATTCAAAGTCCATAAAATATGACAAATTGGATATAACAATAGTCTTAAGATGACGAACAATTTACAATCCCAAACCGGGAGGGACATGGTGTCTGGAGACGCCCCCTGTTAGCACGTTACACGTCGCAAATGTTTCATGGAAACCTTTCGAGTTCCATTAATAGGTCAAACAACGACACACCAAATATGTCACTACTGAAAACATTCTGGAAGCGCCCCCCCCCAAAAAAAAACAAACAAAAAGAGAAATAAAGCATTTTCAGACTGGAAGATCAAGTGTTCCATTTAACATATAATCATTTCTTCCTTATTGTACATAATTATAAATACATATAAAATAAAAATCTCCGCGGTCTGATATAGAATGTCTTGACAAGCGATATTACAACCGATTTTCAAACTGTTGATCGCTCATTTACGGGAAATTCGTGACATCAGTGGAAGCGTCAAAATTTATTTGACTATTTTCCCAGTCACTGTGCTTTGATTCATTTATAGATTTATTAACCTCTGCATCAGGAAATCCCTTTAACAGTCCGGAAAATAAAATATTGAGTCTTGAAAAACATAGAAACGTTATGGATAGAACAACGTTTCTTTAGCAAATTGTTCTTATTAGAAATGTGTCAATGGATAGGGGATATGATATAATTGTATGATATTGTTTTGCCAATAATTATTTAAGGTATCCATTGTATAAATGAGTATGTTAAATTCAGATAAATTCGTCACAATCTCGGCAAATTCCAAATAAAAAAAATAATTTCATTGCAATATCATAAAATAAGTTTCTTTAGAAGAAATTCTTATCTTTGATCAAATTAATAAAATATTTGTGAGTGATTATTTACAGAAATCATCCAACAATTACAACAACTATGTTTTTATGTTTAATGTCATCGAGATTTAACTCCAAGATCAGTGCTTTGGCAAGTATAAGTCCAAAAAAACAATGTGCAAGATTTTTTCAATCTTCGATATTTGGTCCCTAAAAACCTTTTATATCTACATGGGTCATACCTATCTATCATTAAATATAATCATAGTACCTTACCAGACGTCAAATTTTTACCTTTTATAAAATGGATACCTTAATTTATGTATAAGTAAACTGAGGTGCATTTGCAAACATATAATTATGATTTTACTAATTTTTTAATTCGCAATAAAAAGACGAATAATTTTTACGGGAGGATACTATGGTATATCTAGGTGCATGAAATCTGGTGGTAGAGAAATACTTTAAAAAGATTTTACAAGTAAATATCAACAAATAAGTTTAACAATACATGAAATAAAAGTGATTGAAATTAAAATTACGATTGAAAAGATTTTTAATCGCTATGAGTTTTTTTATCTTATTAAAATCATCAACTACCGATATTTCGTCTTTCTACATTGTAAAAATATCATAATGAACACCTCGTGTCTAAAGTCAATATGGGCCCGAAGGTACCAAATTTAAATTTTTCTCCATACTTATGCGCAACTAACTTTTTATGATTTTAAGGCAAAAACATGCAAAATCTATTTTGTAACTGGACATTCTTGTATATCGGTGGCATACAATTGTAAATTATTATGAAAGTTATTGCTCATTTGATGAAAACTTTAGAAATATGAAAAAGAATTGAGAACGAACTCAAATTTTGAGTACCGCATTACACTTGTTTACTATCCATTCATTTTTTTACAGGGAAATCACAAGACCAAACGTGAAGCAAGAATTTATATGTGTATTATGTAAAATAATTTAATACGTATACGTATATTATATTGAACTACTATACCCCTATAAGTAGAGATGAAGGTATATAGTTGAGCTGATATTATTATTGTTGAGCTGAATCATTTGATTTTATTATTGTTGAGCTGAATCATTTGATTCTATTATTGTTGAGCTGAATCATTTGATTTTATTATTGTTGAGCTGAATCATTTGATTTTATTATTGTTGAGCTGAATTATTGTTGGGCTGAATCATTTGATTTTATTATTGTTGAGCTGAATCATTTGATTTTATTATTGTTGAGCTGAATCATTTGATCTTATTATTGTTGAGCTGAATCATTTGATCTTATTATTGTTGAGCTGAATCATTTGATTTTATTATTGTTGAGCTGAATCATTTGATTTTATTATTGTTGAGCTGAATCATTTGATCTTTTATTGTTGAGCTGAATCATTTGATTTTATTATTGAGAGATGAATCATTTGATTTTGATTATTGTTGAGCTGAATCATTTGATTTTATTATTGTTGAGCTGAATCATTTGATTTTATTATTGTTGAGCTGAATCATTTGATTTTATTATTGTTGAGCTGAATCATTTGATTTTATTATTGTTGAGCTGATTTTATTATTGTTTGGCTGAATCATTTGATTTTATTATTGTTGAGCTGAATCATTTGATTTTATTATTGTTGAGCTGAATCATTTGATCTTATTATTGTTGAGCTGAATCATTTGATCTTATTATTGTTGAGCTGAATCATTTGATTTTATTATTGTTGAGCTGAATCATTTGATCTTATTATTGTTGAGCTGAATCATTTGATCTTATTATTGTTGAGCTGAATTTTTGATTTTATTATTGTTGAGCTGAATCATTTGATTTTATTATTGTTGAGCTGAATCATTTGATTTTATTATTGTTGAGCTGAATCATTTGATTTTATTATTGTTGAGCTGAATCATTTGATTTTATTATTGTTGAGATGAATCATTTGATTTTATTATTGTTGAGCTGAATCATTTGATTTTATTATTGTTGAGCTGAATCATTTGATTCTATTATTGTTGAGCTGAATCATTTGATTTTATTATTGTTGAGCTGATTTTATTATTGTTTGGCTGAATCATTTGATTTTATTATTGTTGAGCTGAATCATTTGATTTTATTATTGTTGAGCTGAATCATTTGATCTTATTATTGTTGAGCTGAATCATTTGATTTAATTATTGTTGAGCTGAATCATTTGATTTTATTATTGTTGAGCTGAATCATTTGATCTTATTATTGTTGAGCTGAATCATTTGATTTTATTATTGTTGAGCTGAATCATTTGATTTTATTATTGTTGAGCTGAATCATTTGATTTTATTATTGTTGAGCTGAATCATTTGATTTTATTATTGTTGAGCTGAATCATTTGATTTTATTATTGTTGAGCTGAATCATTTGATTTACTGAATAGAACGTCCATCAGGTATCCTCCTGCATTTGTTATCATCCAACCCCATTATAGAATGTTGAAAAATGAGTTATTTACAATTAAGGTGCCGGATACTTACAATGAAGCTTTAAATGGTTATACAAGTTTATATTTTCCGTTTGATATGAGTGCTATTTTATTTTAAACTGAAAAATCAATATCAAAGTAAAACAATATACAAATATATAAAATAAAACATAGGATATACATATGAAAAATGTACACAACCTGTCATCATGTTCTAAATTTAAAAATTCTGCTTGTTTTAAATGCATTGTATTTTATCCGTCATAGGTTTGTATATAAATGTCACAGATATCAAATTATTAATATTCAAAATGTCCAGGAAACAAATATATAAATCTAGTGAGCATTAGACAAACAAAGACCCTGATGGAGGTCATCAAATGGTGTCATGAAGGAGTAAGCTTCCCTTGTTGTCTATATATAATCCTATTCCTGTATGTTTTTCGTCATTTCTTTCTATTAATATATGACTTCAATCACCTAGTTTTCATAAGTAAACAATGAACGTATATCAGTGCTTCTCCACGGAATAATGGAATAATCCAAATGATCTATATTTGGATAATTGTCACAGTCTGTTCTACATAAGTTAGCTATCATTGGAAAACATGTGCCCACTGTGTTAGCTACCGCATTGAACGTATAATAAAAACACACTCCTTTTCCACCAGTTAATCGCATTTTAATCTGGATTTAAATCACCTTATTTTAAACAGTAAATAACAATAAAACATTCTGTTGCACTTAGGATCAATAGACAGTATTTCCATAGATTAATGGCATCCACGTGTCGAAACCATTGCTGGACGTTGTTACAGTTTTATCACAATAATGTCCACACAGCTTAACTTGTAGTTAACAGATGAAAACAGATTTCCAGTGTTTTAGCTATTATATTGCATCTGAAATGAAGCACATAATAAATAATTTTGTAATTACAGTAACTTAAATACCAAATTACTAAGATATAGATTGAAATGGAAAAGTACACCCAGGTATAAAATTCCAAACTCATATAATGTTCTTTATTACAGAAAACAAATTACCAAATTACCAAGATAAATGTAAAATTTCATAGTCATATAATCTTATTATTTTAGAAACAGTGACAATGACTTAATCTAATTCATTCATATATGCATGATTTATATGGTGTACACTTTCATCACGATTGACAAATATATAAATAATATATATTTATATATATATATATATATATTATAAACATACTACCAAGTTATAATGCTCAAGACGATATCGTTTCTGTCAATTAGACTTCATCAGTTGAGCTCCAATTTAAAAGTTATTTGTATTTTCTAAAGAGAAAGTGGTATTATACAAGGCCAAATAATATCTCTAAAAGTATAGCCGAAATCCGTCTAAGAGTAACCACTGTAAAAAATGACTATCTTAGCTTTATAAAACATTTTTGAATTTAAATGATATTAACAGTGCCAAATATTGCTTTAGTATAAGATGAACAGCTGGTACCGAAATACCAGGTACTGCTAAATATGCTACTGAATATAATTGAATTTTCCTTGTGATTTAAAGTATCAAATTACGATACTATTTGAATTTGATCCGGACTTTAAATATAATCTTAAATTAATACTTACCGTTTTATTCACCGTTATATAAATACATTGGCATAGATAATTTATGTCATTTTGATGGGTATATACAAATTTCAATACATTATTCCATAAAATTTACTTCAAATTGAATTATTACGTCATTATGAAGTATATTGGAAATTTGATATAATCTAATTATGCTTTATAAGGTCAACGTACACTGATGTACCTTTGTGATCAATGTTGGAGATTTGACAACTTTTCCAAACAGTTTCCTGACGCATCTGTCATGTAAAATTAGTGTTTAATGATTACTTCTTTAAGGAACTTAAAGTTTATGTATATCTATTCTCTATTAAGTACTTATTTCGTACTTCAACATTGTCAAATTACACATTTGAAGTCATGAAACACACAGTTTGAACGTGTAAAACACAATGTATTATGTAACAATGTGATGCTCTCATGTTCAAATTTAAACTAATGTTCGACTTCAAGTTCAGAAGTTGCTATGTCGGAACACGAGAAATGTTGTGTAAGGTGATGAGACAGGCACGTTTTTGATGCAGACATAAACACGGTGACGCAGTAGACTTCCGTCGTCACTTTAGATAAATACAGTCGACAGACTGCAAATAGCGCTATTCTCAGCCACGTTACCATATAGTATCTAAAGGTAAGACTGAATTTTGTATGAGAATTAATTATATACATTAATCTTGTTTCTATCTTGCCGAGAAAATTTGTGTAATTTCATTGATTTTTTTCGTCGATATGCATGTATTTCTAAGGTACCTTTGTACATTTTATGCATTTTTGTATTTTTTGTATTTTGTAGATTATTAAATTTATTTCAAAATTCTTTTAGATGATTAATGTAGTGATTATATGAAGTCAAATTTTAAAAAGCATAAATTACATTAGTATCTTAATAAAAAACATGGTAATTGAATACCATAGACAAATTATCTTAGTAATTTAATAACCAGGGGTTAAAATAACCAGGGGCAAATAGTTTTAGGTATACAGTGTTTTTATAGATGCTACATTGTTATTTTATTACAGATTCAGTATGAATCCGATCAAAATCTTCCTTTTCGTGACACTGGCGGTTGGATCCACGTTTGGTAAGAATACTTATCATGATTAATTATTTCTAGGCAATCTCAATGGCATTTAATTTAAGAAAAAGAAACTTCTGATGTAAATGGAGAAATTCATCTTTGCAAAAACTCACACACACACACACACACACACACACACACACACACACACACACACACATACACACACAGGCTATCGTCGAGATCAAAAGTGATCTGTTTTATATAAAATATGCTATATTGAAAAAAGTATCCTTACATTTGATTTCCAAATCCCTGCCATTATGATCATAAAAAGTGATTTTATAAATATAAGTTTTAGATTTTATAAAGATACCTACTGTATAAATATGATTAAGATGTACAATAACAAAGTATATATTTTGGTTACAAATCGGCAAGATATTGGATTTGTAATAAGATTGAAAAAGATGCAGTAATTCAATACAATGAAAAAAATATTGCTATTTTTTTTACTTCAACAGGTGGTGGCAAGACCCCACCAGGAGGTGGAGGTGGAGGTATGGTGATGAAAGGAGGTATGATGATGATGAACGCAGGTGGTCCAATGCCTCCACCTATGATGCCAGGTGGAGGAATGATGCCAGGCGGAGGAATGATGCCAGGTGGAGGAATGATGCCAATGGGAATGATGGCAATGGGAGGAGGTATGGCTGGAGGAATGCCAGGAGGCGCAGGCGGAGGTGGTGGTGGAAAAGCTGCACCACCACCCGATGATATGGAAGGTGGAGCAGCTGGTGGTGGTGGCGGCGGGGGCGCTGGAGGTGGATCCGGTGGAGGTGGCGGTGGTGCTAAAGGGGGCATGATGATGTCAGCAATGATGCCAGCAATGATGCCAGCAATGATGCCAATGGGTGGAAAAATGCCAATGGGTGGCATGATGGGTGGAATGATGCCAATGGCAGAAATGATGATGCCTATGGGAGGAATGATGCCAATGGGTGGACAAATGGGAGGAATGATGCCAATGGGTGGTAAAATGGGCGGAAAGATGCCAATGGGTGGCATGATGGGTGGAATGATGAGTGGAATGATGGGTGGCATGATGATGCCAATGGGAGAAATGATGATGCCTATGGGAGGAATGATGCCAATGGGTGGAAAAATGGGTGGAATGATGCCAATGGGTGGACAAATGGGAGGAATGATGCCAATGGGAGAAATGATGATGCCAATGGGCGGAATGATGCCAATGGGTGGACAAATGGGAGGAATGATGCCAATGGGAGGACAGATGGAAGGAATGATGCCAATGGGTGGAAAAATGGGAGGAATGATGCCAATGGGAGAAATGATGATGCCAATGGGTGGCATGATGCCAATGGGTGGAATGATGCCAATGGGTGGAATGCCTGAACCCTCGCCAATGGGAGGTATGATGCCAGGAGGAGGGAAAATGCCAATGCCTGGAATGATGCCAATGGGTGGAATGCCAGGAATGATGCCAATGGGCGGAATGCCCGAACCAATGCCAATGGGAATGATGGGTGCTAAAGGAGGAATGAAAAAGAGTAAGTTGTACATGATACCTATACATCTTGTATTCTATACTAAAACGTAACTATATATGTCGGATACGTTACCTATATAAGTAGGGGGTCTCTGTGGCCGAGTGGGAAGAGCATCGGTCTTTGAACCATCAAGTCTATCACTTCTGGTCAAGGCAGGTTCGAGTCCCACTGGAACCTTAGCTGATTTTCGTGAGAATATTTGCCAGTGGTCTCTTCCTGGGTAGAAAGGGTTCTTTTTTCCACCAAATAAAAACCGGCTGCCACCATATAATTGATTTTCGTGAGAATATTTGCCAGTGGTCTCTTCCTGGGTAGAAAGGGTTCTTTTTTCCACCAAATAAAAACCGGCTGCCATCCAATTGTTTCCAGTGTGGCGTAAAACAACATTCAAAATCAATTAAATTAACTATTTAAATAAAAGAGTCAGCTAGGTAGACTATTAGGTTTTGTCAAATTACGCCATAAAAAAGGTGTGTCACTTTTAAACATATAATGTTAAACTTGTAAACATGTGCATAGTGCGATTACATGGATTTATCACATGTGGTATGTTGAAAATATATTATATTCTGAGAGAACTGATTTTTAATAGCAAACTGAAAGATTGAAAGGTCGTATTGAAACTGTCCTTGTAATTATATTTACTGAATATTTGTTTGGCAGTATTCCATATATTATGGACGAAATCATTTAGTCTCAGGTTTTTGTATGATGAGGAAAATAAAATATGTCCCCATTGTATTGACTTCATTCTATGACATACGTACCTTTGGTTAAATACAGTTGGCTACAACCGAATAAAAATTGTGAAACATTTTCGTCAACAAGCAAAATCAATTGGGTTCTGAGCTTTCAAGTAAAATTTGTATAACCTAGCGGGATGGAGACTAGTGAACCGAACCCTTTTTTGACCTGAGCGAGCTTAGATTTTAGGTGATTAAGTATAGCATTAAAATACCCTGGCTATAGTTATCGTTCCTACTGGTCACCATACATAAGAGAGTATTCATTGAGGAATAAAACGTTTCCCAGTGCACTAACCGAAAAGTCAGTAGTATCCTCCGTATGGTGGTCAAAAGGTTACTCCGACCCGCCATCTTATGTGGATCGGACAATACCTATATTTTTCAGACCGATGATGAGTATTTGTATATTAGTAACCTGTATAAATTTGATGACCTGTCGATCCAAATATTAAATTTTAAACAGAGTGTGAATATTGCCGTTCATCGTCGTTTTGAATGACTATTCGAAATCTACTAAAAGGTTATGTGACACGGTTTTGCATATCAAAGATAACTTTATCTGTCAAATTACATTGCAAAAAAAAAAAGAAAAAGTAAAAGAGAAATGAAAAAAAGAAGAAAAGAAAGACAATCAAACACTTCCTCTAGGTGAACCACAAGTTACATTATAATTTGTTTGTTCACAACATTATCAGTTACTGTCGGTTCACAACAATATATATATATATAATCACACTTGTTGTTTCTTAGGGAAATATTCTGATGTATCATCTAAACTTTCCTTTCTTCTTTACAGGATACAAGAGATACGCAGGTAAAGCAGGCGGTAAATTATTTTGATATCTGTTAGCTATCATTAACAGATATATGTAATTGTATGTACTATTTCAATACATTATTATAAAGTTGTTGGTTAGATTTTGTTATTGTGTACTATCATACAGAAGGCTTTGGAATGCTTTTCATGAATGATGTCGAAATGCTCAAAGAACGAGATATAAATTGTAACAGCAGAAAATGTCTTTGCTACCTTCCTCTGATTGCCATTAGCCCATAGCTTCTTTAGTCTGTCTAAAATTTGAACGCATTTGGCGTTTTCAAAATGCACTTCTGTGACAGTAAAAAGAATCCATGGTGAAATCTGGCTCCATGTGAATGAAATACCGAGTTTGAAATCACGTAATAATAGCAAGGAACCAGACCTTGACTGTATGTTTGGCTATTAAGTAGATTCAGCTTATATGAGTAATTAACTTAATTTGCAAGTTGTATATGTTACTGTCCGTCTCTAAAACATTTGGTTTTCCAACTTTGATTGATGGCCAACAACGTGGATTATCTCTGAAGACCACGCAGTTATGTTGAATCTAGAAAAGTTGAAGTGTTTGAACTAATGAAATACTGCTTTGTTGAATATATTTAAAGAGAGCTTGTGCAACCTTTGGCACGCTGTTCTACATGTACAGAACGTAAGATTCTTTTTTTTCACGTGTGTATATCCATAAGTACATACAAAAGTGGAAACCTTTAATCTTTACATCGTTGTCTTGCCTTTACATATAACAAACAAGTATCACACTGAAAATACAGGAAATTTTAAAATATACACTTATAAATGTATTAGGATGATAAATCTTATAAAAATTCTATTATTATTAATGTAATCCAAATCAATTTAAACAGTTTTGTCCATTTCACAATTTTATAATTTTTTATTTATCTATTAGTTTTAATCATATTATTTGTGTTTCAATCGATATAACTTTGGTGCGTCTTATAGAAGAAAATGAACAAAATTCTGGAAATGAATGTTTTGTAGAGTAATATATAAGTAGATGAATTAATAGATAATAAATATATAAACAATATATAAAAAATTCCAATAATCAGTACTACATGTGATTGAAAATGCACTCATATACGCTGACAAACACACATGTTTACTCGGGAAATAAATCCATCTGGCAAAGTGCAACGAGAAAGTTCATTCGATTGCTACCCCTGACCCTTGTCTTAAAAGCGATATAGAATAGCAATTGCCATGACGCGGCACATTTATAGCATTTATAATCTGTATAAAATGCATTATTGACACTTTAAGACAAATACAATTAGATACAACTTTAACATAATGTACTGCAAATGTGTTTAGTTTTGTACAGACATGTTTATTTCTACAGCTGATAAATTTGTACACTAAATATACTTGTTAAAGTGTCATATAACATAATCTTATTCACAAGAAATAAAGGAATAATTGATAACTCGAAAATGTTAAAACGAAACAAAGAAACTATAATCGGTTACTTTAATAAATGTTCATAGTTTTTCTGAATTTAAAAGATTAAAGTGTAATAATTTTAACGGAAGCTATTCATTCGTTTAGGACGCAGAAGTGGCAAAAGAGGCGGAAGTAATGGCGTTACGGCAAATGGGGGCAACATGCCTGCTGCCAATGGCAAAAATGGTGCAATGAATATGGATAGTATGATGGGAATGGGCGCAAACAAAGGGGGAGCAATGATGACAAAGGATATGGGCATGATGCCAGGAGGAATGATAAGCGGTGGAATGTCGCTAGCCGAAATGATGATGGGTAAAGGAATGATAATGCCCGAGACAATGATAATGATGCCCGCTGGGGACATGATGGCAGGTGGTCAAATGAAAGGTAGTGGAATGATGATGCCCACTGCAAATATGATGCCTTCCGCTATGATGATGCCAGAGGCAATGATGATGATGAGAGATAGTGTGAGTGCTATGCAACGTAGTGGACAAATGAGTGGCAAAATGAGTCCTGGAGGAAACATGATGCCGGGAGGAGACATGACGCAAGGGACTAGTAAGATGATGCCAGCAGCTATGATGCCAGAAGGAGGGGCTATGCAAGGTGGGAAAATGATGCCTGGCGGTATGATGATGTCAGATAGTATGATGATGCCTGCAGGTGGTATGATGCAATCTGGAGGTAAAATGATGCAAGGTGCCATGATGCCTGGGGGCGTTGCTATGCAGAGAGGTGGGGAAATGATGCCTGAAAGTATGATGATGCCTGCAGGTGGTATGATGCAAGCTGGAGGTAAAATGATGCAAGGTGCCATGATGCCTTGGGGCGTTGCTATGCAGAGAGGTGGGGAAATGATGCCTGAAAGTATGATGATGCCTGCAGGTGGTATGATGCAAGTTGGAGGTAAAATGATGTCAGGGGGAAGTGCAATGCAGGGAGGTGGGGAAATGATGCCTGTATGGTGATGATGAATGCCATGATGATGTGGTATGATGACGCCTGCAGGTGGAGGTAAAATGATGTCAGGTGGTGGTGCAATGGAAGGAGGTGGGAAAATGATGCCTAGAAGTATGATGATGCCAGAAAGTATGATGATGCCTGAAAGTATGATGATGCCAGATATCAGTATGATGACGCTATGCAAGGTGGTGGGATAATGATGTGGAGGAGGAATGCCAGAGGTATGTACAGGGAGGTGGGAAAATGATGCCTATGGTATGATGATGCCAGAAAATATGATGATGCCAGCAGGTGGTATGATGTCAGCTAGAGGTAGAATGATGTCAGGTGAAAGTGCTATGCAAGGAGGTGGGAAAATGATGTCTGGAGATATGATGCCAGAGGTAGGTACTATGCAAGGTGGACAAATGATGCCTATGGATATGTTGATGCCAGAAAGCATGATGCCTGGAGCTGGTATGATGCAAGCTGGAGGTAAAATGATGTCAGGGGGAATTATGATGCCACAAAGTATGATGATGCCAGGAGAAAAAATGATGGCGGGAGGTATGATGATGCCAGGAGGTAAAATGATGCCTGAGGGTATGATGATGCCAGGCGGCAAAATGATGATGCCTGCAAGCGATATGATGCAAAGAGGAATGATGACAGGAGGCATGATGATGCCAGAGGGTATGATGATGCCAGGAGGTAAAATGATGAGCGGAGGGGGTCAAATGATGACTGGGAGTATGATGATGCCAGGAAGTATGAGGATGCCGTGGGATAAAATGATGAGCGGAAGGGGTAAAATGATGGCCAGAGGTATGATGATGTCCAAAGGAATGATGCCAGGTGGAAATAAAATGCAAGGAGGTGGAATGATGGGCGACAAAACAAAGATGACTGGTGGTGGTGGTAGCGGAGCAACTCCAGCTCCAGTTAAAGGTAAATGACGCGCATTATTTATGCACTCACTAGAAAAATAAATGATAATTTTTTACAGCACGGTAAATACTATATACCTATTTGCAAGTATGTGAGTATAGAAAAGTATTAGCAAGCAATCTGACCCCTTCTCTTTTAAGATATCTGGACCCAGTTGCACATCAGGTTGTTAAATTTAACGTGAAGTTAACCAATGTTAAGCAATGAGCTAACTTTAGGTTAAATTTAACAATATGTTGTGCAACCGGGTCCTGTTCGATAGGGATTGTCGAATCGTCTATACCGATTGAAGATTGATTTGAATTCGAATATGTACTCGTAAAGGGTGTGACCGGATGCTTACTACTCCATGGCACCTGATTCCACCTCTGGAGGTCCGTGTTTGTCTATATTTGCATATTGTCTCTTTCACCTCCTGACGATTAATACTTTTTACCTTCATAAGAGAGAGAGAGAGAGAGAGAGAGAGAGAGAGAGAGAGAGAGAGAGAGAGAGAGAGAGAGAGAGAGAGAGAGAGAGAGAGAGCAATCCTTCTGTTATAGTATATTTATAGTATAAAATTATAACTGGTAATCAGAATTTAGCCCAGATTACTTTAGCCCTCTTTATTCTACAGTGAATTCCCTAATAGTGTCCGGGTAGGGCACACTCGCTTCTTACCAATGCGACCCTGCTTCATTCCTTGGATTAGGCAGGAGAGCATGTGAAATAGTATTGTGGTCCCCAAGTCAGAAACGTGGGTTTTCTCAGGGCATTCCGGTTTCCTCCCACAACAAGGACCCCTGCACGCCAACATTAGAACTAACGAGAGACATTACTAAACGTTGATAAAAAAGATAATGTTTAATTTAGAATAAACATCTTTTTGGTGGAAATCGATATATTTTTTCGGTTTTGTCGATTCATTCTTAAAATTATCAATGTAGTCTGAAATATTGCTATGATAGGATAGTCATCTTTTTACAATGGTTACTCTAAGACGGATTTGGCTATGCATTTAGATTTGTTATTTAGCCTTGTATGATACCACTTTCCCTTTAGAAAATCTAGTTTGAATTGTAGCTCAACTGATGCAGTCTAATTGACAGAAACGATCGCCGTGAGCATTATAACTTTGGTACTATGTTTATAATATTGTTTAAAATCTTTCTATCCGCTAGACATATTTGTATCTTTGATATACCAGTTTTTATTTGCGAGATAATGATATACATATAAACCTACACTCCTTCGTTACAGATTAAGGAACCTTGTAACTAGTGGCTAGAATTTTCTGTTTAGAGAATATAGGTGAGTCAATCATCATCCATGACTCATTGCTTTGTTTTTGGAAAGTTTTTATTTTGTCCGGAAAATTCTGGTACCGCTTTTAAGATCATTTCCAAAAGGCAATTTCGAAATTATGATACCTTTGTGTTTATTTTTTCTATTTTTTTTCTATTTTCTGCATATAATTCATAAATTCTATTGAACTCCATTTCGATAATACCTTATTCATTTAGTTCTGAAGTAGCAGTCATATCAACCCAGCTTTTTATATGTGTCACATTTTACTGCTATCATTTGCTTTATCATTATAATATATACGATTTTATCTGACACATATCTTTATAGTTTGAAAGAAATTTTTGTTTAGTAAATGGCATTGCTTGCATCAATCAACTATTTTGGTAAACAATGGTTGTGAACAAACACAGTCATAAACTTTGTGACGTCACATATTACGATTTCTGCGATACCATCCAACTATGTAATACCATATCTTTGACATGACTGTATTCATAACTTCTCTTTTACGACATTTACATCTGAGACAGACATATCGTCTACATTCACAGCAATACCTGGAAATTTTATACTTACGTATGTGTATCAAATGAATCATCGTTAGTTTTTATTTTGCAACCAGTTTTTCAAATCTGTTCCATTCTTATTTCAGGTATATATTGAGAATGTATACTACCTATAGGACGACCAATGGGCTTTCGATTCGTTTATTTTTATCACGTGATGTAATACACTGACGTCATACTAGTCGGTGTCTAGTGGTAACATAATCTGCAATAACTAATTTATGTTGTATATATACTTTACATACACTTGTGAACAAACTATCGTTTTTGTCATCATCTTGTCATTTGTGTAAAATATACGATATTTATTGACATTAAATTATTACTTGCAATTTGTAAAAATACAAAATATTTCGTTTTCTTATTATTACCTACAAAAAGCTTGCACAGTAAATAAATGACTCGGTTAGTAAAGGCATTTGCCACTTGTAACTTCCTTCTCCAAAATGCCTGGCAGACGATGAGAAAGTCACGGGTAGTTCAGACATAAAACCGAGGTCCCATGACACATCAAATAAATCGCGCTACATACACAAACGTTTATAGCAAAGGTTTAACTTTTTGTCCCTTCGCCTGAAACTGTTGTCTCAATATTAATGGAGAAATGTCAACAAAATAAAGAAAAGGATTGTTAATCATTTGGATATCCATAAGTTAATATATATATATAGAGAGAGAGAGAGAGAGAGAGAGAGAGAGAGAGAGAGAGAGAGAGAGAGAGAGAGAGAGAGAGAGAGAGAGAGAGAGAGAGAGAGAGAGATGGTCAGAATTTAAATACTGCACAGGTACATTTGTGTATAACTTAAAAAAATCATTACATTAACGAAAATAAAATCATGAACAGACAAGTTGCACCACTATACTATCAAAAGGATGGAATTATACCATGTCTTCAAAAAGACCACAATCGAATAAATTAGACATGTAAAACATTTCCGATTTTGTATGGTTTAGAGTTAAGATGTTTTAAGCCACACACAACACTTTTTTAGACATATGATGGCGTTCAGTTTTTAATGGTGGAAGGCAAAATCCTGTTACAATCTAAGTGGTAAGCGCAGGTTCCAGTCCGTTGGTTCCTAAGCTAATTTCTGTGAGAAATTCGATAGTACTATGGGGCACGACCATATACAGTGACTCCCTTTCACCAATCAGATCCTATAAGATGATGACATTTTCACCGAGTTTGACTTTTTCACTCGAGAGGTTTCCATGCAGCATTTACAGCGGGTGGGACGCTGACTCCTTCCGGACAACTGGTCCTATCTCGTTTAGGATTTGCAATTGTTTTTCCTTGTTGAGACCATTTATGAACTTCAATTTATCGTAACTTAACGGCGGGTGTGATCAGTCAACAGGGGATGCTTTCTCATCGATGGCACCTGATCCCGCCTCTGGATTTCTTTATAATCTAATGAACTTGGAGTTTATCCATTTGTACTAATTTATTTAGCCTTTTAGCATATTGGAATCTATAAGTTTTATGCTCAACTATAAAACGTTTCAATGGCTAAATAGGTATGGTGAATGCATGTCACGTAGTGTATTTCTATTTCATGACTATTATTCAAATAAACTAGTTTCAGATTAACAATCTGCAAATACAATAGTTTTTTTTAAAATCTAACTCTGTAAAAACAACAACACCAACGATAATGATAACAAAAAGAATAAAGTGTAACACCATTTAAATTGTTTTGTTTATTTAATGATGAAATGAACTGAAAACCTATTACAATCATTTCTGGTTTGCATCCTAATACAGCTAATTAAAATGTAGCACCTGCTGTATTGTGCAAAACACAAACAAACAAAATCCAAAACTTTGGAATGAATGTTAGAAGATTACACCAACATTAAATGTATTCATTCTCTTTCTTCCTGGGGACATCTTTTACTCTCTTTCATGTAAATCTAATTTGATAGCTGTCCATACACAATGAGTAGAAGTAATGACTTTTACTACCATCAAAATAAGAACATATTAAACAGTCATACGACAATTTAGCTAATTGTTTATTGTATTTAGTCTTCATCTGAAAACAACATCTCCACGAGGTCATCACTTGCACACTGTCCTTCTTCCAGTCTTTGCAGCTACGTGAAAAAGTAAAAAAATAGTAAGTGAACAATGTAAATTTACAGTATTTTAGAAAGGTGACACTCTTATATTTGAAGTTACGTAATTGTTGTTGCTGAAACCACCTATATACCTAAAATACAATACATTTTTATTGGGCATACGGGCTCGGTATTTACGGTCTCAGAATAAAGCCAAAAGTCAAGGGATAAAGTCACAACGCTAAAGACATAATCTATTGCACGAGTCAAATGTATGGCTAATCATCTGCTGCTCTTGACTCTAGCCATCAAACAAAAATAAAACAAAAACAATCAATATTTATGTAGATAAACAATGGGTTGTTTTATATATAAATGGAAGTATAAAATAAATGCAGATTAAAAGTTTGATCAAAGACTTTAATTTTCATTTCATTTATCTTCCGATATTTGTATATTTAATTTCTGCATTTTAAAACAAACTCTAAATATTGCACTTACCTTTCCTACACGGAGAAGTGTGGGTACAGACTTGAGTTTCAAGTCTTTGTCTGTTCTGAAGACATTGTTTGGGTCTTTCCAACTGTTAGTAGAACATGTCAACATAATATATAATATCATCAACTGTTCATTAGCCTAAACATTCAAACAAGCTGCGGTAGTATCATTTAACGATTCGTTTGAATAACTTGCACATAATATAACTAATGCATGGAAGAAGATGCACTTTGCTATAAAATTTTGATTTTAAATCTTTCTTAACGCTGCTAATTGGACCACATAATTTCCAATATAAAAAATCTCAGATACCAAAGTATAAATCAATAGAATGTTCAGGACATAGATACAATCCGGTAAAAATGGGCAAACACGGACCTCTGGAAACCAAGAGGTGGGATCAGGTGCCATAGAGGAGTAAGCATCCCCTGTCGATCGGTCACACCCGCCGTGAGTCCACAGTCAAGTCCAATGAAAAACGTGAGGAAAAAATTATTGAACAAAAGACTGAGAGGCAACTCCAGTTTGAAGGCATTGAAGCTTTAAAATAATATTCCACTCTCAAACACCGGAATACAAATTTCATTCCGTAGAAAAAGCATTAACAAATTGTCTTCTTCTTGTTAATGTTTTTATTGAACCGGAGACACCAAACTTCGCACTACCTCCCTCTGGGTATCCAAAAAACATAAAAAATATGAAGTTTGTTTAAAACAAACAGCCGGGAATTAAAGAGATACGAAATATTTTAACATATGAACATTAAACAACAGTGGTGGGACATACGGGAGTTCCCAAAGTTTATTTTCACTATATATTATTAGTAAATTCATATTTTTTTCAATAACTCCTCTAGAATTCACAGTTTATCCTATTGTAACAAAACTTGCTTCACAGGAAGTTTAGTTTGTTTGTTCTCATATGCTAGAAATTTCATTGCAATCTATCTTTTATTTCAGGAGAAATACATCATTCTTTATGAGAGTAAATTTTTAGCGACGCCATTTCAATGTTTATTACAAAGATAATGAATGGATTTATTACGTAATTCATAAACACCAAAATAAAACCATTGATACCAAAGTAATTTATGGATGTAAAGTAATGAAAATATTATCAAAATTAGGTCCAGATTTCCCGGGTTAAACATGTCATTTTTCATTTATTTTAGATGTCTACTAAATTCAGTGGACAAAATCAAACAAATGCAAAATTACTAAGAATA
>BROG01000022.1:492500-552500 GCA_030159075.1 Atrina japonica
GTTGTCAGTCTGATAGTAAACATTTATTCATGCTTCTTTGACGGTTACTATTTTTAGATATCATGTTGTAAAATATTTTACTTGCCAATGAGATTTCTGAACAATTTATTTTACATTCTATCGAGTATGGTACAGGTTGTTTGAGACGACTGTTCACTTGAAATGTACACGTGTAATCTTCGACCTACGTCATATCCGCTTTATAATGTTTTTGTAAACAAGGTGTATGTCTTCCTTTTACACATAGTTCCTGACAGTGATTAGTTAAAAAATTGATGTTATTAGTGTTGTATATGTATATTACTTTTATTTACACATATAATCGTATTTGACATTTTGGCGAACTTGTATGTTTCAAAGTTATATAGTGACATACATTTATATACATTAAGATACGTGACGATGAACACGTGCTTAAATTTAAATTATGATTTAAAAATAGTTTCATATTTTTTTTCATCATGTTTCATAAATGTTATTTTTTAACTGTTATAGAATCTTGTTTATTTTTGAATTCGTATGACAAATTCAATATCAAGCATTTTATCAAGCATTAAGCTTGAATAGTTGTTCATTTACGACAGAATTGATCAAATTAAGACAATAAAGAGAGGAATGTTTCAATCATGGAATTGACCAAAAAATTGAATAGAAAGGATAACCAAATATTTGATCATCATGCTTACTGTATATGTATCTTAATTTTATTTCAGGATTGCCGACCAGAAATCGAGTACAATATTAGCCATATAGATGGAGCTGTGCGTGTAGATTTTGAAAGTGACGCAACTGAAATAATAGAGGCTGCACCACAGCTGCAGTCTGCAGGTAAGGCCTGCGTAATAACATTTAATATTTTCAGTGTTTTATAGATCAATTTATCGATCCATTGTCATACGTTGTCATGTGACATACACTGCTCTGGTGAACGTCGTGTTGCTGAGCCCAAAACTTTCCACATTTTTAATGTCTTCTCAAAATCACTGGGTCAAATGTTGTAATTGCTATAGAGTCTGGATAATATATAATTATTTACTTTGGTAGAGGGTGACATACGAATCGAAAATAAAGTCAGTAATTGTTTTATATTTAATGTTTAAGTACTTCACCGAACGATTTAAAAAATATTTAAACTGTTCTTTTTCTTGAATGATTAATAGCGACTGTTAAATGAGAGCCGGTTTTTCCCTGGTTTAAATACATTTGATTCATCCAGTTATATACGCTAACACGATTCGGAAAAGAACGGAAGCACGAGATGACAGCAATACAATCCAGGGCCCTCTGGACTGTCGAACGAATGAAAGTAGCGCTTCTTCGATTTATATTTGCCTGTTTATTAATCGGATTCCCATAGGAAAAATTGGTTATAAACTGGGCAGATGTCAAACAGTGTCCGTACAACAAAAGCTTTTCAAATTTGAATATGCTGTTATTGATAGCAGAACGGAGGTCAAGTTCCATATGGACGATTTTCACTTCCACCGTTCAGGAGGTTTTTGAAAGATTGAACAATGGCATTCCCAGTCGTTGCATTAACTCATGAACCATTCATCCAAAACTTTTCAAATTTCAATATGTTGTTACTGAAGACAAAGTGGAGGTCATCTTGGATATTGACGATTTCCACTTTTACTGTTCAGGAGTTATGGTTCTTGAAAGATTGAAAAACAGCGTTTCAAGTGGAGACCAAGGTTTATCCCATGAACCGTTCAACCAAAGCATTTCAAATTTTATCATGTTGTATCTGATGTAAAAATGGAGGTCAAGTTTGATATGGACATTTTTTACTTTCACTGTTCAGGAGTTATGGTTCTTGGAAGTTTGAAAAACAGCGTTTCAAGTAGTGACCAAGGGTTAACCCATGAACCATTTTTCAAATTTTATTACGTTGTATCTGATGTAAAAATGGAGGTTAAGTTTGATATGGACATTTTTCACTTTAACTGTTCGGGAGTTATGGTTATTGAAAAGTGTGCCCCTGTACTTTAACTCAGTCGATAAACCAAACCTTTATTTTTTGACTTGATTCTATTTGTGGGTCCAGATTTGCAAATATCATTTTCATTCAGAGAAATCCGGTTTGCTGTCAATCTGACAGCCTCATGTCAATACATATTTCAATAGTTACAACCAATCAGCGGACGGAAAATCCACGAGTCATTTAATAACAAAAACTGTCAAGTTATTACCTTTGGGTAGTACATAGGGGTGATATGTAGATTTGGAGTTCCAATTGATCAGTAGAGACTTTTACGTCGTTTAGTGTCAGGCTTTTTTTACAGTATCTTCAATGTGTAAATGTAATTTTTGCTTTTATCATTGTAACAAATTAACTTATTGCTTCAGATATTTCCGATGTCGTATGTTACTGTTCCATTGGCTACCGATCTTGTACAGTGGTCAAGAAGTTACATAAATACCGTGAAACAATTGGTGGTAAGTTTAACTGATGACAGATGTGCATTATATTGTTTTATATTGTACATGTAATTAATTTTGGATTTGTATAAATAAAAGTATTTACTTTCTTTGTTAACGCAATTTGATACCTGTCACATTTATTTTGAGTGTTCTATTTTTAAATGGTAATTTATAGGTGTAAACTAAACAGTTTTGGGTATACTTGGGCAAGGCCTAATTAAAGCTAACAAACTGTACTACAACCAATATTTGTAGGGGACAAAGACATCCAAATGTCCTTAGTTGAGCTACATCCACTACACACATTTTACATATATGAATTTATCAAAAAATGAAAAGTGACGCCAGTTATTGAAGGTCTGGCTCGGGCCTATCTATAAGAAATATGTGGATATTTCATTTCATAATCACAAGGTGAAATTATATATCATATCATTTGAAATATACCTCGTGGAAAGAAAAAATACATATCATCGTCAAGTCAGTGCGTGTTCGTATGCCAGCACTGATTAGGCCTTATAAGTGAAAAAGTTTGTCAATATAAATGCACTTGCAAAAGTCCCATGGTCTTGATATGATGTATTGAAGAGTTCACTTGAATTTTTATTTTTATTTTTATATTTTGAATGTAATATTTCATGCTCTTTTTATCGAAAAATTAAACTCCATTTCGCTTTAACAGATAACGATGAATTATTTGTGTTTTTAATTTGTTTCTTTTTAAAAACAGAAAACAAATCAAAGATAACCAAAGATGCATCTCTATACAATCTGGAAGGTTGTTTGTTTAAATGGGCCAATGAACACAAACCATTGGTGGATAAGGATGGGAAACCGACAACGTACGTTCATCCATACAACGTCGTGTTCGGAAAACTACTGGACTCGGAACATCGGAAATGGAACTAACTTAAATGTATTTATATATTTATCAAATAATACATATCACAGTGAAGCGAACATTTTATTCTATTTCTATGAAAGGTCACAATATCATTTTCAAATTTTGCAGTCTGATACCAATTGATGTTTTGTATTACGTGTAATCTTATCGAACATTTTGTAACATAATTATTGTACATTTATTTTTGCAAGTTTTGTAGATTTTCACGTAACCTGTGGTTGAATTTGAAAGAGTTGATGAGTGAGAAGTCGCAACAAATTCCAGTTATTAGTCACAGAGACATTATATTTGGCAATGTGAATATATCTAATTTACAGAACCTCATTATCATTCTTCTAAAATTATATGGTTGAATTTATATAGTTATATGATATATATATATTATATAGTTATAGAGGCATTATATTTATATGAATATATCTATATATATATATTATATATCTCAACAACGTATAAAGAAGAGCATCCCAATTTATCATTATTGTCTGTCTTGTATATACAAACCATATCAGTGTGTGAGAGTACGAACGATCCCAATTTAGAGTGTCAGTGTGTGATAGTACGAATGATAGAGTGTATGTATTTGCTGATTGTATATATGTTAAAAGCCATGAAACATATGTTGTGATGAAGAAAATCATTGTTTAAAAAATATGGCAATAAACTATATTTAAAAAAAATTGTAGACATGAACTACAAAGAATATAGAATGTTCACTGTTACACGAAGCATTTAGAAAACTCACTGTTACTATTTTAAGCACAGAGTAACCTATCACAGATTGGCTGAATATATCCACTTTCGCCCAATGAATCAATGAGATAATCAACATGAAAAGAGCACAAGAATATGGTCTGCCTTGAACCAAATCAAATAAAAAACATAACTTTCAAAGAAAAGTATGAATAAAATGTTCTTTTTATCAACTTTAAAAACTTGCTTGATTTCAATCAATTTTGTGTTTTGTTTTTTTTTTCTTTGTTAATTCTGTTTAGCCACACTACAGTGAAATCTAGCTACGTGGAAGTCGAACGGCTGGTCTCGATTTTTTGTTATATATTTAGACTACTTTTATTCCTATTATCTCAAACTTTTTATCTTGAAATTTCGCTTATCTCAAAGTATATTTCTTGTCCAAAGTATATCAAAATATTAAAGAATAGTCACTTGTTATCTTGGAAATGCCCTCCTCAATTGGAGGTTTACTTTTTAAAGGCAGAAATCACTGTAATTAATGACTTGTTTACCTGCAAAACACAGGACAACCAACTCCAGTTAACGAGTCACGGTAAAAGGTTAACTTATGATTTCTTTATACCAATTTAAATTAAGCAGTATCCCGAGTATGTCTATTCATTGTACAATAAGAACAAAAATTTGTTGATTGAAAAATTTAGGTAACTCAAATTAATGTTGCATATGTGGAAGTAAATGCGGCGGTCCCATGGATTCCACCGTAATTAGAATCAAGAATACTTGTTTTTGTTTATGTTTCAGAAGTTGTATGCATGTTCAGGCATGTGCTTACTTAAAATAAAACTTTTGTAATTAAAAACAAATATATATTAGCTATACTGACAGAGAGTACTGCGTTACACTTTGTTAAGAGTTACTTCTCTTTTTTAAGATGTTATGCATGTTACTGAAATTGCTGCTACATGTTGTGAGATTGCCATAAGACGTTGAAAAAAAAATTCTCATACTTCTGTTTCATTAAAGCATATGCGTATAATAGTATCATAATACTACTAATAATAATTATAGTATCATAATACGTTTATGGTCTCCTGCCACAGTTATTTACGTCGTTGTATGAGATATTTGATTTCCGTCGTAACAAATCGTGATATTGATACTTTTTGATATGTAATTTCTTAATACTAGAGTTATTTCCCTTTATATCTTCTCTTTCACAGATTGTGAGGTTGTAAGTCATGATTTATGTTTTCGCGTAAAAGAATATTATGTGTAATTGGTAACTAATGTTTTTTGTTGCTGATAATTATCTCCACTTAAGGTATTGGAAATAGATAAATGTATTCAGGTTGGCATTTTTGCGTGGGCTTTAAAGAGAATTTAATTCAACTTAGAAATATTACCATTTTCTTCCTACGTGAATTAACTTGCTATAAAGTTTAAAAACAATGCATTGAAAGATATTTTCCTGGTGCATAGAAATGTTTTGATGACAAAATGGTTATCTGAATTTCCTGACATTCTGTACAAAACTTTAAAGAAAATACTCCATGTGCAGTTTGTAACTTTGGAAACTTTTAAACCCGTATAACCAATACAGTGAGTGTCCTTAACGGTTCAGATATTATTTTTCAGTTAGGTTTAGTTATTTTGTCGTATTCCACTTTTTCTTTCCAACTTCTCCGACGCCTTACTGCCAGGCACGACTGTCTTGAGCAATTCATTTAGCCTATTTTTCAAACTGTGAACTTTGAAATAAAGTTTATATTTACCTACACCTAGAATATGGTTACTATAATAATTGAATGTGCCACAAACAATGCATTTTCTTTTCATGTTATATTTCGTCATGGAATTTTCGAAGTATCATTTTATTATTAAGGAAATGAAACAAATCTCCTGATTGGTTGATTCCATGATGTAAATCTCTTTTGTATTTTCAAAAAACATGCACACAATACATATTTTTGCATGGAAATTTTGATTTTGATTTTAAAAGTGTCAAGATATTTTTCTTTTACCCAAAAACAATTGCTTTCATGCAAAAATATATTTCTTGCTTTCACAAAGAGTACTTGAAATTTTTCTATCACGTAAAATCTTCTTGTTCTTGATACAATCGGCCTTTTGTTATAATATTATGGTATCCTTTTATTCGACAACCTGTGTGAAAATGTACTTAATATGAATGTTAGGTTTGCGTGTTTATTACTGCATTCAATGATCTAACCATGATGAAATGGCACATGTGATATTGAACAATTGTGTTTTTTCACACGTTTATTCAGCTTTGTATAGCCATGATTTGACATAACTCCTACAGACCCACCTGGCTAGGGGTATGGAGTTTTTCGGCTGACTAGTACTAGCCTTCCATTCACTCTACCTCACAAACACTCAGGGCTCACTCATACTAATAAAGAGGAAAAGATAGTGGGAAACAAGAAGAAAAGCAAGATTACAAACACATATATAAACAAACCATAACATTTAAATATAAAGAGAGATATGGAAGAAGAGAGAGAAGAGAAAAAAGTGGGGGGGGTTAAGAGATAGCATTCACTGTATGCACATTAGAGGGTATACATTGGTTGCTAGAAAATGTGATATTTGTGTTAAATTCAGTATAGAAAATTGAAAAAACATATCAACTGTGTATTTATAAACAAAATATTTATTTGTTTGTATACCTATATGCATGTAAACTCAGTTCCTTATACATCCAAATATACATGTATTTAGATGTAAACAATCAAATTTGTTAACAATTGTTATTAAATGAAACAAACGGCCTGTCATAACATTATTATGATATCATGTCGTTCGATTATACATATAAATATTTATTCTGTGAGTTGTTAACTGTATATAATAATCTAACCTTGGTGAAATCATCTAATACCACACAAATGTACTTATTGTTTGTTGATAAACCATTTGGTATTAAATATTCATAAACTCATACAATAAAATGCCCGTAAAAATAAAACTTTTGTGTTTTGTATCTGTATTTTGTTTACGTTTGAGGCATTTGGTGTGTTGCTCGTTCAACAAAGCACTCAGAAACAGATGTTAAAGACACGGATGTTTTAGATTGAAATATACTAGTTAATATTTGTGACCCATGGTGAATGTTTACTATTTTTATACACATTATTATAAAAATGAGCGATGAGTTGATATAAAAATACGCTGGAATTTCTAACAGACAATATGTTTGTAATGTTCGGAGACGTGGTCTTTCAACAAACTGTCGGTATTCCTATGGGAACTAATTGTGCCCCTTTATTGGCCGACCTGTTCCTTTATTCAAACGAAGCACACTTCATTCAGAAACTGCTGAATCGAAAGAAGACAAAGTTAGCGGTGTCCTTTAATTTGGCATTTAGATATATCAACGACATTTTGTCAATTAATAATGACAATTTTCATACATATATGTCAATGCGATATATCCCAGCAAACTAGAAATTAAAGATACAACAGAATCGAGCACACACGCTTCATTCTTAGATATTTTATTTAATATAAACACAGACTGAAAATTAGCAACTCAGCTATACGACAAACGCGACGATTTCGACTTTCACATCGTAAATTTTCCACATTTAAGTAGTAATATCCCTCAGTCACCCGCATATGGAGTTTATATTTCACAAATGATCCGATATGCCAGGGCGTGTACAACTTATGAAGATTTCATATACAGAGGTAAACTACTCACTGACAAATTATTGACACAGGGATATCGCAAACCACGTTTGATGTCAAATTCCGCAAATTTTACGGTTGGTATAATAGTCTTGTTTGCGATTACTCTGTTTCACTTAGTTAAATGCTGAGTTGCCTTTTCGTTGGCGGTTGTTGAGACGTCTGTACCAATTGTGACGAGGATACACTCCTCACGTATTTCATTGGACTCGACTGTGAACTCACGGCGGGTAAGACCGGTCGACAGGGGATGCTTACTCCTCCATGGCACCTGATCCCACCTCTTGGTTTCCAGAGGTCCGTCTTGGTATCTATGTCCTGGACATTCTCTTGATTTATACTTTGGTATCTGAGATTTTTTATACATACATTGATAATGTCAAATTCAAGCATAAAGCGTAATAACTACCACTTTCACAGTAATTTCTCCCTAAATTGATATTTGATATTAACACAAAAAGCGGTTTCAATGATTTTTTTAAATTTTCCTTTGTACCCAAATCTACACGTTGAAATTGTTGACGTACGCCCATTTTACATCGTGCGTTGTTGACTTTCACACATTTTCTACATCTTGTCAATAATCATGGGTCCATTTTTTATCCAACTTGCCATGAAGTGTCCCCATATGAAGCCGCAAAAAGTTTGCGAAACAAAACGGCTAAGACCTATAGAGGTCCCATGATAGGCCAAAACGAACGAAAATTTTGATAAATCCTTAAATATCTTCTCACGAACCAATGATCAGATGACTTTCAAATTTCTTATACATAATTGTTAAATCAATAATTAAAATAACAAAAACTGTTCGTATATGAGGCAGAAGGAACTTCAATAACATAGGGTTCAGTTTCATACAAATGTCTTAATAACTCGAATTTGATTAATGTTTTGTATACAAAGATATATGAGAAAGGTTTTACGGTCTTTATGACAAAATGTCAAGGTCATGGGGTCAAAGAGCAAGGTAACAGGCATGAAAATAAACCTAAAATCTTATTCTTAATTCTAATGAATCAATAATCAGAAGCTACCTAACATTTGAAAATAAGAAAAAAGTTTACACATAAAAAATCGTCTAAGGAACCAATAATTAGCCTATATTTCAGTTGATCAGGTTTAAGTCAGTTGACCATTTCAAAGGCATATATGGACTCAAGTGTAAATTATAGAAATTCGGATTTTGTATACTTGAATATCAACAACGATGACGAAGGGAACAAAAACAAAATATAATGATAAAGACATTTTTTGTGACGCATAATAAAATAAAATACACATTGGTTAATGAACTTGAAGATATTTTAAAGATAGAAATGAGAACTGGGGTTATGATTGATATTTTGTTGTTCAACGAAAATTATGTAAAACCGCAAAATAAAAGTGTCGCTAAAGAAGAAATCCTAAACATATGAAAATAAAACCATAGGTCAACGAATAAGATATACGTGAGTTGATTATGACTGTTCTCACGCGGACGAAATGTGAATAGCTTTATTGAAAAATTTCATGAAAACAGGTTACGGAACTGCAGTCTTAACTGAATGTAATATGTACATGTTATACGCAAAAATGTTATCATCACCGCCGCCGTCGTCGTCGTCGTCGTCATCATCATCATCATCATCATCACCACCACCATTATCATCATCATCATCATCATCATCATCATCGTCATTGGCAACAACAGCGTTAAAATTAATGTATTTAATGTATATGAATAGTTTAAATAATTTTCTGATAATTGATATAGTTTTATCTACGTTCACGGTGGAATACTAAGAAGTAAATTGTGCAGTGGAATAATTCTGTTTAATCAATCATACCGGACATCCTGAATAGTTATACTTTGGTATCTCAGATCTTATATTCATTGGACAAATTTTGTTTTGATAGATGTTTTGGTTTGTTCTATTTACATAGTTTCTCATTTCTCAGATGTCAATACCACAGCAAAACAAAACCATTACTGGTTGGGGAGTCATCTCTGGAGCCCCGGACATAAAGATAACAATACCATAAGGCTATCCAGTACAACCATTTTCACAGTTAACAAGTTTTATATATAATGCGTTCCCCTTCCCGTAGAACCCTATAGGAAAAACAGGTGCTTTGTTTACAACATGGGCGCAGACATTTTGGACACCCAAAAATGTGCAGAGGGTAAATGAGCCCAGCGATCTGATTGGTCATTAAATGAAAAAAAAAGTTTTGTCATTAATAAGTGAAATTAAGGTGATATAAAAGATACATGAATATTAGTAGTACTTTGCAAGTTATAGGGTTGACGGATGAAAATTTAAAGGGTGGGGTCAGATGAAAATAGATATTTTCCTTTGGTGCGAAATACTACGAGCTGTAAACAAGTGAAAATTTGAAGTAGAAATGCAACGGCAACCTATACATTTGATTGCATATTTTGTTATCAAAAATATTTATCTTTCAGCACAGGTTACTGATTTGACCCAGATTTAATAAACATGGGAGTGACAGTGACCTGAAGTTTTATAAATATTAGCATTGAGGCCTATGGGAAAATATTTGATGGTGTCTGTCCAATTGAAAGTAAAGCTGTTATCTTGGTTTGAATTGATTCCACGAAGACGCTTTAGCGAGGCATAGATAGAGCGTGTTAGTAAATACTCAGTGTGAGGATTTATCCGATTAGTATAAAAGTCTTTACATGCATAACCCCGAGGAGTTTCGATCGTGTGTTTAGTACGGGGTTATTTTAAGTGAAGTTTAACACGAAAATAAAAAACACAAATACCAACATTTTAGTATGTAAACCAGACAATAATAAAACGTGAGACAAAAATTACACACTACACTAATGATTTTTTTAGTCGAGATAATACGGTGCAATTACACACACACACACTCTCTCTCTGTCTCTCTCTCTCTCTCTCTCTCTCTCTCTCTGTCTCTCTCTCTCTCATCTCTCTCTCTCTCTCTCTCTCTCTCTCTCTCTCTCTCTCTCTCTCTCTCTCTCTCTCTCTCTCTCTCAAATCTCTATGTATATGAGCTTGAATACCCCATTGTCATTTTACTTTGGAGGTAAACGGTAATCGAAATTATATTTTTAAATGATTATTAATCAAATAATAAATTATGTTTTAATTCTCAAATCTTATTAGAGATGAAGTTTCTAAAGTAACCATATTTAAAAGTAAATATATATACCAAAACACGTCTACTGCCCATAAATAACTTTCAATAATTATTGAAAAGAAAGCTCAAAATCGTTTATTATACTGAACAATGAGGCACGTAATATTATTTACTCCCTTTTAAAGTAAATATATCAATATTACTCTTCTGCAAAACAGGGACATACTTCTCTGCTTTTCATTTTAATACGATGGTCACTATAGATTTGAGCGATATATATATATATATATATATATATATATATATATATATATATATATATATATATATATATCGTATAGCTAGTTATTTACCGTCTATATAGAAGAAGTAAAATGTCTAAGTATGTGTGTGTGTGATTCTGTTGTGTGTGTGCATTGACATATGTGTGTCATTATTAATTGTGTCGATATGTGAATGTGTGTGTGTGAAGTTTCTGAATGTGTGTGTGTGTGTGTTCATATGTTCAACACGCCTTGGTATACCGACAGTTTGTGGAAAGACAACGTCTCCGAACATTACAAATATATTGTCTGTTAGAAATTCCAGCATGTTTTTATATCAACTTCAGTGTGTTTATATGTAGAATCAGAGTGGTGTTTGACAAAATAAGTATCCTGATAGCCAATCACTAGATATTTAAATTTTCGGGTACCACTTTTAGCGATAAAACAGCTGCTTATGATGCTAAAAAGTCTTTCTTTTAATCTTTTTCCATTGTAAGTGCACTGACTTAAGAACGCTCTTATACCTATGTATGAAAATGATAGTATGGGAGGATGACAGAGAAGTGTATGGTCTGATTCCCTACTAAAGCATCCAGTGTGTGAGAGAAGAGATCAGAGACCGAAACACACATATAGACGCCGTGCGTCTCGCCGCAAGAGAGCCTAGCTCCGAAGCGGCACTAGTTTGAATAGTAAATACAAAACATCTCTTCATTAAACGATATATAACGAATGAACGGGGGAAATCAAAGTAAAATAGTAAAGTGTACAGTTTTTGAAAGAAATGTATCTTGGTGTAACGTCATTTTATGGGTAAAGCTACATCATTTTGTGACGTCATATGAAGAACTTTTATAGCCGATATGAACGCCGTCTAGTTTAACACGGAATCTATGGGAGACTGCTGCGGGAAATGTAAATATAATGTATTATCCCACTTCTGGCAAAATACTCGGAATTTGATTGGTTTAGAAGGATACGACATATTCTTGCATCTTCTCGCATCATCTTTACGTTTTAAAATGTATAGATTTGTTCGCACATTGTTTGTAGATAGTGGTTGTTATATAGCGCCAGTATATATCTACAGATCAAATTTTGTCAGATTTGCCCTTTTTACTGTATACTGCATTGTAAAATAGGAAGGTAATTATAATACGTATTTAGTGTTATTTGCAATGCAATGCGCACTGCTAAATAGCATAATAGTTAAAACGTTATGTATCAGTTATAAGTGTGTTGATAACCTTGGGACTTCCTTATGAATACCCTCGCAAGTATGCATGGTAATGATTGGTGATGAAAGAAATTTTAAAACTGTTTGGTTGGGAGTGCTATTAGAAAATCTGAAGCGCTTGTTAGAGAGCAGAAACAGATGTACATGTGAGGTACCGTACTATTTTTATCCACAGTAATAAAACATTTTGATCAGAATATTTTGGAGAGCGTATGTGGTCTTGTGAAGTACTATTCTTATCCACATTGATACAGTATCTTGACCAGAAACTTTGAGAAGGCGTATGTGTTCATGTGAGGTACTATTTTTTCACATCATTAAAACATTTTGACTTTGTTGGAGTGATTATATATCACATAGACGAGCTTTCATATTTTTTGGTGCCGTGAGCGACAAAAAAATCCAGGTTTGTTGCCGTAACTTACTTTTTTTTTCTCATTAATATGGTCACTTTGTGAGTTATCATATTTCATTTTATGTATCAGTAATTATTATTTCATTGATAATTGTATTAAGTAAATATAATTTGAAATGTCTCAAAATAATGAACAGATTCCAATGAATGCATATGGAATATATGGTAAACCCTTTCAATATACTCTACAAATTACTGACGTAGTTTTTGGTACAAATGCAAGATTAACCAATTTGAAAGATTTGTAAAACTATTTGATAGATTACAGTAAAAAATCAATCAGAGGATGCATGATACAGAAAAAAACACGCGCTCTTCCTGGGAATAAATGTAAACAAACACGCGATTACTAGTATCCCTTAAAATTTATACACAAAGATTTTTCTTCATAAAAGGTGAAAAATATACTGTTGGTCATAAGTTAGCGGATACAATTATTGCTAAGTAAAAAGTAACATTATCACAGGTGGTCTTTAGAAGGTTAGCATAATATCAAAAGTTATGAGGGGGTACATTTTTGGGGAATTGCAGAAGGCAGTTAATCTCCACGCATCAGAATTTAGTCTACATCAAGAATTTCTATTAAGCTATAGCAATAACCCGACATTACTATAAAATGAAAAGCAAATTTCCAAGTAAAGAACAGCTATCATAACCAATGGATATAGGTGCAACACAAAGACATGCAGCACATACGCATAAAACAGTTATGAGCATACCACCATACACCGCAACAGCATGATGGCTGATACCATTACAGACAGCATAAACATCATTATAAACAAACTCGTACCAATCATAACACAGAAAGAGATCATTATGGAGATAAGATATGTAGATCACTTCAAGGCAACAACCGTAATTCGCATACTCCTTACTCACAGCATATTTACCATCAGTGTAGACATCAGTTACAAGAATCATGAGTATTCTACCACTTGAGATCAAAACCAAAAAAACTGCACTAACTCTCGATCTGAAATCTAAAGAAATCAAGACATCGAGAGGCTGATGTCGGGATTAGAAACAGACCACACGAGTTTTGAATTTTCCATTATGTGAGCCTTTTGGTGAGAGAAAATTGAAAATTGAAATCGAGTATCATAACGTGATATGAATGGAACTTCTGACGGATTCCTTTTATCATATGATAAATTATGTACAATTGTAACGACGATTTTCTGATGACCGAGGGGTGGAAATTTATATTTTTCTTTCTGGCGATTTGACCATCATTTGAAATTTCTTATTCTGCAATTTTCATTGAAAAGCAGGTGGACAGATCATAGTTAAATCGACCAAAATGTCTGGATTAGTAACGCGACTTTTACTGACGACAGTGCGTCACAAATTTCCCAATGTACAGAATGTCAGCACGGATACATTTCTAAAGTGGACAAGCTGTGCAAAGCTCGTAGGGGACAAACACAATAGGGAAACTCAACCCCAGAAGAGAAAGATCGTAATATTGGTATGAATTATAATAGTATCTGTATTATTAATATAACTTTCTAAATCTCAGTTACTACAGTAACAAGGTTGTATAATTACAAATAGTATAAACAAAATACCAGATTTATAGTTTTGCAAAAGTTCAGAAACAGAAAATGGTGGCACACAAGAAAAAACAACCTAAAGTGTAATACAGCTATTAGATAGATTTGAATTCTTAAATACGTCGGTCCACATAATTACATAAAAGTGTACCTATCGCTAAATGAAAATGATTCAGATATTATGACTATATATATATATATATATATATATATATATATATATATATATATATATATATATATATATATATATATATATATATATATATATATATATATATACCAGTATATCAAAGAAATTTTGAACTGGGTTACAATACATAATATTTGTGTGTTTATTTTGTTTTTTTTTTCAAGAATTGATGCAGTGATGAATTAATGTTAGCAAAGACATGCATTTTTATCTACTATAAAATTGTAATAAAGTTTTTAATTTTTGACATAATAAGCAAAAGAACGGAAGTTATAGTTATGCATTGACATCGAATATTCTCCGAGAGGTTTCTTTTTAACATTTGCGACGGGTGTGGCATGCTAACAGGGGACGCTTAATCCTTCCGGGCACCTGATTCAATCCTATGTAGGATTCGCAATTGTACCTCATGCTGAGACCATTTTTATATCCAATTTCTCGAATTACAATGCATTTGGAGTTTCGATTATCCATTGATACTTCTTTATTTTTATTGAATAAACTTTAGTACTTATACTTTGCATATTTGTAAATAACTGATAAATTATTATCAAATAAACGGCGAGTATTATCTGTACTCCAGGATTGCCGACCGGAAATTGAATACAATGTCAGTCATCTAGATGGCGCTGTGCGCGTGGACTTTGAAAAGGATGCATCCGAAATATTAAAAGCGGCACCACAACTTCAGTCTTCAGGTAAGCCATGCACAAAGATTTCGACACATGAATATTTTGTGCATCACAATGGCGTATTTATCTTTTAACTGTATTGATAACCTTGATTTACTTTTATAAAAACTTTGATTGTGAAAATATAGTTTTCGTTCGACCCCATTGCTGGAACCTGAGTTGATTCAATGAAAAGTGAATCAGTTTTCCTGTCCGAAGACCGGTGGTCTCTTGTAACATAATTCTCACTTCCATTGTCTAAAACACCTGGTCGCCACCATATAACTGAAAAATTATTGGGTGCCACGTAAAAACATTTAAAGAAACAATTACATGTAATCATTCTTCGTTCAGTTAGTGTGTATTTTGCTAAAAATTTAACGTATGTATAATTTCAAAAACTACTGGACCAATTATCATGAATATGGATTGTAATATATATATATATGGGGTAAAAATAACATAGTGTTGATTTTAGTACTACGTGTGTATTGAAGCGTTTTGCAAACATGGCTAAAAACTGATCGTTTATACCATTTGGTCCTTTCAGTAACAAAGATATAAGTATAATACAAAAGTAATCAATAATTTAATAGTTATCATTCTGACATATAATTTTATTATATCCGATATTTCAATAACTAAGATATAGATATAATACCAAAGCAATCAATAATTTAGTAGTTATCATTCTGACATATAATTGTATTATATCAGATGTTTCTGATGTCGTGTGTTACTGTTCCATTGGCTACCGAGCAAGTACAGTGGTGAATAAATTACAGGAATACCGCGAAACAACGGGAGGTAAGTCTAAGTACAAAACCAGTTTCCAACCTTCAGATAATATATTCAAGGGGCCCAATGGTCGAGTGGTTTGATTATCGAACTTTTAACATGAAATCGCTCACCTCTAGTCAGTGCCAGTTACCGCTGTAACCTGAGCTAATTGGTGAGAAAGTTAAATTTTCACAGTTTACTTCCAGGGTACATTGTGATAGGGTTCTCTCCTCCACTTTTAAAAACGGATTGCCACAACATAAATGAAACTTGTTGAGAGATTTAAATTCAAGTTATGCAAAAAGGACAATTTTTGCAAACATCAACAATATCGACATGTTAACGAAAGCAAATATATTACTTATTACAATTACTTCTACTCGCGCTGACAACTAACAAGCTGAGGATAAGGCAAAAGGTTCGTTTTCCTGTCTGCGTCATATCTGACATATTTATAAAGTTAAACGAGACTTACCTGTAAGGTGAAGTTTGACTGTAATTTCTTCGACCAGTTGGGAGACTGAAGGATCAAATGAGATGATAATGCGGTCACGTGATTCATTCTTCAGAGCTCGATATCGAAATTCATCAATAAATGAAAGGGAGGGATGTATTTCAGGGTGGGCATTTGATCCCTCAGTCTCCCAACTGGTCGAAGAAATTACAGTCAAACTTCACCTTACAGGTAAGTCTCGTTTAACTTTATAATTTCTTCTCCCTGTTGGGAGCCTTTCGTTATCAAATGAGACTTTAAAGCTGATGAATTTGATATCGTTAATTACTAAAAAACGAGTAATAAAAATATAAATAAATACTTAATTAATGTACAAGGAAAAAGAAAAACAACTGTATCTGAAAATGACTAATGTATTATAAACACTACACATGAAATTGATAAATTGGTATTATCGTGTAAAAACTTTTGTGTATAATCATTTAGCAAAGTTAGTTTATAGGCTATCACCAAAAGAATGGTCTATAGTGATTGACTTTTGATAGAATTTTCTAAATACACGGTCTTGCGACCATCCAACTGTTTTTAAAATAGTTTATAAAGGTACGTTAAAGTTGTGAGCAGCACTCGCTGAAGCGGCACGCGTGCTGTGAGGTTTGAAAATGGAAATGTCAATTCCTGATTTCATTAATATACTTTTAATCCATCTAGCGATGGTGTCTCGAGAGGCCGCTTTATGGGGTTTTTGTGTTGTAATGAGTAGTTGCGTTTCTGTTTGCCGTAATATTGCTGTTTTGGTTAAATAAAATTGAAGAATTTTCAGCACGCATAAATCATGATCTGGCGTGAACGCAGAAAAATTCAATTCTCCCAAATGAGTTTTAGGCGTTGAATTTTTAAGTAAATCTCCTATTACAATTTTTACGCATTCATCTCCAATGTGAATATTCCGGATGTCCAGAAATTGTAATGTCTGTCCGCGTTGTCCTGATAATAATGCTAACAACATAGCAAGTTTCTGAGATAGCTGCAATAATGTTAATGATTCCAAAGGTGACAATGATTTTAAGTACTTGAGTACTATATCAACATTCCATGTAATATTATATCTGGGTAATGTTGGTCGATTTACAAATACTCCCTTCATAAATTTTTTAATTAACATGTGTGAACCGATATTTACACCATGTATATTGTCAAGATGTAAAATTGCAGATAATGCGCTTCTTGCAGTGTTTAAAGCACTATAACCAAGGCCGCTTTTATATAATTCTGTTAAAAATGCTAACGCATTGAAAACATCGGCTTCAAGTGGATCAGCTTGTTTTTCACTACAAAATTGCAACCATTTGCGGAGATAGTTCCAATATTGTATTTTCGTCGACTCTCTCCAAGATGACATGATAATGTTAAGAGTGTCGACTGATAAGTTTGAACCTTTGAGCGATTCCCTGACAAGCGAAAAGCACCCAGTCTCATTTTCTTTAGGGGGTGAGATTGATGTTGTTTGTGTGGCAGAATTAATAGATCTCTGCGTTGCGGGAGAATAACAGACGTTTCTGACACACATCTGTAGAAGTTTTGGAAACCATGGTTGCGTTGGCCATATCGGAACAATCATCAAAACTTCCACCTGTTCCTTTTGAATTTTTTGAAGAACAGATCCTATGACACTGAAAGGACAGAAAATGTAGCATCTCAAATGTGACCAATCGATAGAGAAAGCATCTATATAATTTGCGTGTTTATCAGGATTAAATGAAACATAGTTTCTTAATTGCTTGTTGTCGTTAGACGCGAAAAGGTCAATATCGAATGGACCGTAACGATTTTTTAACTTATTAAACACTTGTTTATTCAACATCCATTCGGTATCTGACCTATTTTTTCTGGATAAGAAATCAGCCTCTGTGTTATCCACACCGGGAATATGACATGCGGACAACCAGATGTTTTTATCATTACATGAAAACCAAATGGATCTTGACAAATCATTAAGTGTTCGAATTTTTCCACCCATTTTGTTAATATAAGTTACTGCGACTGTATTATCTAAATAGATTCTTACACATGGCAGTTAGAAATATGAGAAGAAAAAATGAATAATTGCTAATAAAGCGGCTTTCAACTCTAAGAAATTGATATGTTCTTTTTGCTCTATAAAAGACCATTCCCCACTGATGCATTCACTTGTTGTGTCATTTACCGCACCCCAACCTCGACTTGAGCTGTCACTTTTTATGATAATATCAGGCTTATTTGTGTAAATAGACCTAAAACTTGAATTTATATTTTTTATCCACCACTGAATATCTTGTATGCTCTCACATGACAGAGAAATTTTTGCTTCGAAATTTCCGAAATGTTGTTTTAAATAAAAATCTTTCTCTATTTCTAACAATTTATAGTGTAATGGGGCGAATGTTACACCTGGTTCGCTAGCAACCAACTTCCCAATAAATTGAGAAAGTTCGCGAATTGTTATTTTCTGTTTTTGGAGAATTTTGTTCCCGTGTTCGATAATCTTGGATGCTTTACTCTCCGTTAATCTTACCGTCATATCAATGGAATTTATTTTGAAACCTAAGAATTGTATTTGCTGCGAGGGCAGGGATACCGATTTTTGTGGGTGAATAGTAAGTCCTAACTGATCCATAACATGGATAGTCTCTGTAAAATTCTGTGAACATTCTTTAAAACAATTGCCTATCAGTAAACTGTCGTCGATGAAACCAACATTTGTATATCCTAATTTTCTCAAATGTGAATAAACAGGTTTCATGATTTTTGTGAAAATACGTGCAGAATTCTTATATCCCATTGCTAAACAAGTAAATTGATATTTTTGATCCTGCCAAATAAAACGCAAGTATTTTCGGTCATTTTTATGTACTTTGATATAATAATAAGCGTCCTTTAGATCTACAGAAGCAAACCAGCAATTCGGTGTTATCAAATTGATAGCTGATTTCAGAGTTTCCATTTTAAAATGATGATATTCCACGTAATCGTTTAAAGATTTCAAATTAAGTATTATCCTGTGGCTACCGTCTTTTTTCGGTCGCACGAAAATATTGGATATAAATTCGTCAAGATCGTTGGTATACACTTTTTCAATGATACCCCTTGATATGAATTTTTTCTATTTCTTGATCAATAATTAAAAGTTCATCCGAACTGAATTGAATTGGGGAAGGTATACGTATCTGTTGCGGTTTCCTAGTAAATTCTAAATTGTAACCCGATATGTATTTTAAAATATTCAAATCGGATGTCAAGAATTTCCATTGATTGTTGTATTGTGAAAATTTTTCCTGCGGTAAAATTATCTGGCGTATTTTGTAAAACTACGCTGGTGCTCACCTGGTTACTCACACAATTTATTTCCTGTTCTTGAGACTGAATTTGGAAACCTGATTTTTCCTGTATTTCTGGAACTGGGGATACCTGTATCCCCGTCCTATCCCTTGTCCTAAAAAATAATTTTGTTTCCTGCTATTATTGTCTTGACTAGACTGTGTGGAGTACCCGAAAGAAGGTTTTCGAGTAAAAGGTTTCCTTTTTCCTGATATCTGGGATCCTACTTTGTTGCCCTTTACGATATCCTCCACAACCTTGCCGAGATCATCACCAAACAAGTTTTCGCTTATTGGATGATCATTGGAGCATAGAGGACGGAATTCGTTGTTTTTGTCAGGTTGGATTATGAGCTCACGTCTTCTGTAAGCCAGATCACAATACACGAATTCAGACAATTTGAGTCCGTCAAGCGCTAATTTAAGAATTTCTGTCGGGATTATTTTCTCCTTCTTTGAGTTTGCTTCCAACAGTTTGTCAAATCATTTGTAGTTGTGGTACAATCGCTTTGCATATCAACGCATGTGTTCTTTGCAGCCTTAGATCTTGATGTTTTGTGTTTTTATCTAAATGAGACCAAATCTCACTATTAACTTTAGGAGGAACAAGATTAGGTACGTTTTATAGGCCGTAAATAATTTTCAGTGGCCTCTTTGATTTTTTCTGATACTAATTTACAACGTACACCGTTGTTTGCCACATCAGCTAGCTTATCATTAATTTTTTCCCCGCATTTTTCCTCTGATCCGAAACACTCTTTGATCTCTTTAAGCAGACTGTCTGTGTCTACTTCTCTGGTATCTGAATCAGATACCCGTGTTTCAGTGTGTGTGCAGCTTTTAATAAATCACTGAAATCGTCAGATTCTTCCTCGTCAGAAATATCTGATACATTGGTCATGTGCATGATTTGGGGTATCGAACCCGAAGTGGACGGTTGTTCATCTAAGGTAGATAATTTTCTTTTCTTCCCCTTTTTTAAATTCGGGGTTGTACCTGTTTGTGCAACTAAATGGCTGACAAGCGATTGCATTGTTCTTTGACTTTGCAGCATGATTTCAACAAGTGTTGAGTTGTCCGTTATATTGACAAATGACTTCTCGCCGAACTCGCGAGCGAGAGTAGTCTTATTATGTTCATTGTCCATATCAGTTTCAGCTTCCCTGCTGTTATGAGTGTCTTCTTCAGCTGCCATTGTTGCTTTGTTTTGAGACTTCTTTAATGGAAATCGTAAAACTACGACGATTTGCCTTTATGTCTCAACTTTGTGCAATTCGTAAAACTACGACGAAATTGCCTTTGATATGTTTATGTATATATAAAGATGTTATATACAAAAACGGTTAATAGAAAGAAGTTTGAACTGTTACGTTCTCCGTCTTAGTTAATTCCGAAAACAAAAATTACATAACAAGAAAGTTTGTGATGAAATAAGTATAACACTACAACGAATAAAGAAACTTTTAAATCCAGAAAAACTTGAAAGTCACAATCCTTTGTATATAATGTCTAAAAATTATGAAAATTACTAAAATTAATCGCATATAGAAATGTAATTCACATAATTAATTATCCCAAAAGTAATTGCGTCTGAATCAGAATCTATTCGCTTTATCTATGAATCACGTGACCGCATTATCATCTCATTTGATAACGAAAGGCTCCCAACAGGGAGAAGAAACTACAATCAAGCAGGAACGATTCCTCTGCCAAAAGCTAAACAAAGAGAGGTCAAGTGCCTTTCGGATGAAAATAAAGTTGGAGTTGTCCGTTATAACAGTTGTTACACTTTGAAGACCTCTCAATGGCATGAGTACATATCATAAGCTATGATTTGTGGAACTTCATTCTAGCGTCACAGCGGAATTAGTTGTGTTTGCCAAAAATATTATTTCCGGGTTTTTTTTCTACTTTTACTAATTGACCTTTATTGATTTTTTTCTTTTCAATATCATGGATGTGACATTGTAAATGTAATGATATTTGCTCTTTAATTAGTTAGGTGTTATTCTAATTAAGCATGATTCGTTTTTATTCCATTTGACATTTTCGAAACTAATTGGCTTTTTTCTTTTATTATATATCTTGTACAGAAAGTGACTCAAAATTAGCCAAGAATGCGTCGTTGTACAATTTAGAAGGAAGTTTGTTCAAATGGACTAATGAACAGAAGCCATTGGTGGACAAGGATGGGACACCGACAACGTATACACATCCATTTAATACTGTATTCGGGAAACTACTCAACTCACAACACAGAAAGTTTAACTGATTTTAAAGTCATATAAGATACATTGTACGTAACAATTAATTAAAATCTTTAACAATATTTTTATTATAGGTAATAAATTATCTTGTTGATAAATATGTCGTTCGACTCATTACCTTTCCAATCGCTTGCTATGGCCTAGTGGTAGAACGGTCGACTCCCCAGTGGAAGGACCGGTGTTCGATTCACGGACTGGATCATATTAAAGAATTTAAAATAGTAGTGGATATTTCTTCGCCAAACGCTCGGCATACGAAGTAATAGTCACGAGTCTTTCAGATGAGACTTAAAACCTAGGTCACGTGTCACGGAAGGCGTGGCATGTAAAATAACCTCACTTTATTGGCATCAGTCCATAGTACAGGTCAAAATTTGTGGCACTTCACCTTAAGCAGGTGACGTCTCCATATAAGTAAAAATGTAAGACAACAATCCAAAAAAAAACTTCCAAACAGACAGTGTCAATAATATATATAAAGTAAACGGTATTGAGGTACATGATAATTGTACCTCCACAAATATACCGAGCTCTGATATGTAAGCTGTCCTGGTCATTCATCATCATGCCTTAGTCCTCGTCGGTAATGATGGAGTACACCCCTCATGGATAGTAGGAAATGGTGTTCTCATTCCTTGCTTCAAAACTTACTTATAAATAACATACTACGATCATTTTCTACAATCAAATGACCTCGAGTATCGATTATGCTTAGAAAATCATAGTAGACTGATATGAAAATTAATAATTTCAATTTAGAAATTAGTTTTAAATTTAAAGTACATTTTATATTGAAGAGCACTTGGCGAATATCGAAGTATTTTAAACTTTTAGCGTAAATTAGCGCCAGGGGTGGATTCTTCTTATTGTTTTTAACGTTGGCTAGGTATTTACCAGTAAAATTGATATTTGGAACTTAAATTCATCATGAACCCACAAACTCTACAGTAAGCAATACTCAACTACCGTAATAATTTCTATTATATAATTCCATTGAAAAAAAGGATTGTCGACGAGGTTTACGATTCGAAATCTACCAAATCATATATGATAGAAAAACTGACTGGGTAAGGACAATCCAAATATTTCAGTTTCAGTTTGCAATTGCAATCACATAATTTTTTGAATCGGAATTTAAATTTTCAGAAGACCCGTCTTATAGATATATAGATTTAAAGACCAAACGCCAAAATTCAGTCAGGGAAATTTACCTTCATATATTCTGTGGGTTTATTAAGCAAACTTTCCCCACTTCCTGATTTTTAGTAACACACCTTGTATCCCGACATGTATTGGCTACTCATTTTGTTGGTACATGACCTTATTACATAGCCGGAACTGACAATCATATTTACCTTTGTCTACTTGGCGTGCTTACATTACACTTTGCATTATCAATTATTCATTCCAACATCGAGACAATATCGAAAACATTATCTGGGTTATGCACCATACACAAGTACATATGTAATTCAGTTTATTCTATGCACCGTACTGGAAAAGCTATTGATTCGAGCTTTTGAAATTATGAAGTTTAGAAATCAAAATACGTTGTTAAAGTTTTACAGAATGATTATTTCATAGAACTGACTCATGTCCATTAGTTACGTAAACTTAGTTGAAAAAGATGAATCCTCGAGTTACGGACTTGAAAATATCCAAGAATAGAAATACGTTGTTTAAGAATTCCTAAATTTTCCTAAATGTGTTGAGTTTATTTGTTTTTCCGTTTTGGTTATTTCGCTGCATCATCAACCTTCCGCAAATTTTACGGTTGGTATAATAGTCTTATTTGCGATTACTCTATTTCACTAAGTGAAATATTGAGCTGTCTGTTTGATTGCGGTTGTTGAGACGCCTGTACCAATTGTGATAAGGATTTATTCCTCGCGTATTTCATTTTGATCTGACTGTGGACTCATGGCGTGTATGACCGGTCAACAGGGGATGCTTACTCCTCCATGACACCCGATCCCACCTCTCGATTTCCAGAGGTCCGTGTTTGTCCAATTTTACCAGATTCGTATCTATATCCTTGACTTTTTAAAGATTTATACTTTGTTATCTGATATTTTATACTACTCCTTGCTGTATTGCAAAAAGGGCTTCCAGAGCAGATCTCAAGAATTTAATTAGATAGTTTTATAAAAACCTAAAACAATTGCATACATTCACGTTTACATGTTTTACATTCTTAAGTACACTAAAATCACCATAATGAGTCTAGAACAGGGGAAAAACTATCTTTAACTCATAAATGTGATTTGGGCGTAGTAATTTAAATTTACTAATTGAGAAAGACTGTGCCACAATCACATTAAAGTAAGTTCATTAAACTAATTTTTATTGTACATTGGCACAGGTTAATATACGAGTTAATGAGACAAACAAAATTTAACTGAAGTTTAACTGAGAAAACCAAGTCTAAATGAAGATATTTACCATCTGTTGGTACTGACAGTATCTAACCATTATAAAATTGTTGTTCATCATCTGATAACTGCCAATGGCTGTTCTAGGACTTGTGCACACAAGTATGGGTGTGGATTCTTTATGGAATTTTGAATTCCAGTTTAGATAAAAACCAAAAGAAAAGTAGGAAAACATCAGAAATAGCTACATATAAGCATTGAACTGCTGTCAGTTGACATTCGTTGGATTGTGAATGCCAACTGGACAAAGATATATTCCATGAAGCGTGCTAGGGAATTAGGTTTAACTGAGAAAAATTAAGTTTATCTGAGAAAAAAAAGTAGGTTTTCATTCAACAAGACAAATTGATTCATGTGATTTTGGCGATTTACAGAAACACACATCATTAACGTGAGGCACATTCTTTTCCATTGGTAGCCTACATACATCAAACAAATATTATGTCACCGCACTGACCAAATGGTATATGCATACTATTGCGTACTCCCCTAGATTTAATTTTTAACATGACTGATACCCATGTGTAACCATATAATGTTACTATTTTATGCATGGAAAGTTTTGCCCCTGCTTATTTTCGCCCTCTTATGACAGACAAAAATATTCACCCCATTGAATTTGGCCATAATTGACACAGTCTCAAAAATGACATGTATATCCGTACTTTAATTATTTAGCTTGAAAGATTCGCTTCATTTTTCAATTCGTCCTCTTAGAACGAAAATATACCAGAGCGAAAATGTCCAAGCAGACAGTATCACAGTGTTTCTGTGCATGTTAATATAAATCAGTTCAAACTTATAAGCTTACATGTGTGTTTATTGCTTGGATATCTCGATTAATGCGGCGGTAGTTCAGTCATTATAAAGAAACAAAAGTAATGATTATATTTCATTTGAAGATACATGTAAGACGCAATTTTCAATTGTTCTTTGTTTGTCTTTGTTTGTTTGTCAATATCAGATACGCATTTTATATGGAAATTGGAATGGAGGTGGTGATTCAATGTTTTTGTTTTTAGATCTACTTTCGTGTGTTTGTCATTGAAAAGGACATAAAAACCACAACATAAAATCGTCGCGAAAGAAAAAAGTCCCCACACATTTCGTACTAGAATTATCAGAGGTCAACAGGTAGGAAATACCTGTAGTTCACGGAATGTATATTGTATGTTTTCTATACGTAATAAATATGAATAACTATATCAATAAAGCGGTCACACATTTTTGTGTTGCCAATAGATAGATCTTGATAAATAATACACAAATAAGAAAAATCCTACTTGTACCGATGTCATGTAAACGTTATGGTTATACCGGAATTAAACGAAAACTCGTTTTTTTGTTTTTTTTAAATAAGATGAAATTTAGAATCCAGCAATGGAAAACCTGTACAATAATACGTATGAAACTTAATTCGTTTGGTAAAAAGGTGGGGAAATGTTAATTTCTGCTTGGATGCAGCTCGAAATTATACCTATGCAGTTCCATTATTCATATTTCCATGAACAATAAATTGAAACATACACATGGTAATAAGTTAACATATTCTTTCTTTTTAACTAATTTAGAAATTACTACTATAGTGACGATGATAATAATTATACTTTGATGGTTCAACGTTTCACATTACATCGGAATTTAATATTTCTCGCAGTGTTGTAAAAAATATCGTATCCTGGATTCGTCTTTATCATAGATATGACTGCTACAATATTATCGAGTATTTACGCATTTTACGTAATCTAACCAATAATACATAAATAAACAATTCAAACTGATCAAACATCAATTTCAGAATGTGTAATATATAAGATAAGATTGCAAAATGAATCAACAGCGGCATGTTGTTAAGTCCTTTTGACTTTCTGTATCGCGGACAAGTACATTTACATTATCGCCAAGCAAATGCAAGATTGCCCTTTACAGGCGGAAAGATATTGCACTATGTTTGATATTATCATTTACGTTTCTTTCATTTCTAATAATTGTACAAATTATTAGTATTAGATCTAAGTGATTTTAAAATACAAACTACATATACAATCTTATTTTAGTTTTGACATTTTATTTAGAGTTTAAAATTTTAATAGTGCTTTATGCCACACTCAACAATTTTTCAGTTATATGGTGGCGGCCAGTGCTTATTAATGGAGTAGAGAACCAAGTTACGTTGTAGCCAGGAAGAGACCACCGAACTTCAGCATTAAACTGGCAAACGTTCCCACGTAAAATCAGCTTAGTTCCGAGCGGAGCACGGAGCTGCGCTGACACGAAGTGAAATAATAAATGGTTCAAAGCGCGATGCTCTTACCACTCGGTCACGAATGTTCATTCAATGTATCTTACAGATTTATTTGTGAAATGTATTTATTAACCCTTTCAACCCTACTGGCCACAATAGACTTGTCATAAACAAAAGAAAGAGCATAACATTCAGATACTCGGGGTAGAAAAGGTATATGAAAAATACCGTTCATTGCATTGTCTTCAAATGGGAAAAATTTAATTGCATGCCCGAACACGACGCACTGGAAAAAAGTAAATGACATGCCCGAGTACGACGCACGGGGAAAAACTAAATGGCATACCCATATACAACGCACGGGAAAACACTTTTTTATGAAAGATTGAAGGTTTCGTATGTAAATACTTTAAACATAATACCAAAGTTATAATGCTCAAGACGACATAAAACAAGTGCAGAAAACATTTGAAAGAAGTTATACAAAATAGAATTTTACTGCATGTATTAAAATATTCCATGTTTTTCAATAAATGAAAATCAATCCTTATATTTATATATTACCATTTTCTGTGAACACGTAGTCAGATGGTTACGAAATTCATTCTATATAATTGACTTTGCGGGGGAAGTTTTTCATATGACGTAACAGCTAAACAACTGTTTGACCGAGAAGTAGTTACCTTTTCTGCCCGGATAATAAAGGTTTATTTTCTATTTTTATATCATTTTAAAAGAAATTAGTGATATGAAAAATCTCGATTTGGTTCATGGTTATTTATACTCGACCGCTCGTCGTAAAATAAGGCACAATTTATATACTGGTCAAGGACCAGTTACTGTAATATAAGACATAATATGTGTACAGATTGGTGACCCGTGACCGTAATATAAGATAGAATATGTGTACACGTCGGAAACCAGTAACCTTAATATAAAGCACAATCTGTGTATAGGTCGGGGACCATTAACCGTAATATTAGACACTGTACAGGGCGGTGATCGGTAACCGTAATATAAGACAGAATATGTGTACAGTGGGGTGACCAGTAACCGTAATATAAGACACAGTATGTGTACAGATCGGAAACCAGTAACCGTAATATAAAGCACAATCTGTGTATAGGTCGGGGACCAGTAACCGTAATATAAGACACTGTATAGGTCGGGAACCAGTAACCGTAATATAAGACACAATATGTATATAGGTCGGGGACAAGTAACCGTAATATAAGACACTGTATAGGTCGGGGACCAGTAACCGTAATATAAGACACAATATGTATATAGGTCGGGGACAAGTAACCGTAATATAAAGCACAATCTGTGTATAGGTCGGGGACCAGTAACCGTATTATAAGACACTGTACAGGTCGGGGACCAGTAACCGTAATATAAGACAGAATATGTGTACAGATCGGAAACCAGTAACCGTAATATAAAGCACAATCTGTGTATAGGTCGGGGACCAGTAACCGTATTATAAGACACTGTACAGGTCGGGGACCAGTAACCGTAATATAAGACACTGTATAGGTCGGGGACCAGTAACCGTAATATAAGGCACAATCTGTGTACAGGTCGGGGACAAGTAACCGTAATATAAGGCACAATATGTGTACAAGTCGGTGACAAGTAACCGTAGTATAAGGCACTCGGCAGGTCGGGGACAAGTAAGCGTAATATAAGGCACTTTACAAGTCGTGGACAGTAACTGTAATACAAGGCAACCAGTAACCGTAATATAAGGCACAATCTGTGTACAGGCCAGGGACTATCAACCGTGATATAAGACACTGTACAGGTCGGGGACCAGTAATCGTAATATAAGGCACAATCTGTGTACAGGTTGGGGACCAGTAACCGTAATATAAGGCACAATCTGTGTACAGGCCAGGGACCCTTAAACGTGATATAAGACACTGTACAGGTCGGGGACCATTAACCGTAATATAAGACACTGTACAGGTCGGGGACCAGTAATCGTAATATAAAGCACAATCTGTGTACAGGTCTGGGACCAGTAACTGTTATATAAAGCGCAATCTGTGTACAGCTCGGGACCGGTAATCGTAATATAAGGCACAATCTGTGTACAGGTCAGGGACCTTTAACCGTAATATAAGACACTGTACAGGTCGTGGACCAGTAATCGTAATATAAGGCACAATATGTGTACAAGTCGGTGACAAGTAACCGTAGTATAAGGCACTCTGCAGGTCGGTGATCAGTAACCGTAATACAAGGCACTGTACAGGTCGGGGACAAGTAACCGTAATATTAAGCACAATCTGTGTACAGGTCTGGGACCAGTAACTGTAATATAAAGTACAATCTGTGTACAGGTAGGGACCGGTAATCGTAATATAAGGCACTGTGTAGGTCGGGACAAGTAACCGTACTATAAGGCACAATCTGTGTACATGTCGGGGACAAATAACCGGCTAGGAACAGTAGGCGGCTATTGCATTATTTCGGCTGTACAGAACACGATTATGTGAGATGATGGACATTTTTCTCAAACAGAAGAAAAAAACATATTGTCGTAGTAAATAATAAAGAAGAAATTACAACATAGCCGGCGACTGGTCTTACCCAGCTATTGGTTCCCGAACAGTTTGGTCATTAGATATTTCGATTCCTCATTACAGTTTAGATATGTTGGCTTCTAGAAAATGATACCTTTGTAAGCTTACGATAAGTCAAGTTAAACTCTAACGTTAAAGGTGAGAAATAACATTTTTTCAGGTCATTTTAGTACACAAGGTCAATATTAAAATACGTAAAGTCAAAGATAAAACACATGACGACAACAAATGAAACAAAAATGATTGTTTAATCCCGTAAAATTGAGCATAAGCCGTCATTTCGGATTCATTGTAAATTTTAACAAAGAAATATAATCCCGATGTCGTCACTGAAGTTCAAATTTGATTGATTCTATCAACGCCACCGATAAGTTGCTAAAGTTGAACGTAATACCTCTATCTCCACGTAACATTCTTGACGTGTTTATTTAAGAATACTGATAAACGATTACTGATATACAGAAATAATACTTTTGGAATGTAAACACATAACCGGAACCACATGGGTATAAATACTGGGTAGCAGACGTACATTGTATACAAATTTTACCAACGGAGAAGTGAAGAACCACCTGCTAAATTTTAAAAAGAGAGGTTAGTTGTTACATGTTTTTTTTTTGTTATATAGAATAACGTCTTTTATTCACATGCAATGTGAAGATATAACATTGAATTTATATGCCCTCTTCCACCAAATGCCATGCTGTAAGTCTATTCTTTTCGCAGTTTGGGGTAATTTAATTGTCATTACTACAACAGCTTTAAACTAATTTAGTTACGATAATGTCTATAATTCAATATCTTATTAAACATTAAAAACTGCTCTCACAAATGATTAGATACGCCAGGGCGTGTTCATTATATGAACATTTCATATACAGAGGTAAACTACTCACTAACAAATTATTGATACAAGGATGCAAGGATGCTTCACTGAATGAAATACTGAGTTACCTGTTCGATGGCGGTTGTTGAGACGTCTATACCAATTATGATGAGGATTCGTTCCTTACGTATTTCATTTTAATTTGACTGTGGACTCACGGTCGGTGTGACCGGTCGACAAGGGATGCTTACTCCTCCATGGGACCTGATCCCACCTCTTGGTTTCAAGAGGTCCATGTTTGTCCATTTTTACCAAATTTGTACCTATATCCTTGACATCCTAATGATTTATACCTTGGTATCTGATATTTTTTTATATTTCATCAACCCTGTCTTACATATGGAATCAGTTTAAGTAAGAATGCATTCAATTATATAATTTTTTACAATTGGTGAAAATGGTATATCATGATAAAATGATAAATAGGATTTTATGAAATTTTGTACAAGAAATATATTGATATAATTTGTACTGTTATTGTCATTATGTAATTAACTTTATTTTTCATTTTTGTACCAAAGTTTAAAGAGAATTTTGAATACTGAATTTACAATATTAGAATTTACTTCATTTGACTGAGTATTTATTTGGAAAGGCAATTTGTTTCAACAATATTTTTTTCAACATTTGTACAGATGTATATTACAACATGTTGTGTGGTGGTATTGGCGTTAGTGGCTCCTGAAGTGCTGGGTCACGGATATTTACAAGATCCACCATCACGATCAAGTATGTGGAGATTTGGCTTTAACACTCCGAGAAATTACAATGATAATCAGCTGTTCTGTGGAGGATTTGATGTAAGAGTTTACAAAGATACCAAAGCTTACTGGCTATCTGTAACTTCTATAGAAGAAGATTTAAATTTTGCTGTAATCAAATGTTTTGTGAAACGACGATTCTTTTGCATACAATATTCACAATATTTCCTGTATGCTATTTAGACCTTTTATAATTTGTGTTTTTATAGTGTCATATTTTTATACAAATTTTGTAGTGTCAAATGTTATGTGAACTTTGTATTGTCATATTTCAACCAATTTTATTGTGACATATTTTAAATCAATTTTGTAGCGTCAGTGGAATAAAAATGGCGGGAAATGTGGAGTATGTGGAGATCCCTGGGATGACGTCAGAGAAAATGAAGCGGGAGGTCGATATGCAACAGGTACAATCAGCAAACGATACAAAGAAGGACAAATCATTAAGGTAGATTTTAATTGCAGTCACATATTTCTATCCTTGGTTAGCATTAACATACGTGCTCTGTGCTCAATTTGTAAAAAACTATATTTGTTTAATGAGTATGCTTCTCACGGTTTGGTTTAAAATTGTTTCTATCAGAAAGGCTGATATCCTTATAGGTCTTTACATTTCCCCGGGTGCATAATAATAGAGTTTTCTCGTTTTCCAGGAAATGTTTGACTCAACGTTATAACTAACGATTTGTTGAATTTTATGTAAAACGCTATCAAAAGAATGGTATTTCAATATTCCAAATAATTTCTTATGTTACAGGTACAGGTCAAAATAACAGCTTCACATTTAGGTTACTTTGAATTTCGACTTTGTCCACACAACAATCCTGGCACACCAGTAACACAGCAGTGCTTAGATCAATATGTGCTTCATCAACCAAATGGCAATACCCGGTATATGGAACAGGGCCGCCCACAAGTATATACAGTGACTCTTAAACTTCCGGCTGGAATCACGTGCTCGCAGTGCGTCTTGCAATGGAAATATAATTCAGGTACTTGCTCATTAATCATTTGTGATATAGCAATCAAAACGATCACGTTTAGCAATATCACTATTATCTTCTGATTTAAACTGATTAATTCACATCACTTGAAAATGCTATATAATAGATAAATTTTACTTTAATGGTACATAGATTATAAATGTTATCAATATAGTACCAAAGTTATAATGCTCAAGACCATTCATCAGTTGAGCTCCATTTTGTAACATATTTTCTAAAGAGAAAGTGGTATCAGACAAGGCCAAATAATAAATCTATACGTATACCCAAATTCCGACAAAGAGAAACCACTGTAAAAAAATGGTTGGTGATCAATGTTGCTTTGTAGTAATAAGTATGTGTGATTTAATGTATATTTATCATATATATCTGCTTTATTCTGAAATCATTTTACATTGATTTTTATATTTCACAGGAAACAATTATGGGAAGGACAGGAACGGTAACTCTTGTAAGGGATGTGGAAACCAAGAACAATTTTACGGATGTGCTGATATTGCCGTTGACCCATCGTCCTCCGGTACATTTCAGCAAAGTACCAATGGACATGATTCTTCACAGCCAGTTAGCAGTGGACAAAATTTATTTCAGCAAATAGGTAGTGGTTACGGCTCTTCACAACAAATTGGTCACGCTTCATTTCAACAAATCGGAGGTGGTTACGGTTCTTATCAGCACGTTCAGCAGTATCCACAGATAGGAGTACAAAACCCTTTCTTAAACTCGCATATCAATCCATTTCAAGTATGCGCCGCCACTCCTCAATACAGAAGTGTGTATCCACTGGCAGATCAGTTCTGTATAGCTAGCTGCAGACAGGGATACTGTCCTATAGGATATTGCAATGACGCTTGCAGAGTACGCATCTAGGCATAATCCTTACACAAATTGTGAATGTGTTCATACATCATAAATCACTGTATCACTTTGATCTCGTAGGAAGCTCATTTATATGTTTATAGTATTTATTGTCATTTCCTATAGTCTTTCATGTGATTCACCAAGTTGATGAATCTCTCGTTTCAGTGCTTACCATTATCATAATGTATGTCATGGTATTATAATGCCTGTTTAATGCTGATATCACATTACTTGTAAGACGAATCTATATTTGTCGCAATCATTTTTCATGTTGCATGATTAATTCCATTACTATAAGCTTCATTTGTTCCATATTTTGAAATGAACATTTTTATAATTTATTTAAAAATTATACGTAGTGAAGTTTGTGTCGTTCACGTTTTATGCTTTATATAATAATATTATATTTTACCTATAATCATGTGCAACATTTATAATTGTACATTAATATATTTCATTTTCATACAATGATTTTTATGTATTTTTACATTTTTATGTTTTTAATAAAATTTTGAAAAATATAAGGTGTTCATGTATTTTATCCTTACAACAGAATTGTTCACTACAATTCTCACACTTCAAATAAAGTCATGTGGGTATATTTTTCCTTTCCCATTGGAAATACATATTTATCCTTTGTTAAGAGTTTATCCGTCAATATTGATGTCTGCGCGTGGTCATGTGACTAAAGCAGGACACTTAAATCCACGTGACTAACAACCTTATTTGGCGCGGATCAAATTCTAGCTTAAGTATTTTAATTATAATTCATGGTAGTTTGTCGGAAGATTACTTACGAATTAAATGTCGATGGTCATCTCATGGCTATAAAGTAACCAGGCTTTCCGGCAACATGGATTTCAGCTACCATACAAATGAAATAGTTGTGTCTGGCGTTAAAAACCATTTAACAAACTAGATCCGATACATAATTTTGGAGTAAACTTGTTGAAAATAAATATTTTTGTCGTTCTTTTTACGTACACAAATGAAATGCAAATAATAATACCAATGAAAAAACGATTATTTATCTCAATACGCTATTTATCAACCATGTTTTCACTTTTTTATTTACCAAGGGTTATGAGAGCTGGCTATACTAAAAAGTGAAATTCATTTTTGGTGTAACTCCGGATAAAAAAAAATGAAACCATGATGATCAATGACACTTCAATTACCAGCTGATCAATTTTGAGTGTGGATTAATTCACCGTTTTGACATTTTTTGTCCCTCTGATATCACAAGTACAGATTTACTTCCCGGGTACATAAAATAGCCGGAAGACACATCAAACTAGCACCAAACTATTTCATAAACCTACTAAATAACACAAGCAGGCTGTTCCAATGGTCTGAAATACTAGTTTTCATTAAGGATAAAACAAACGCTAATTTAGTGTTGGTTAACAACCAGTTAAACACTGATTTCTTGAACATTTATAAAGTCTAGAAAACGGGTTCAAAACTAAAACCAGTCGCTGTGAAAATAAGTACACCTATAATATGTATTAACAACACATTATATTGACAAATGACAAGTCACTTTAACATACATCGTTAAAATCTTTTGAGTACATAACCCCACAGTAAAATACTCTAGGTATCTGTACCATCTGGATCGGAAATGATGTCATTCCACTGGGGTAATAAGATATACTACATTGCGATTTAGTACTTTTGCAAACATAACAAATCTTTGTGACGAGGATTCGTTCCTCGCGTATTTCATTTGAACTTGACTGTGGATTCACGGCGGGTGTGACCTGTCGACAGGGGATGCTTACTCCTCTATGGCACCTGATCACACCTCTTGGTTTCCAGAGGTCCGTGTTTTTCCATCTTTACCAGATTTGTATCTATATCCTGGACATCCTAAAGATTTATACTTTGGTATCTGAGATGCTTTATATTATAACTTATCTATCAGCTTTTCGTAATATAGAATCAAAACAAAATATATCCCGTAAATATGAAATCGGATATTTGATGAAATTGGGGGAAAATGCATATTTCAGAAGAATCAAATGTTAAAATTTTTACATAAAGCACTAAAAGGGGACAAAGTTGTAGTCAAATTTTCATATACATGTATAAAAGCGCAAAAAAGAAACTGTTGTAATTTCAGTTATAGATTCAGATATAAAATATTATGTTGCATTATGTATACCATTATTTAATATAATGCATTGTCATTCAATTCAAACATCAAATCATGGATTATGGTTGAAACGAACAGCCACTGAAAGTAAGAGGATGCAAAAAATTTTCACAAGTTTAATAGCGTGTGTGAATGCCACTTGCACCGATGCATTCTTCACACCTACGACGCATTGAACGAATCAGGTTATACAGAAATGCCTGGGCAATATTCTGCCATATGCGAAATAAAGAACGACCCAAAGCGTCCAACCTAAGAGGAGGGTTTTGTTCTTGACATAGACGTCGTTCCATTTCATCCCAAACATGTTCTATAGGCGATAAATCCGGCGACATCCTAGGCCAGGGTAGCAAATTCACGTTTTGCTGCTGTAGATAGTCACTAACAACGCGTGCGGTGTGCGGTCATGCGTTGTCCTGCTGCAGAATGATGTTACTGTGGTTGTTGTGAATGAATGGAATGACGTGCTGACGTACAATCTCGTCACGGTAGAGTACGCGTGTTAAATTGCCGTCCACTATCACCAAAGGGGTCCTTCCATGTGTTGAAATTCCACCTCATGCCATAACGCTCCCTCCGCCGAATTGGCCACGCTGAATAACGCAAACATCAATGTAACGTTCTATGGCACGACGGTTACCCCAAACACGACCATCAATGCTGAAATTAAATCTCGACGTCTGCGTAAACAGAACCTCCTTATCTCTGTTATTGAAATGACGCTGCCTCCTACACCATGCAAACTCCCAACACGGTGACAACAGAGGAAAACAGGACGGTTAACAGGACGTCGAGGATGAATGTTCTCCAAAATCTCGACTTGCCCGTAAAATGAACTTCCGCCAAATCTCTGTTATTGAAACGACGATGCCTCCAACAACACGCAAACTGGTAACACGTTGGGGGCGGATGTTGGCCTTATCTGTTGATGCCCAGGGATGCTTCTAGCGGTCAAAGTAGCCGATTGGAATCGATTACGCAAATATCACATCCGTATTTACGTATCTTGCCGACGTGACGTCACATGTGGGCGTCCTGATCGTGGGCGGTCCCGAACGTTGCCAGTTTGCTGATATCGTCTGCATAAAGCATTTACAGTTTTAACATGAACTCCAAACTGCCTTGTCACATTGCTTTAGGACATCCCAGCTTCCAGTATCACAATAGCACGCAAACGATCATTTTCAATCATGGAAGGCATCTCTCAATCATTGAATACTGTCAATGAATCCAAGAAATTCTAATCGATTGCTAACTACGTGTCGCTTAGGCTCGAAACTGAAGAAAAGCATGCTGTGGTCATCAAGGCGAACTGAGCGCGATATTTTACAAATCGAGTACTCAAGCACGCGTTTAGAATATTAAACAATGCTTTTAGGAATAAAGAGCGATCAAAGAATAACGTTTATGTTTTTATTTAGCTTTTAGGTATACACAGTTTCTTTTTTCCGCTAGCATATATGTTATCAAATTGGTCCGATCTTTCTAACATTGAAGTTTTGGTATTATGTTTTTAATATTGCCCACACTGGGTCTAGTAGACTCAGTTTTTGACCTTGTATCACACGTCTCTCTCTCTCTCTCTCTCTCTCTCTCTCTCTCTCTCTCTCTCTCTCTCTCTCTCTCTCTCTCTCTCTCTCTCTCTCTCTCTCTCAAAGCAATACATCTATTTTAAATTCAAACTGTACTGGTGAAGTCTTGACTGACACAATTAATTTGCTATAATATTTGTAAAGTGTTTACAATATGAAAATTTCACAGAAAAACTTGTTGTAGAAAGGAATTAGTTCCGTCATCCTTAAATATCAAAGGTGCATTGTTTTCCTTTTGGAGACTAACAGATATCATTCATTTTGAGACCGTTTTTATATCCAATATGTCGTACTCTAACGGATATGGACTTTCTTATGTCCATTGGTACTTCTTCCCTTTTACTGTCAATAGATAAGGGAAAATCAACATATTCCACATACAAAGACTTATGCGACAAATTTTATATAAAATTGATTTTTATAAATACTAAAACCATCTGAAAGACATTAGATTTTACAAATAAAGTCTTATTTTATAGCGTCTGTAAACTTTCTGGATACAAATCACTTTTCTCCATTCTCCAAAAGTGGTTTTATTGGAATAAATTGTTCAAAGTTATATTATTCCACAGAAATATACGGTCACATTATTTTGTATGTTATATCGGCAAAACAGTATACCAGAACGCCATACAAAGTAAACTGTGTCAAGGTCAAACCACAAAACTTATGTAACATAGTGATTACTTCCTGACAATTTTTTGCATACGAACTAAACGTAAAGTAAATAATTTTTATATTGTTTTGTATTGTTAACACATCTGTTACATTTGCAAGATAAGAAGTAATACAATAGTACTAGAAATGTACCGAACAATTAATTACAATAACAATATTGTCATAGAAGTAATACAGCAGTAATAGAAATTACTTATAAATGTAAGCCAGCAGTAAATTACTCAATTATATAATTACAATATTGTCCTTTAATGCAGCAGTAATGCAATAATTACAATATTGTCCTTTAAGCAATGCAGTAGTAATAGAAATGTACCGATCAATTACTTATAATTACAATATTGTCCTTTAAGCAATGCAGTAGTAATCAATTACTTATAATTACAATGTACCGAGCGATTACTTACGATTACAAGATTGTCCTATAAGCAATGCAGCAGTAATAGAAATGTACCGAGCGATTACTTACGATTACAATGTCCTATAAGCAATGCAGTGTACCGAGCGATTAATAGAAATTGTCCTATAAGCAATGCAGAAATAGAATTACTGTACTTACGATTACAAGATTGTCCTATAAGCAATGCAGTAGTAATAGTAATGCACTCAATTGTTAAAAAGGTTTTCTATTAACGAACTTTACCATAAATGTATTTTTAACTATAATGCTTTTACAAAATTCATCCCCTGCATTTTTTAAAAAGCCCAAATAATTGCTTCGTTATTTTCGGATATATACAACATAAATCAATGAAGACAAAAATTGGACTACGTGCTTTTATTTATCGCATTGTCTTTTATGTCCAGGTAGGTATGCTTCACTCTTCGAGTAATTACAACAACAGCAACAACATTACTTTAATCGAAAATAAAATGCTGAACGAACAGCTTTTAACACTAAAAAGTACATAATGAAAGAGAGGGATTTAATATGTGCAATGCTCACTGATAGCACCATTTAAAATATTTTTTTTTCTGTAATCTGAATTTTTTCATCTTTCTACAGTGGTTACTCTTAGACGGATTTTAACTATACGTTTAGATATATATTATTTAGCTTAATCTGATACCACTTTCTGTTTAGAAAATCTGTTTAAAATTGGAGCTCAACTGATCTTTTTTTAGCAATATAACTTTGGTATTATGTATATAATACATGTATATATATTATAAACATAATACCAAAGTTATAATGCTCAAGACGATATCGTTTCTGTCAATTAGACTTCATCAGTTGAGCTCCAATTTGAAAAGTATTTGTATTTTCTAAAGATAAAGTGGTATCATACAAGGCCAAATTATATCTCTAAAAGTATAGCCGAAATCCGTCTAAGAGTAACCACTGTAAAAAAAAAATGACTATCTAAGCTTTAGAAAATTTTCGAATTTAAATTGTGTTAACAGTGCCAAATATTACTTTAGTATAAGATGAACAGCTGGTACCGAAATATATAATGTACATGGTCACCAAGCGTGTAACAATGAACAAAGTGACATATTCCGGATATTAAGAGACAAAATGTGAAACACAATGTATCGTGAAGCTTTATGAAAATCTGTATCCCCGCCTTCTTGTTAACTTAAGGTAAATGACGTGCGGCGTCCTTGAAAACACGTCATAGTGCCCTGAATACGTTTATGAATGAAATTCCTGAGTTTACTACAAACTTCTATTATAATAATGTTGATTATAGCAAGCAGTACACGACAAAATAAATAAGCTACAATACATACATCGGATAGTAACAGACCAATTATAATACAAAACATAATGAATCATTTTGTGTTATTTCCAGTTTTCATCCTATCAATATATGTTGACCTCACTGATGTAAATGATATGTAGGCGCGAGTTAAGTCAAAGTAAACAGAGAGAGGTAAGGTAGGATATTCATTTACGGTCATATTAGTGCAGATGACCAATACCCACATACGTAAAGTCAAATACGGAAACCGATGACGAATTCAGACATATTTTAAAGTTTTAATCTTTTTTTCTTTTTCTATTAAAAACGTCATTTTGGGATGCATTACAAATTTTGACAAAAGATTATAATCTTGATGTCGTCATCGAACTTCAAATTTGATTGATTCTGTCAACGCATATCAATTGTAAACGTTTAACGCAATACCTCTATCTCGACGTAACAGTCTTTATTTGTTTGTTTAAGAAACTGATAAACGTTCCTTAATATACAAGAACGATACTTTTGGAATGTAAACAAATACCCGGAAAAATTAGGGTATAAATATCGGGTAGTAAAGTGACTTTGTATACAAACATTTCTAAAGTAGGAGTCAAGACAAGAATTACCAATTCAATTGTAATACAGAAAGGTAAGTTTGCATTATTTTATATAGCAGTATGATTATTTATCACCAAAATTCCGTCTCTCATTTCCATTGAACATTATAACTTTGGCATAATGTTTATAATATTGACAGAAACGCTCGTCTTGAGCAGTATAAACTTGGTATTATGTTTATAATATTGACAGAGACTTTGGTTTTAACTTATGTGTTATGTCATCACACAACGAGTTGAACAGAAAACACAAACTGAAAATTATATACCATCAAAAGATTACGCAAAAGTCTATAAATATTTCTTCATATTTCTGCACCAGTCTAATATCTATTAATTTTTCGGTACGTGTCTATAATTAAGCATTTTTTGCATGATTTTGTATATAAATATTATAAATATTATAAAAAACAAAACACTTCGGTTGTTCTAGCTTGTTGTCCAACGATCTGTCTCAATAGGGAATGCAATTTTTCAATCGTTAGTGTTTAATTAATGATATTTATTTATAGTATAGGATAAAAATATGTTTTGAGAAAATAAAATAAAAATTACGTAAATTCTGTGATAAAACTCCTTTATATCATGTTTTTATGTAATTATTGCCATTAAATTGATGTTCCATTTTTTTCTGTGCCACGGAATATTTAAAATTCATTCTTGTAATAGAAGTTCATAGTTGTATTTGGAATGATTCTTGTTTTAACAATATTTTTTTCAACATTTGTACAGATGCATATTACAACATGTTCTGTGGTGATATTGGCGTTAGTGACTCCTGAAGTGCTGGGTCACGGATATTTACAAGATCCACCATCACGATCAAGCATGTGGAGATTTGGCTTCAACACTCCGATAAATTACAATGATAATCAGCTGTTCTGTGGAGGATTTGATGTAAGTGTTTACAAAGATACCAAAGCTTACTGGCTATCTGTAACTTCTGTAGAAGAATATTTTAATTTTGTTATAATCAAATGTTTTGTGAAACAGTGACTATCTTGCTTACAATTATTCCTGTGTATGTTTGTCAATATGTCTTTATTCAAAGTATGTCCTTTTATGATTTATCTCTTTTTGTAATGTCATATTGCATACAACTTTTGGAGCGCATATTTTAAACAAATTTTGAAGTGTCATATTTTAGTGTCATATATTATTTGAATCTTGTAATGTTATTTTTCAATCAATTTTGTAGCGTCAGTGGAATAAAAATGGCGGGAAATGTGGAGTATGTGGAGATCCCTGGGATGACGTCAGAGAAAATGAAGCGGGAGGTCGATATGCAACAGGTACAATCAGCAAACGATACAAAGAAGGACAAATCATTAAGGTATACTTTAATTACAATCATAGATTGAAACGGATAAGAATCTACGTATTTTAAAGTCTAATTTTACTGTCTTATTTTTATGTAATCGCGTTGCCGACAAAGCAATAATGCATTACCCTTTATTACTAGTATTTGGTCATTTGGTCATGTGTCTGTGTTCAAGGTGTACAAATATTTTTGTTTTAAGAAATACGCTTCTCTCGGACTGATTTTAAACTGTTTATATCGGAAAGTTTGAATTATCAATAAATCTTTGGTCTTACATTTCCCCGGGATCATAGTGATTGAGTTTACTAGTCTCCCATTAACAGTTTGTCTCAAGCATATACACATATACATAACTAACGAACAATCGTATAATTTAGAATAAAACGCTACTAAACGAAGCATAATATTTCAATATTCCAAAATGTCAATATTTTACTTGCTATATTACAGGTACAGGTCAAAATAACAGCTTCACATTTAGGTTACTTTGAATTTCGACTTTGTCCACACAACAATCCTGGCACACCAGTAACACAACAGTGCTTAGATCAATATGTGCTTCATCAACCAAATGGCAATACCCGGTATATGGAACAGGGCCGCCCACAAGTATATACAGTGACTCTTAAACTTCCGGCTGGGGTCACGTGCTCACAATGTGTATTGCAATGGAAATATAATGCAGGTACGTTCTCATTAGTTGCTTACTATATATGAACATACTGCTTTCCATAATTATGATATACCTATCAAAATAACAACGTTTAGCAACTATTTTTTTTTACTGATTTATACTGGTTAATTCATATCACATGTCCCTTTATTTGGCGATAGAATTTTGGTTTAGTTATTAATTTTGTCGAAGATTATGCCGTAAGATGGGTCAAACATGAAGACGTGGAACCAGACACTTTGTCTGAATGGCTAAAAGCTATACGGTGGTTAATAAAATCTCGTATTCGAAAACTTAAAGGAACTATGAAAACACGTTGTCCCTCTGTATTTAGTGATACAGAAGTGGTCACCGAGTTGGATAGATTACATGACCAATATGTACTGGTGCCAGCAGACAACGCCTCAAATAATATAGTTTTTATTTGTAAGGCACATTACTCTAATTGTTTATTAGAAGAACTATGTGTTAATGCGAATTCTGGTAATCATACATACACACGTAGCCCACTTTCAGAATCTTTATTCCTTGCCAAGATACTAACAGTCGTTAAGGGTAAATTTCAGTAATACTGTACAGTTGCTTATTCCAGAAGCAGTATAAATCAGATGTGGATACTTAAAAATACTAAACAACTTTTTGAAACTTTGAAGGCACACAATTTTTCTGAGATTCACAGTATCAAAACATACGACTTCTATACTCTTTACACAACAATTCCACATAAAGAATTAAAAGAGAGACCTTTTAGCATCATAGACAACTATTTTTTCTCTAAAAGTTGTACCCGGAAATTTAAATATCTAGTGATTGGTTATCATGATACATATTTTGTCAAACACCACTCTGATTCCACACATTAATACACTGAAGTTGATATAAAAGAGATACTGGAATTTCTAATAGACAATATATTTGTAATGTTCGGGAACGTGGTTTTTTTTTTCAACAAAAATTTTACTGTCGGCATTTCCATAGGAACCAATTGTGCCCCTTTATTGGCTGACCTGTTCCTTAATTCATACGAAGCATATTTCATTCAGAAACTGTCGAATCAAAAGAAGACAAAGTTAGCGATATCCTTTGATTTGACATTTAGAATATCGACGGCATTTTGTCAATTAATAATGACAACTTTCATACATATGTCAATGCGATATATCCCAGCTAACTTGGAATTAGAGATACAACAGAATCAATTCCATATTTAGACATTTTACATACTATAGACACAGACGGTAAATTAACATCTAAGCTATACGAAAGCGCGACAATTTCGGCTTTCCCATCGTAAATTGTCCACATTTAAGTAGTAATGTCCCACAATCACCCGCATATGGAGTTTATATTTCACAAATGGTCCGATATGCCAGGGCGTGATGAACATTTCATATACAGAGGTAAACTACTCACTGACTAATTATTAACACAGGGATATTGAAAATCGTGTTTGATATCAGCGTTTCGCAAATTTTACGGTCGGTATAAAAGCCTTGTTTGCGATTACTTTGTTTCACTAAGTGAAAAGTTGATTTTCCTGTTCGATGGCGATTGTTGAGACGTCTGTATCAATTATGACGAGGATTCGTTCCTTACGTATTCCATTTTAATTTGACTGGACTCACGGCGGGTGTGACCTGTCGACAGGGGATGCTTACTCCTCCATGCACCTGATCATTGATTTCAAGAGGTCTGTGTTTGTCCATTTTTACCGAGATTGTACCTATATCCTGGACATTAAAATGATCGATACTTTGAGATTTTCTTTTATAAATGCATATGCTGAATAGTGGATAATTACGTGGATTCTTCATGATAGACACTGTTGCATTGTCATGACACGAATTTCCGATTTCATGGATAATCATTATATATCTCTGCTTTATTCTCAAACACATTTTGCATATTTTTTCTGTTACAGGGAACAGTTATGGAAAGGACAGGAATGGTAACACTTGCAAAGGATGTGGAAACCAAGAACAATTTTACGGGTGTGCTGATATTGCCGTTGACCCATCGTCCTCCGGTACATTTCAGCAAAGTGTTAATGAACATGGTTCCTCTCAGCAAATTAGCAGTGGACAAAATTCATTTCAACACATAGGTAGTGGCTATGGCTCTTCACAACAAATTGGTCACGCTTCATTTCAACAAATTGGAAGTGGTTACGGTTCTTACATGCACGTGCAGCAGTATCCACATATAGGAGTACAAAACCCTTTCTTAAACTCGCATATCAATCCATTTCAAGTATGCGCCGCCACTGCTCAATACAGAAGTGTGTGTCCACTGGCAGATCAGTTCTGTATAGCTAGCTGTAGACAGGGATACTGTCCAACAGGATATTGCAATGACGCCTGCAGAGTACGCATCTAAACATAATACTCCTACTTGACGGCCCTCCTATATCCTGCAGACGCCATGTTCCTATCTCTGAGCTTAATTTATTATTCCAATCCCCTTACATATTTAATGTGATACATCAAAAGTGTGGATTTCACATTTTTAAAACAAGCTTTAAAATTTACTATTACATATGTATATTAAGTTGCATGTTGTTAATATTTATTTGAATTGTTAGTACCACACTTTCTAATACATAATATTTTTGTATTATATATTTTAATTCGTATCATTTTTGTATTTTTGAAAATGAACATTTTCTTATACATTCAATCAATGTATCTATACCTGTATAATATATTGTATTTCACAGTTTAAATAGTTTTACAATAACATTGTATTTTGATGTATATTTCTACATTATTGAAAACTGAACATTAATGTTTTGAATGTTCAGACGATGATTTTTATATCTATACATTTTTTATGTTTTTCAATAAAATTTAAAAAAGTAAACGTGTGAGCATATTTTAAGCCTCTACATTTTGTTGCAACACATCGATAACCACAATGTTATACCCGTAGACAAAGATTTGAAAAATTTAATACAAACTGCTATACAAAAATTCGCTAGATATTTAAATAAGCGAAAAGCTCCTTCGAGAAATTACACGAAAATAGATATCTCGCGAAATAATATTGATTTACAGTTTTGATGAAAATAATTAACTTCCGTCAAAATGGAGAAAAGTGCCTCTGTTGGCGATTGGTTATGGTTTTTAGACGTAGTCAGTGTGTGTTCGACCCAAACAGAAAATTCTGCTGATTTAGTGAAGTTTGACAGTTATTCTACATATTGTTGATTATCTTAATAGGGTAGATTACAATAAGGTGTTTAATTTCTATGTCCAAAGTCACTAAATTTATCCAATACTCAAGCTCAAGTTTTATTTATTTATTTATTTATTTATTTATTTATTTTTAGTTGTTTTAAAAATCGGCCATAACATCTATCTAGAAGTTATTCCTTATTTGTTTTTAGGTTATTTGTCATCTAACGGGTTTTTGATAACACATAGACGTTGATTTAATTTTTATACTTTTTGTGCATCATAGTATTGAAAATGTGGGACCACCATACTTGGAAATTAAATGTTCCGCACAAAATATAGTGTCTCAGTATTGAATAGAATAAAACACTTGTATTTTACAAGTAAGGACTATATATAAATGATATACTAGGATGTTTTTAAATTATGTCAACGAATTGTCTAATGAAACACCTTGAAGATGGTGTAAACAAGACACTTCAGCTTTTCAACTCTATTATTTTTCAAAAATGGAACATACACCAAAATGATGTACGGTTTTCATTTAATTTCACATCTATTTGCAGTAACTATATAATTCATCTCACTTCATAGGGAAGCCATGTGTTTGATTCCGTGACTAGATAAATACCCGGAATGAGAAATTGTTATGAACTCAATCAGTCAATGTAGTAGATTTTCGTGATATGTTTATCTGGTTTTAATTATTACTTGTAAATTGACTCTCATAGATTTCATTTTCAGTGTCACAAAATCAAACTGATTTAATGGTTTACCATAAAGTATATATAGTCACACAAACTACTAAATTACTGCAATTAATGGTTGAAAAATCACACGAAAATGAAAACTATCATAGATGAAAAAAGTGACAGTTGATAAAACAATTCTCGCTTAGTGATTGCATTGTTTGCATTCAATTTAAACTTATTAAATCTGTCTACCCTTCTCTTCAGAAATAAGACGAACATTGTTTGGTCTCCTCTTATGAATATTTTGTAGGTGTAAAAATATATAATTCATGGACAACGAAAGATAACTTATTCGTGTCTTTATCATTACCTCCCTTTATTTTTCAAATGTTATAATATTTTTGTATATTGAAATATGATGTTCACGCATATATGATAAAATAGCACTGTCATTGTAGTCTACATATTATTTTTAAAAATCAAAAATGAAAACAAGGGAAAATAAACATCTACATAAAACACTAATCTCCAACTGGTATCACATACATAATGAGTTATTTGTAGTAACAGAAACAAATAAGAACAAGAAAGGAAATATTTCCTTATCAAGAGAGATAATCTCCGAGTTTATATTTATAATCATAAGCAATAGGACTAATTATATGCTCTTCTTATGGCGTAATATCACCTACAGTTTTGTACATTTGTATTTCCAAAAGTAAAACTGGTTATCATTTATCATAATATGATAATCAAAATAATAGAAATGATGATAATGATTACTTCCACTTCTGGTTTGTAGACGATCAAAATGTTAATGATAAATTTTTCAGGAGAAAACAAAACATGTTCAAATTTCGATACCACTTTTTATATATTTCATTAATGTTAATGATAATGATTCAGATACCACTTTTTTATATATTTCATTAATATTAATGATAAATGATTCTGGAGAAAACCAAACATATTCCGATTTCGATACCACTTTTTATATATTTCATTAATGTTAATGATAAATGATTCAGGAGAAAACCAAACATATTCCGATTTCGATACCACTTTTTTTATATATTACATTTAATAATTCAATGAACAATAGACATGCTTGACTGTATCATTTGAAATATATCAGATGATATTACCTTTCAGTGTGTGTGTGTGTGTGTGTGTGTGTGTGTGTGTGTGTGTGTGTGTGTGTGTGTTGTTTATATTGGTTAAACGTACTATAGGACTACCTCGTGTACAACAAAAATAGAAAATAAATTCAAGTGTGTATTTACCAGGTATGAACCAAAAGAACATACAAAGCCACATTCTTTACATAATTTAGATAAATATATTAACCACTCAACGGCCCACTCACTGAACGACAAACACTAGCTCCAATAAGGTTTATAGACATCAGGTCCTGAATATCTATTTTTTCATATATATATTTCAATCAGCAGAAATTTCTTTCCAGGAATTGGGACAGTTATAGAGTGAATAATATTCGATGACCTCTGTGTTGTGCTTGTAAGGTAGATATACCCACTTCATAATGCCTCCGTTTGTATGTGCATATTCTGTGTCCTGACTGGACCTACATTTCTCGGTTTGTAGACAAGATAAGCAATAAAGATGTAGGCTATAAACAGACTCAACGAAATCCCTACAGTCAAACCTGTTAAAATAATAAAATAAGGATCAGTTATGGGGCAAAGAAGAAGAGACATACATAGGTCTAATTATGTGTTAGTCTGTTACTATATGTGCAAATCCAGCATTTAAAATGTTATGATATGACATATATAGATAAGAAAACTAAGATGCAATTAAGATTTATGTACACCCTTAACATTAGGCTAATTAGCCTGTACATTTTTACCTGTTCTAAGAAAAAAGAAAGCAAATTCAAAGTCCAATGTATATAACAAAAGATAAACAAGCTTGATATGAGGGTTGTTAGATTTGTGTTGGAGGAATAGGAATAGGTCCTACCTATGCATCATTTTGACGTAAAGTATGTAATTATAAAAAATCGATCTACAGTAGTATTTCTGTGTAACACAGAACATATGGAGAGGGCGATCATATTTCTGCTAAATATCACATAAATAATCAAGAGCAAATCAATTCAGAATAGCGGATGAAGAGAATATAATTATGTCCAAAATATAGGCCATCAACAGTAGGCCCTTTGTTATCGTCCATATAGAAGGTATACCTATCAATTTTTCAAAGAAGTCAGCCAGAATTAAGGGAGAAATGTTAATTCGTTCTGCAGAATTGAGCCTAAATGCATAAAAAAACATATAATTTTACCAATATTCTGTCTTTTTAAAATCGTTATTGCGTTCTCGGTCACCATATCTGTTGTTTATCTAGCTAAAATGAAAGTACAAACAGTACGCCCCTTTTAATTTTATCCAATCAAAATTATTGAATAACAGAAGTCCGTAATAAAACTTTTCTCGAAAATCCTCGGGTTTTTACGAAGCCTACAGCAAGACAAGAAAAAGACGAAATGAATCCTAACAAAAAGTAAGACATATTAATTCTTTTTCAAATATTTTGATAAATAAACATAATGAAGCATTTCAGTGAATTGCACTAGATTTAATTTCATCATTGTACGCGCTTTTGCTCTATACATGATTGTACAGAAGCTCTTTTAAAGTTTAACGTTCATGATACGTCGATGGGCATTTGAATTTAATTTGATAGAAACAAGTGCCACAGGGAGAGCTTTTAAAATGTTATCCTCGTGGATCGCAAGCTCATGGGGTTAATCAACCTAATAATATTACTGCTGAAAACTAGGCTATATGCTTACCCTTTTCAAATGATCTCCCTTTCAATGCAATAATAACAGTTATATAGCCAAATTTTATTCTGATCATAGAGTTAAAATGTTTGTGTTTACCGGCGTTGATCATTTTGTCAAAGGTTTGTAAGTTCGTAGGTCAATTTCCGGAGCACGTGATTTTTCTGTCCAAGCTCTATTCACAGATGTAGTTACTAGTTGATATAGGTGAACGGTACTTGACGCAGATGATACAATTTTGAGTTGAATTATAGTTTACCCATTATGTCGAAATTTGGTCGTTGGTGTCTCTGAATTTTCAGTAATCCTTTTGGGGATTCTGTTGCAGCTATTTTATCATGTTGCCCCAGGCCAGATGATAAAACAGCTGTGACAAAATCTCTAAAGGGATTAAATCTTCAGTACTAAGAAAATGGTGATAATTTTGACTACTTGAATTGATTTTTACGAGTTGATGGAACATTAACGCAGTTATGTTATGCTAAGTTGTTTATTGGGAACAAGTCAAAGCTCATATTGCAATATGGGGTTAATAACACATTATATTGCCACAAAATCACACATGTACACTGTACAGTCAAACTTGCCTTAGCGACCCCCCTCATATAACGACTCGACTTAATGAAATATCTAACCATGAAAGAAATATGTAGTTGGAAATAATGAATGTCATCTCCAATACCTTGGATTTCATATCTCATGTGACCCTTTATATAAAGACCACCTGTCTATAAAGACCGTTTTTGTAATTTCCCCTGAGCGCTCTTCATATACAAGTTTGACTGTATGTGCATTTCAGCAACATAGACTCAACTTCAAGATGGAAATTTCCAAATCACACTTTAATTTGTATATTTTTGCTTTTAAAAATGACGAAAATATAGTAACAATTCGCTGAAAAAATAGGCCTACAAGACTTGTTGAAATATATGCTCTTAAAGGTCAGTTTGGCGTCCTTAAAAATTTTTAAGATATTATAAATTTGATTTAGAATGTTACTTTTCAATTATTTTTTACCATTATACTCTTGTGATAGAATTGACAATAAAAGCAATAGACTGGACTGTTAACAATTCTTGCGCATGATTAATATGCAAATGAGTTTTGGTCAAGTTTCCCATACTGTGTATTGGCAAGATCTGTCTGTGAAGTTGGACATAGAACTTAGAAGTTGCATCATTCCTCATTCACGTGATCTTAACTGATGAAAAACTTGCGTCAGTCTTTGAAGTTTGGAAAATGTTTTCCATGTACACGTATTGACCTAGAGATTTAAGGCTACTGATGGGAAGTATAGCGTAAGGATATATAATGCTGCCTTGCCAATGAAACGATGTTTATAAGCACAAGATTTTATAATGGTATCACTGATCTATGTATTTTGTTGCATAATAAATAAACCATCAGTACTCATGTTAGGCCAAATGTCTGATCCAATTTTTAGTTACTTTTTTGTAAAACCTAATTTACCGAATTAAGAAGTATTCGGTATAATGAGTATATTATTCCTCATTAACTTACAATTGCCATCAATTTGTATTAGTACTTTCAGTACTTTGATTATTCTATCTACCTGTTGTAGCTCATATGTCTTCTGCATTTGAATACATCATAAATACTGTAGGTAACCTAAAATGATCAAGAAAGTGTCAAATCTCATCAGACATGCGATTTTAATGAGATATAAGGGAAAAACAAAATACCACAAACTTATGTTTTTGATATGTTGAACTCAACAATTTCATTACGTCTCCATTAACATCGATTCATTTGGAATGACCCATAGATCCAGTTTGGTGTATAGTAAAAACAGCCCAAGTCCAAAATCACCCACACCAAAAGAGCCTCAATCGACTACCAAAGTGGCCCATCTTTTTTTACTATTGTGACATGCTGAGTGTATCACATCAGATTGTCACCCATCCAGATGCTGACTGCGCTCGGCGTTGCTTAACTTCAGTACATGGATATAAACGCTAACCGTCCAGCCACAAAAGCTAGCTGATCGACTAGACAGTTAATCTGCTTATATCCATGACTGTTACACTATTAATATATATATGATAGTCAGAACGGCCCAACTTTGTTCACCCCGAAGCTTCGTGGCTTCAACCTGAAATCCACAGCTTACACTAAGCCCTTCAGCTGTATCTCCTGGATTTCAGGCTTTTTAGCTGCCACCAAATGTAACATGCCGATCGCATTACATCGGATTGTCACCCATCCAGATGCTGACCACACTTGCCATTGCTTAACTTCAGTACATGGATATAAACACTAAGTGTCCAGCCACAAAGCTAGCTGATGGACTAGACAGTAATCTGCCTACCGGTATATCCATGACTGTTACACTATTAGTATATATACATGTATGATAGTCAGAACGGCCCAACTTTGTTTTAATACTTATATGATAGTCAAAACGGCCCAACATTACTATGACGTCATTAGTCAGCGATTCCAAATATTCTTAGGTGTACATTGTATCAAATGTACACGGCAAGTACTCTCGGACAAATAAAATGAAAATTACAGATGTATTATATATATATACTCCCAGAGATGTTGAAAGTAACCAGTCCGACCGGCAAAACAGGTTGAAATTGACTGTGACCAGTTGGAAATGCTAACTGATTGGTCTGAATAAAAAAAAAATCTCTTAAATTGCAAATACATGTAATTTCAATGATCTTTTGTAACAACAATTAGAGACTCTCAAAATTAATGTTATTAAAAGCTTTTTTGTTATGTTCTCATTTTTTTTTTTTTCCCCCAAAGATCTTTATCTACCTTGATGTGGTTTGAAAACTTAATCCCCCACAACATGGAGACCAAAAGAGAGATGAAAAGTTAATTATTAAACTAATAAAATAAAGGTCAAGATTTTTTTTCTGTTTTTTTCTCACTAGATTCAGTATATTAGTCTGATGATAATTGAAAGAAGTATGATTTGTTTTCCATCTATGAAGTAATAAAAACAATATCAGTTTCATTAATGGGCAACAACATCCAGATATCAATTTCAGCCCACTTTCAAACAGATCAGTGTAAATTTGATTGTGATTGACCATTTTTGGGTTGTGTTATTCATTCCGTTCAGTTTTGTCAGAATAATTTGTTGGGCAAGGTCCATTCCACTTATTTAGGATTTTCATTGATGACATTTGGTGAAATTTTCAGTTAATCTGCAAGGAATTCAAATTCAAATATTTGATTGACATTCACCATAAATTTGTAGTCTCCGTAAAATTATCTAATTATTTTCACCAAACGAACAAGTGAAACAGCTTGAATAGTGATTATTCTAACTGAACATTGTAATCGTCATGAGTCCCTCATAAAAAAACGAATGATGTTTGTTCTTGTTTAATAATTACAAAAGACTGTGTACAGATAGAATAATCACTATTCAAGCTATACCAATCGTTTGTTTGGTGAAAAACGTAGATAAACAAGGAACTATAGACTGAGTCCGCAGGGACCCCCAAACCGTTGTTTACCTCCTTTTTACAGAGGGCAAGCTATGTAAATGATTTGTTCAGGTTCCTGTGGCTCTACTCGCAAGAAAATAAATAATCTGACCTTAACTGGTGCCAATTTGTGGTGAAAATTTATTAATATTTTTAATTTCTTTAATTTCTTTTTATCACTGAGCTCGCCATTTTTTTTTATTAGAGTCCAACATATAAAAATATTTAAATACATAATTCAATTTATTGGATTCAAGGGGTGGTAAAAGGCATATGCCTCCTCTTTCGGGATGCCAAAATATAGATGTATGACCAGTAAAACTAAACTCAAAAGCCAGAATGCAACAAAAAAGTCTAAAACCTCTATGTTTTTAGATGAAAAGTAGGAAAATCAATAAAGATGTATTACCAAAATTTTGCACCTCACTCTGCTCGGTGAAAATAATTCTATACTCATCCTTCCCTTTAAGTTTAACTTCAAATCATAGATCTTTGTATATTTTGAATTCCATGGCTTTTGACTACTCTTTGTTTTATTTCAATTTCTCTCTAAATTGTTTTACCCTACATATCTTAGCATGTATGAATATGGAAATTTATTTGTAAACAAAATCTGTATTCATTGGTATCAAAATGTATATTATTTTCCCCCTTGTGTTATTATCAGCTAGATATAAAATGTATATTTTTTTCCCTTGTGTTATTATCAGCTAGATATAAAATGTATATTATTTTCCCTTGTGTTATTATCAGCTACATGTAGATACATGTATATCTGATCATTGATGATATCCTATTCTTTACACTGAATGAAAGCACCATTTTCACATGTATGGCATATTGTCCCCCCCAAAAAAACCCAAAAAACATTGTGTTCCCTCTTTGAAAATTCCTGGATCAATTCCTAAACTCCCCCTTTAAAAAAATTCTAAATCCGCCACTACATATCTGTCCAAATGTCAGTAGTGAAAAAAAAAATAGCTTGGTTAGCTGTCAATAGCGTGAAAATAAATATTCTGTCCTGCAACGGTATGAAAATAAATATTCTGACTTGACAAAATTTGCCAGCCACCCCCCAAAAAATTTAAAAGAGTTCCTTATTGTTATAATTATGTTAATATGAATTAAGGCAATGCCTTGAAAGTGTATGCAGCCACTTGTTTTTCAACTTTGGAAAATAGCATTCATCTGGCGTCTACTTGTACATGAATCTGGTCTCACAAGTCGCAAGAGCCACACCTGTGCCACAAAATGATGTCAGAGTTACATACTTAGAACATAGGCACATCCGGCGAAATTTCACCAGAAAAAAATCTCGTAAATGTTTGATTTGAATGTGTTTTTGTGAAGAGTGACTAGTGAAGCATTACATGTAGGTTAATGATTTAAAAAATTGACATTAAATATTTAGCTAAGGTTTTTGGATCATAAGTATGTACAATTCATTTTCTGCCTCCTTACCATAAAAGGCTTGCTGCACTTACTTATGAATTATGGTGCTGCCATTTAGAGGACATAGGTAGACCTGATAGTGATAAGTCCACACTGGAAAGTGTATATGCGACTGCAGTCTCAGTATGCTGCATTATAAAGACAATATCTTGAGAATCCAAATCACACACTCATGAAAATAACATTGTACAACTTTTTATTGTAAATGATGTGAGAGCGCGAGGTTGTCTGAGAAGAAAGTGTTATGTGAAAAAGAATTTAGGAGCAGATACATGTATTGCTATAAAATAGTTTTTTAACATGTAGTTTCTGGAATCTAACTGCTTGTGTTGGTCTAGTCACTATTGGTAGAATGTTCAACTCACATTTGGAAGTTCCCAGGTTCAATTCAATCAAGTCATACTAAATACTTAAAAAATGGCAGTGACTGTTCCTTCGTCAAGTGCTCAGAATATGAAGTGAAAGTCACAGGTCTTATAGATGAAACTTAAAACTGAGGCCCTGTGTCACGGTAGGCATGGCATGTAAAAGAACCCTCACTGCATTGGCGTCAGTCCATGTTCCTTAGCACTTCACCTAAAGCTGGTGACATTTGTAAGTGAAAAAATCTTGGTGCTATGTAACATTCAAACAAAAAAACCCGACTGACTTCACATTGTAGTGAGATCCAGATTTGTTCTTTCAGAATCTCCTTCGATCCTTCATCCATTACCACGATTACAAAGTAAAGACAGCATACCAGATTAATGACTTTCAGATTTCCAGGAAATGTCAATGTTCAAAGATTCCATTTTACAACAAAAATAGATAAATTATTACTATCTCTTTATTACTAGATCTACTTCAATCAATGTTATAATGAATATTGTTGTGATTAATCGCCCACAGTTTGGGTCAAAATGTACTTCAGTTTTGATGTACATACACATGTATGTACAGCTAATTTTTTACCACCTTATAATTACCATAAAGAGCTCACTCCGATCATTTATTAAGCAATTTAAGTGAAAATAAAGTTTTGAGCCAACACACCACAATCTGTAAAAGAGCACTTGTTATAACATGTTAAACCCCTTACTTCTATCAACAGAAATACATCCCAGCTTGCTAATGATACAAATCTTACCTCTTGAAAAACATCAAATGATGTACATTTCTTTTGCAATTTATTACAGATATGGACTTTTGATGCCAAAAAAGAAACAAGTTGGACTTAAGATTACAAATGTTTTTGGAAACGAAAGTGATGATGTAAGATTTTTTTATTGCAAAAATATAGAAACTACAGACACAGCAATTGATGAATTATGTCTCTTTAGTTTTGGTCAAAACTGTGACATTTTTTATTTTTGTATAGAACAGTATAAACTATTGTTTTACAAATTCATTTGGTTGTCATTTGAAGAAAACCATATTTATGCTCCCGGCCTGAAAGGTCTGCCTTTTTTTAGGAGCAGGAAGATATACTCTTTCAAATCAATCAAACTTGTGATAACTGAGTGTCATGTAAATTTTCGTTTTTTATGTATTACAGGAAATATTGAATACCACTCCATTACTGATGAGAATATTCCAAGGGAGATAATTGAGTATCATGTAAATTTTGTTTTTATATTTCCATAGGAAATTTTTGATATTACTACATGTAAATAACTGGTGAGTTCCCAGTTTGATATTAAAAAATTCAAAAAGAGATAACTGACTATATTGCAAAGTTTCGTTTTTTTGTGTTACAGGAAGATCCACATACTGTTATCAACACTAGTTTACAGAAATCTGCTTACTTGTCTAAAATTAAAAGACAGGTGAGTACAATGTCTAACAAATTATCCAAAAATCAAAACACAGGTGAGTACAATATCTACCCAGCTTATCTAAAGTCAAAAGACAGGCGAGTACAATATCTACCCAGCTTATCTAAAGTCATAAGACAGTTGAGTACAATATCTACCCAGCTTATCTAAAGTCAAAAGACAGGCGAGTACAATATCTACCCAGCTTATCTAAAGTCAAAAGACAAGCGAGTACAATCTCTACCCAGCTTATCTAAAGTCAAAAGACAGGCGAGTACAATATCTACCCAGCTTATCTAAAAACAAGACAGTTGAGTACAATATCTAACCACTGAGCTTATCTAAAGTCCAAAGACAGGTGAGTACAATATCTACCAAACTTATCTAAAGTTAAAAGACGGGTGAGTGCAATATCTACTCAACTCTACTTACAGTCAAAAGACAAGTGAGTACAATATCTACCCAGCTTATCTAAAGTCCAAAGACAGGTGAGTACAATATCTACCCAACTTATCTAAAGTCAAAAGTCAGGTGAGTACAGTGTCTACTAAACTTATTTAAAGTCAAAAGACAGGTGAGTACAGTGTCTACTAAACTTATTTAAAGTCAAAAGACAGGTGAGTAAAACATTTACCCAGCTTATCTAAAATAAAAAGACAGGTGAGTACAATATCTAACCAGCTTATCTAAAGTCCAAAGACAGGTGAGAACAATATCTATCCAGCTTATCTAAAGTCAAAAGACAGGTGAGTAAAATATCTACGTAACTTATTTAAAGTCAAAAGACCGGTGAATCCAATGTCTACCCAGCTTATTTAAATTCAAATGACAGGTGAATACAATATCTACCAGACTTATTTAAAGTAAAAAACAAGTTAGTATAATGTATACCAAACCTATCTAAAGTCAAAAGATGGGAGTATACTATACTTGTCAAAAGAAAGTGATGCACACTGTACAACCATACTGGTCTGAAATCAAACAATAGATAAGTTCAGTCATTCTGGTCTAAAATCGGTAGGCATCTGGGTTCAGTCATACTTGTATAAAGTCAAAGGACAGGATTTTTTTTACATGCGTCAGTTTAGGGGAGAGCAGGTGAAGTATCCGCTCTAGTCTGTCCATCTGTCTTAGAAATGTCTTACACTAACTCCAAAATGCCTTATCCAATTTATCAATAATTTGTATATAATGTTAGGAATTTGGGAATTTTGATGCTTGGTTCCCCATCATGTTTATTGGTAAATTTTTTATGTTCTTCTGCAGTTATGGGACTTTGTTTGTTTTTATTTCTTGAATGTTGTATACAATGCCTACATTTTCATTTTATCCCAAACTCTGATGTAATTGTGACCGAGTCTTATTATTCACATAAACACAATTCAAAGTTTTATAAATTTGTTAAATTCCGTAAGTTCAAAATATATTTATATATTTTATACTAAATAGGCAATGATAAAAGTATCCAACTATGAATATATAATAATGTTCAGAACATATGCCTTTATATAAATTATCATTGTGCATAACACATTTACATTAATTTACAAAAAAATAAACTATTACAAAATAACATAATAAACATCATAAATACCTTGGCAGCATTTAGTGAAATAAAAAAGTTGAAATAAAACAAAAGACATGAAAAGTGCTCACAAAAAGACATTTACCTGCATACACAGTTGTAAGTTTTAAATAAGGGAGACCAATCTCATATCAGAAAATTATCATACACAAAAATAAATGTTCACAATTCATAAAGGGAGATAACTCTTTACAAACGTTCTACATAATGTAGTATATTTCCTAAAGGGAGATAATATATCGAGGAAAACCACAAGAAATACACAGAAATAAAAACAGTATGAATTTGAAACAAAATTCAAATCTACATGTCCACAATATGTTTTCATGAATTTTTGATAAAAGCTCTTGGTTATTACATTGTTGACTGTTGAAAAAGTAGCATGTTTCCTGCATGTTCTACATGAACTAAAAATCGCCTCATCCAAGTTTTCCAAACTTTTTATATGTTTAGATTGTTGATGCCTGATTTTCTCTGATTTTTAGCTCATATCGTCTCAGGGGTTGTGATCACCCCCTGTCCGTTGTCCGGCTCCTGGTCATCTGTCCGTCTGTGAACTTTTCATATTTTAGACTTTTTCTCTGAAACACTGAAGGTATTTAGACAAAACTTAACAGGAAGCAAGTGCTGAAAGTCCTTTATCAAGTTTATAGCCAGGGGTGGATCCAAAGTGGGGCAGAATCAGTCCCAGCTGGTACCACTCTTTAAAAGTCATCTTCTCCAGAACAGCTACATGAATTGAAAAACAAATTGTCTTTGAGCATGTTGAGTGATCAACATTGATGTATGATTCAAGTGTGTATTTTTCATAGAAACAGGCATATTGATTTTTGACGTGTTTTTGAGGTCTTTTCATTCATTTTTGCATGATTTCCTCGATTATCTCCCCTTACTTGTACAATATATAAGGGAAGAAATGTTTTTGTGTAAAAATTTTGCTGAAATGTAATTTTTAGATATATTTATAAATTTCTTAAAACTGCAATATTTATGTTTCTTGGCCATATCACCCTACATGTACATATTCTTCTTGGTCTTTTTTCCACATTTGTAGATGATTCTCAGGTGAGCAATTAAGGTCCTCTTGGACCTCTTCTTAAAATAATTATATGAGTCATTAGTACAATCATACTTGTTTAAAATCATAACACGTGGGTACAATCATAATTTTCTTTAATAAAAACATGAGTACAATCAGTCATGTACTTGTTTAAAATCAAACTGTCAGTATTATCATACTTGTCTGAAATCAAAACTCTTGAGTACAATCGTGCTTGCCTAAAATAATAAAAATAACACAATTAAATTAATACTTGATTAAAATCAAAACATGTGAGTACCTGTACAATGATGCATATATAAAATCACACTCATAATTCATGTTTACCTAGATACAATTCCTTGTCTTTAAACACGTTTTGATATACCAGTGATTAACAGTACATACATGTATAATACAGGTATTTTCCATTATCTTTTGGGAATATGGCCTGGGCATTTTGTAATGGGAATTTGATTTAAATTGGGAAGTCTGAAAATGTACAAAACTGTTTGAAAATACAATTTCTTTATTGTCATTTGACTTCAGTTGGGAATTGTCAACTACAATTTGGGAAAAACATATTTTTTTTTTTTTTTTTTTTTTTTTTTAATTTTGCATTGGGAAAAGTGTCTTATTACAGCTCCCTATGGTTGGAAGAAAAATCCCTGGTGTATGTTCGGCTGTTTTGTATGTTTATTGTTGTTTATGTACAATGTACTGTAAAGATTTTTTATAACGACAGGTGTATTTTGAGATAAAGATGAAGGGTTTCCAGTTATACTACATAACACATACACAATATTCAAACTCTTTTATCAAAATATGTGAAGGTTGTCCTCAAAACCTTATGTAAAATAGGAGTAGAAATTTATCTCTCTCCTGACTTGTTTGATTGGGAAAGTGAACATCAGTTATGAACTGTGCATCTTAGAGGGACTGTCTCAGAAAGTCAATATTACAATTTAGAGAGTTTGATTTTTAGATCGTGTTTTAAGCTAGGCTCAACGGTTTTTCAGTTTTATGGTGGTGACTGGGATTTTAATGGTAGATAAGAGTGCACGGTTACACCATAATGGTCTCCATTGGTCTTACACAAGTAAACTGAAGGAGGCAAACCGTCTCACAAAATTAGTTTAGGTTTCAGTGGTCTTTGGTATAATACTATATAATGTACATGGCCACTAACACAGATCTTGATTAGCTTTCCGTGATATTTAAGGCAGTCATATTGATATGAAGATTTCATAACTAGAATTTCGACACCTGAAGGGTTTTTGCCGGATTGACTGTTCATTCCAAAGACCATAGTAGACCAATCTTAACAATAGAAAAGTGCATATCATCTAGATACTTAGGACTTAATTGGTTAATTAATTTGTTATGATTTTTATGGTCAGAACCTCAGGTTTGCTTGAAACCTTTCAGTATGACTGACTATACATCATTTTGCTAAATTAAAAGTCTGAGCAATAGCATGCCCTCAGTTTCGGAACAGAGTATTTCAATGAAGTTTAGAGTTGATTTATGTTGTGTTTCAAATATCTTACTGCTTTCAGGGTAAATGCCTCTTCATTTAGAAAATTACTAATTACAATGTATGCCTCAAGATAACTATAAAAAATGAAGAAACCTCTGGAGATTTTTTTTTTCAATTTTTCTTTTTTGTACATTTAATTAAACAAAATGTGTATTCTTTGTTCCATTTAGTGGAGCAAATCTTGGATGTTATAAATCAAATAGCAATTGACAAGTACAATGTACTTGTACATAGTCACTGGACTTACAATGTACAGAGAGAGAGAGAGACAGACAGACAGAAAGAGAGAGAGAGAGAGAGACAGACAGACAGAGAGAGAGAGACAGAGAGAGTTAGTATACAGATAACAGGATTCAATCTTATATAAAAACATGTTCTGTTCAGTGAAAGTTCGAGCCCTGCTGGAACCTAAGCTACTTTCTGGGTACATGTTAACTGGGTTTTCTCCTTCACAATTTAAAACTGGCCACCTCATATATCTGTAAAGCTGTTGAGTGTGGTGGTTAAACACACTACTGCAAATCCAGATTTATTTGTAAGAGTTTTATTTACTTATAATTTTGTGAGAGCTCCAACTCATGAAAATAAAACTCAACTTAATTTTCTAACCTGCGCAATGCATTGTCCTTGGGCTTGGTTTTAGTGAAGAGACAAAAGAAAATTAAAATGGTTGATATTAAATGTGAGTTCATATCAGAACATAAATGAACAGAGGACAACTTTTGTACTGAAGTATGATGAAAGTGTGATGGAATGGACATTTGACTTTGCGAAAATATAATCTTGTGAAGAATAGAATTGGTGTTCCCAAAAATAAAGTCCCATGAAAATTTCTAGATTTACAATATTCAAAATCCTTCCACCATAAAAAAAAAATGGCCACCACCATATAGCTGAAAAAA
>BROG01000022.1:557500-607500 GCA_030159075.1 Atrina japonica
AATTCCGTTTTTACACAGGTATGTTATTTTACTTACAGACACAGCTAGAGATTGACAATGCTCTTCAAGATGACCCTACAGTCTATGAATATGATAGTATTTATGATGATATGCAGGCAAAGAAAGAGCAAAAAGATGTGGATGTCAAACAACAGAAGGACAAAAAGGTCAGCATTGATAATGTATAAATGTAATGGTTTTGTTATTATTTTTTGTTTGTTTAGTCTGGTATAATATGTCATTTTGAGTTCATGAAATGTTTTCTAGAACCATTAAGTAGGTGTGATACAATATATACAGTTGTACATAATGTAGGTAGGACAGGGACTCTGATATTTGATTTTTTTATTTTGGCTATTACTTAATAGATGATTAGCAATAGTTAGAAAGTGTACATGTATGAAGCAAAGAACTGCAAAAATGTTAATGGCCTTTTATGGAAGTTATTTCTTTGCAAGTTTTAAGTAGATTTTTCATGTTTATAGTATTTTTTTCTAGATTATCTATGAAATGGGGAAGGTACAATGTAAAAATGAAAAAGTACCAATTAATAAGCCCAAGTCCATTAGAACATAACGAATTAAGATGGGCAGTGGTCTCAAAATGAAGACCAATTGCGAATCCCGAACGGGATAGGATCAGATGTCAGGAAGGAGTCAGTGTCCTCTTTTGGCATGCCAGACCCGCCACAAATGTTCCATGGAAACCTTTCTAGTACGATGAACAGATCAGTGTAAGATGTCTAGGATCTAAAAATAATAATGGGGACTTCAACACCAAGAGACATAAAGGTTTAGGATACTAATCCAGAAAGAAGATGTTTTGATATGCAGTTGTAGTGCTTGTAGAATTCATGTTAGTTGTTACAACTGTATTTTTATTCTACTTGTCAGCCAAAATACATAGCTGGACTCTTGAAGGCAGCAGAAGTAAGGAAAAGAGAGGACGAAAGAAGAACTGAAAGAAATGTGCAGAAGGAAAGAGAGAAGGAAGGAAATGAGTTCGAGGATAAGGAAGTGTTTGTAACTGGGGCGTATAGGAAAAAGATGCAGGAAATGCAGGAATTAGAGGAGAAAGAAAAACGAGAGGCTGAAATGGAAGGTACGATAACTTGGTACTGACTTATATATAGAAATTTGCTCATAAGTATTAGATCATTGAGTGAGCCCAAGTCAAGTTAACTCAAAATAATACAAAAGACAAATTTATATACATGAGAGATTCAGTGTTTCAGTTAGGTCTCACTCATTGATTCTCCACATTGTTTTGGGAATGGGGCCTGGGCCTTTTGAATTGGGAATTTAAGCAACATTTTATTGAAGTTGAGAAATCTATAAATACACAAACCTATGTGAAAATACAAGACTTTGATTTCCATTGGGAAATGTCAACTGCAAATTGGGAAAAAATGCATTATTTTTGCATTGGGATTGGGACCTTATTTCAGCCCTGTATGATAGGGCGGAAAATCCCTGTCACCGTACATGTTCATATCAACAAGGCAGTTCATAAAAGGCAATAAATGTTAAAACTAAAAACAAAACTTGTAACTTATCCATGTTATCCACTAGGTAGAGACATTTGTAGGAAAGGTAATGATATCTTCAGAAATTGTTGTGTAATGAAATCTTCTGATATTGTTCTGTAATGAAATTTTCTGAAATTCTTCTGTAATGAAATTCTCCTGAAATTGTACCTTATCAGTAGAACCAGGAACAGCAGGGATCTTCAATGCTGAAGTTTTATAACAAAGAAGTCAAGCAAGATACAGACTTGACAATAAATTACAAATCAGAGATCTTACAAAATTGGAATATGTGTCAACATTGTAATTGAAGAGTTCATCTTTTTGATTGAACTGATTCGATAGATTGCCTGAAGAAGTTTCTTGATATACAGTGAAACTTGTATATAACGACTTCCTTAGGGACGATGGTCTTTATAGGAGGTGTTCTTTATACAGAGGTTGACTTGTACACAAAAGGTACAATTGGAGACCGCAAAAAATGGTCTTTGTGACTTGTAGTCTTTATACACTGGTGGTTGTTAAATCATGTTTTAATGTACTTTTCATTCATAATTTATCAGTTATTCACCTTTCAAGCAGCAGTTCTGTCTCTGATTACTGGTGTCCTATATAAAAAGTACTCAGGTACAACACATGTCCATATAAAATGTACCCAGGTACAAGATATATCTATATAAAAGTACCCCCATATAAAAAGTACCCATGTACAAAATATGTCTATATAAAAAGTATCCAGGTAAAACAAGTATCCAGGTACAATATATATCTATATAAAAAGTACTGTCATAAAAAGTACCCAGGTACAAAATATATCTATATAAAAAGTACTCCCATAAAAAGTACCCAGGTACAAAATATATCTATATAAAAAGTATCCAGGTACAATATATATCTATATAAAAAGTACCCCCATATGAAAAGTGCCTTGGTACAAAATATGTCCATATGAGAAGTACCCAGGTACAAAATATGTCAATAAAAAAATTTAAAAAGTACTTATGTACAAGATATATCAATATAAAAAGTACACAGGTATAAGATATATCCATATAAAAAGTACACAGGTATAAGATATATCCATAAAAAAGTACCCAGATACAAGATATGTCCATAAAAAGTACCTAGATACAAGATATATCAACATAAAAAGTACCCAGGTACAAGATGTATCAATATAAAAAGTACCCAGGTATAAAAAAAATTGCATATAAAACGTAATCCCATATAAAAAGTACCCATTATTTTCATAATCAATTGACAAGGAGCGGACATATGTTAGTCTCTGTAAACAAGTACCACTAGATTTCTGTAATTTTACAGCATTACTAGATGTTAAGAAACAGAAAGACATGAGTGGTTTCTACAGATATCTACTTAAAGAAAAAACTAAAGATGAACAAGAAGATACAACAGAAGCATTGCCACAGTATGTATTTTTTCAAGGAATGAGATATGAAGAATTTATTTCTCTGTGTCTGAAATGTTTGCCTGTAAATCAATGCATTGTTTATATATAAACTGTATGACTATATATATAATGGAACTTCACTATTAAGACTGCCTATCTGACTGACTCAAAGTGGTCAGAATAGTGAGGTGGTCTGTTAAGTGAGGTTCCGTACTTATAAGATGTGTATGAAGAGACTAGAAACCTGTGGTCTGAAATGGGAAGTGGTCTTCAGGCAGGGTTGTACTGTAGATACATATATATATATATATATATATAGTCAGGAAAGAGTTTGAGCACAAGTTGATGTGTGGAGCACTACCTTCTTTCCTTCTTATAGAATGTCTTTGTATGATTTCCTTTTATGTAGCACTTTATGCATCTGATGATTCCCACACAATATTTGGGGAATAGGGCCAGTCCCATTAGGAAAATGAGTGACATTGTCAAGTTACTACTAAATTGTATATGCTATAGTTGACCAGGACTACCTTCTTTCCTTTTGATAGAATGCCTTTGTATAATTTCTCTTTATGTAGCACTGTATGTCTGGCAAATCCCACACATTATTTGGGGAATAGGGCCAGGATCAGTCACATTAAGAAATAGAGTGACATTTTCCATCAGATTACTACTTAACTGTATATACTTTAGATATAAATAATTAAGAAACTTCCATTTAATAGTTTTATATCAGTTTTCAAGTCAAGCATCATTCTAAGAGATACAATTTGTTTACATTTGAATTTAAGTTTTCTTTTCACATTTTAAATTTTTCTGCAGATTGCCATTATATATGGTTTGATTGTCATTTTGACTGTGTAGGTTAGTATGAACACAATTGGAAAGGAACATATTCTATGGTACACATCAGCAATCCTTAAAGAATATGTTCCTCTCCAACTGTGTTCATACCAAATAAATGTATAGACAGTCCAAATAATCATCAAACTTATATCTACATCTTCCGGATAATCCATACAGTACATTTAAAAAAGGAGGGGGCGAGAGAGAGAGAGAGAGTTGCTATGAAAGTTACAACCGTAGGCATGGTGGCCAGGTAACAAAGTTCCTTTTCAAGAAGAAATAAGTAAACCATGTTTTATAGATTTTGAATTAATTTAAATCCAATAATGGTTTTTGTTAGGTATAGGATTTTGTACCTAATTTTAGAAGTGTGTGTAACAAAGTTCCTTTTTCAAGAAGAAATAAGTAAACTATGTTTTATAGATTTTGAATTAATTTAAATCCAATAATGGTTTTTGTTAGGTATAGGATTTTGTACCTGATTTTAGAAGTGTGTGTTGTGGTGATGTAATCTTGCAATATCTGTTTACTAGGCTGAAGAAGGACATGATGTAAATATGGCATTGAGAAAAATTAGTTTTCTGGGAAAAGATAACCCTTTTACATTTAGAATGGAGACATTGAATGGCCCCAATGAGAGAAAACAAAATGCTTTCTCTTAGACAGTGGTGTAATAAGCTGCAAGGATTTAACACTGACTTACTCAGACAAAACTTGTTCAGGTGAATTTCACGTGAAATTAACATGATTTTTATGTGAATAACTTCATGTTAATCAACTTACATGTCAATTCAAATGAACAAAGTTTGGCTTGCAAGCAAATTTTGTTCACCTGAGTTCAATATCTAAGGAATCAGATTTGGCTGTGTTCCTAAGTAAAAGCATTCTCATTTTTCTGTTAGATTTCATATTGGTATCCAACTGTGATGATTTATTATTAGAAAATGCCCTTACATTAATGTCTGAGATTTGGAATATCCATTTATCCATACAGCAGAGAAAGGTTATCTACAAAACACTGATATTTCTTAATTGTATTAGCAATGTTATTTAAGTGGATTCAGTTTTCTTCTTCTTCTAACAGAGTCAAGGAAGAGCCAACAGAAGCTTCTCAGCACAGGTAACTAACTATAACTCTTTCGACCCCACAGATCAATAAAGACTGACCTTATTGGCTTATAGATCATATTAAAATACTTGGAGATGGAATGCTTCATGCTCTATATACTTGTTTGTACACCATATTACTTGGGTTCTACAATCTCCTTTACTTTTGCCTAGATGACACATGATAACAATATTATAGAAATTTATGATGCAAACATGTGTAACCCACACGGAATCAGGAACTCAGCTGTGATCATATAGATTTTATTGTACACCTTACAACATGTGTAACACACACGGAATCAGTAACTCAGCTGTGATCATATAGATTTTATTGTACACCTTACAACACGGAATCAGTAACTCAGCTGTGATCATATAGATTTTATTGTACACCTTACAACATGTGTAACACACACGGAATCAGTAACTCAGCTGTGATCATATAGATTTTATTTTACACCTTACAACATGTGTAAAACACACACGGAATCAGTAACTCAGCTGTGATCATATAGATTTTATTGTACACCTCACAACATGTGTAACACACACGGAATCAGTAACTCAGCTGTGATCATATAGATTTTATTTTACACCTTACAACATGTGTAACACACACGGAATCAGTAACTCAGCTGTGATCATATAGATTTTATTGTACACCTTACAACATGTGTAACACACACGGAATCAGTAACTCAGCTGTGATCATATAGATTTTATTGTACACCTCACAACATGTGTAACACACATGGAATCAGTAACTCAGCTGTGATCATATAGATTTTATTGTACACCTTACAACATGTGTAACACACACGGAATCAGTAACTCAGCTGTGATCATATAGATTTTATTTTACACCTTACAACATGTGTAACACACACGGAATCAGTAACTCAGCTGTGATCATATAGATTTTATTGTACACCTTACAACATGTTCAGATAACAGTAGATTGTAACAAAATGGTGGTCTCTAAATGCTGGTCTCTGGAAGCTCTAAAACCCTGGTGCTTGTTTACATTCTGATCAATAAAGAACCAGGAATGCTTGCACTGTGCATATCAAAATCTGTCAAAGTTCTGCGTTATGTAACCTTTTTACACCATCATCACTAGTACAATTTTTGTCTCGCCTGCGAAGCAAAAGGCGAGACATAGAGATCACTAATTCTGTCCAGCGTCGTCGTCATCCACATTTTGTTTCCGGAGCAGGACTCCTAAACTACCGGGTGGATTGGAACCATACTTCACACAAATGATCCCCATGTGCCCTAGATGTATCTTTTGGGGTATGTTACGAGCCTATTCCTATAACCCCTCCAAATTTGGTTTGCAAAGGGATAATAAGAGTATGTACATATGTTACACTTTCCTTGTCAGCATTCTACAGGTTTTATTCAATATTTCCATTGCGAGGGGATTAGTAACATTTGTGATGCCTTGTTGACTGTTATTACTATTGATTATATGTCACAAGCGAGACATATAGCTCCTTGGAGCTCTCTTGTAGATCATTATATTATTTAACGTTACAATCGCAAGTGCCAAAACCTGTTTACCAAGGATGACTGTGACAGATATTAACCTACTTTACCTTGCAGCTGCAACAATTGTCAAAATTTAACTTCTATATATTCTGTAATTAAACTTAATTGAAATGTGTTGACAAATTGTCTGTCCAAAACATGAATTCCATCAAGTAACTAAATCAACTGCCTGTTTTTCTCACATGCACTACAGTGTAGTGCATGTTTATATTTCATGTCAGGGCACACTATTTTTAGCTCACCTATTCAAAGAATAGGGGGTTTTTGTAGTCACCCCGACTTCAGCATCCAGCGATGCCAGGTTAAAGTAAACTTTTAAGTAAGTGGTATAAGTGTTTGAAAGTACTATAAATCATTTAATATGTGTAGTAGGACGATGTTATTTGGTATAAAGGACTCTTTGATGTAAAGTATCAATAAGCAGAGTGAAATCTGAAACTTTTCTGGAATAAATTAAATCTTTGACATGTTTTTGACTTACATTTTTATTCATGAGAATCAAAGGTTAAAGTTTTGGGTTAAGTGTTGGAAAGTACTATAAATCATTCAATATGTTTAGTAGGATGCTGTTAATTGGTATGGAGGACTCTTTGGGGTAAAGTATCAATTAGCAGAGTGAAATCTGAAATATTTTTGGAATGAATTAAATGTTGACATGTTTTGTGACTTAAACTTTTATTCATGAAAATCATAATAAGGTCAACATATCATTTACTGACGTAAATGTGGTCAATTCATGGTCAAAATCTTATATATTAATGCAATCATGATGAAAATGTATGACGGATTGGTAAGCTATGTTGTCCTCCGACGAGTGTGTATTATCTGTTATATTTATATGTTAATAATTTTATTAAAAGTATTTTCTCTCGAACCTCTTAGTGTTACACGTGATGACCTAGATATTGCATCAATAATGATTTTTAGTGTATATATGTCGGTGGTATTGAGGTTTGTTTATATATGTGAACATAGAAGTGAAAGGTAAATACATGTAAAATAATGTTTGGAAAATTGGACGGAAATTATGTTCTGTAATTCCACTTAAACATCTTTTTTATCAGTCACATTTAAGCATTACAAAACAGGCAAAATAGGAAGGTAAAAGTAAAAGAAATAATAACTACAAATATTCACAAATTTCTTTTTCTGTACTTCTAGGAATAACAGTAGACAGAGGCATGATTCATCATCATCTTCCTCCTCCTCGGGGTCATCCTCATCCTCTTCTACAACAGAGAGAGAAATTCACAAAAGGTCATCAAAAGTCAAACATGGAAGATCACATTCACACGACAATGTATCAAAGGAGGAAAGATCAAGATCACATGATAAGTCACATGATTACTATAGAAATAAGGACAGGTATGATGATAGATATAGACGAGACAGGCAAAAATATGATGACTCTGAGTACGGTAAGCATAGATATGATAAGTCAGACTCTAGGAGGCATAGGGATGGTGAGTCAGATTCCCAAAAGTATAGAGACATTCAGTCAGATTCACGTAGGAAAAGGGATGGTGACTCAGACTCTCGTAGATATAAAGAAAGAGACAGTCACACAGACAGTAGTAAAAGTAGAAAACATTATGATGTTGATAAAGAACGAGATAGGGAAAGGAAAAAAGATAGGGAACATACAGGAAGGGATAGTTCAGATCATAGGTCAGATAAGTCGGAAAGAAAGAAAGATAGATCTGAGCCAAGTGTGTCTAGAGAGGAAAATGCGGAGGTTAAAAACGATGCAAGAAAAAGAAGTAGGTCTTACTCAAGGGAAAAAGATAGAGGGTCTACTGGAGGAGGTGACACAGCAGAAGGAAGCAGTGATGACGCAATAGCATCAAATAAATCCAAGGAAACAGGAGGTGAGGTTACAGTTCCAGAACTGTCTGAAAAGAAAACAGAAAAATATGCTAAACGAAACAGTGATAGAACTTTGACTGATGCAAGAGCTCGGTATCTGGCCAGAAAATTGGCAAAAGAGAAAATGAAACCGATGGTTCCATCTGAATAATGTCTGTGTATGTAGTGTGTATGTATTATTAAACGAATAAAGAATAGGCAGCTTTCGTGTTATTCATGTGCTCTGTAAATTCCGCAAAATTCAAGAACTGTAATGATTTTTTTATGGACCAAACTTTTTATGTCTTGCGTTAAGTTTGATGTTGATTACAAAATTAGTGATTGGCTTGGGCAAAATAAACATCTTTTCTACAAAATATAAAATTGCAGATACCAAAGTATAAATCTTCAAGATGTCCAGGATACATATACAAATCTGGTGATATTGAACAAACATGGACCTCTAGAAACCAGAGGTGGGAACAGGTGCCATGGAGGAGTAAGCATCCACCTTTTACCGGTCACCCACCATGAGCCCACTTTCAAATTCAAATGAAATAGATGAGGACAAAATCCTCGTCACAATAGGTACAGACGACTTAGCAACGCCATCAAACAGCTAACTCAACATTTCATTTAGTAAAACGGAGTAATCGCAAACAAGGCTATTATACCTACCATAAAATGTGCAGAACATTGACATCAAACGTGGTTTTTGATAGTCCTGTGTCAATAACTTGTCAATGAGTAGTTTACCTTTGTTTATGAAATATTCATCTGATGAGACGAACATACCTGGCATACCGGAGATATCAACACCATATGCAGGTTATTGAGGGATATTACTACTTAAAGCTGTTATCTCTACTTTAAACCAATTTAATCAAATAGAAAATTAATAATTTAGTTTTTGAAACATCCCCAACATTTTTTACTTCCATTGGTAGCCATATCAACGAGCCCCCACAACCGATATAAAAAGTTTGCAAAATCAGTCATCATTGTCTAACTACAGTCGCATAGAACAAAAGTGTGAAATAATGAAGTTTGATGAAACTCACCTGCATGTCGAAAATAAATATTGATTTTTTAAACAAAGTTCATTTACTCTGTCTGGACATTTTGCCGGATAATATATAGTTCACAGGCATGTAATTAATCAATTCAAACATTAGAATATAAAACATAATTCCAAAGTCAGTTTAAACATGAGAATATAAAAGATAATTCCAAAGTCCTTATGAGAAATCGGACCACCTGTTATGATATGAATGTCCTCACTTCCGGAATAACGAATCAAGGACAAGTCAGACCAAGGTCAACTCGGAAATACATATTCGTCTCGTTTTACAGTACCCCTGAAGTCTTTGATGTAAAAATTAATGCGGAATAGTCGAGTACAGTGTATGTTTTGATTACATGTCATCTGTTCATTGCTTCGCTTTGGGATTACAGGTGTGAAATAACGGTCATTCTGCGGACTGGCCTTTTACAGCGAAATTGCAAGCCAATTTTTATAGATGAAATTTAACAAAAATGTCTGCCTATGGAATAATAAATCGGAGGTGCTTCAAAAGCATTTTAATTTTTGTTCGAATTCAAAACTTGTTTAAAAGTTACGATAACAGCTTTAAATGTTGAAAATTTATGATGGGGAAAGATTGACATCAGATGCAATTCAAGTTTTATTGCAGTGCCGTGTATTTCAAAGGAAACATTATTTGCTCGGTAAACTGAATCCCTGTTATCGTGAAAAAGTCCGTCACTCTTTGACTGAAGTACATCCATGCAACCAAATTGTGTATCTTATTTTCGTTCAAAATAAGGATTCATTTGGTTTCTTGAATTATGCAACAGAAAAAATTATAACAGTGTATATTATAAGATAGTTATGTTAGGTTTCTCAAAAGTATTCCTACGGCTTGCATAGCTACATAATTTGACCAACAATAGGATGTAACCAGCGTCAGTGGAAAATCTCAATCATGGGTCATGTTTATCAGCAGGTAAAATCATATACAACAGTTAGTCTTGTCTAATCAAAACATTTTGCCTTACTAACACTCAATTCACCTTTCCACTTCAAGGTCAAACTTTGTGCCTAGCCTGGATTGTCTTTTCCAAATACACTATTGATGCAACTATATTTTCCTCTATGTATTTCATATGAAACCACATTTTTATTGTTTTGAAATTTGTTTGTTTTTTCATAAATTTCCATCAAGTTGTATTATGGTACTGATGTGTTTTGCAGGATACAAACTTTAAATGTCTGTTTTTAATATGTGTAAATAGTTTGTTATGACAGAGAAATTAATTTTCTGTTTGAAAACAGAAATGTTTAATATTATGAGCCAATACACAATGAGACTCGAGCATTTTGTGTTTTATAGTATAAGTTTTATCAAAGTTGTTTTAGAAATGGCTTTCCGTGAATGCTTTGAAAACGTATGAATTCATATGAAATATATAGAGAGAAAACAAAAAAAAGTTGAATAAATTTTGTCACGTCACTATATATATCCTGTCGGATTACTAAAGTTTACAATGATTTGTATTAAACACTGACAACTGTTCCACATGTACTATTGTAAAGAAGAATGTTACCAATTATGGCCAGGGATTGAAGATAGAGACAGGGTTTTTTATTTTTTGTTTACAGTGTTGTCTTTTAGGTTTTCCTCTCATAATTTCCAACAAATTAAGTACAATCCTTTATATCAATAGACATCGAATTTGTAATTGAAAATTACCAAGACTTGTCAATTTTAGGGTCTCTAAAGTTTTTATAAAAGGCTTAGCTTTTGGGGCTCAGCGTTTCTCATCCATATTGTAAAGAAGAATGTTACCAATTATGGCCAGGGATTGAAGATCGAGACAGGGTTTTTTACTTTTTGTTTACAGTGTTTTCTTTTTGGTTTTCCTCACATAATTTCCAACCAAATTAAGTATAATCCTTTATATCAGTAGACATCGAATTTGTAATTGAAAATTACCAAGACTTGTCAATATAAGGGTCTCTAAAGTTTTTATAAAAGGCTTAGCTTTTGGGGCTCAGCGTTTCTCATCCATATCTTGTCGACAACAACTGAAATAAGGGCAAATCTTCATACATATGGAAGTACGTGACTGTTATTCAGTCAAATGAGTCTTGCGAGTGATCTACCAGGATCTTGCATTCATCGTCGTGCGAATTAAAGGGTCACGGTCATTCAACGATTCCTATTCACAAAAGCTGTCGATCAATTATCCTACTTGTAAAAGAAAGTTGTCGCTCAACATTTATAGGTAGTCACGATTGTTTATTTCTCGTTATTAAGTGAGCAAGGTGTTAGATTATCACACAATGAACCACAGCGCCTGTCGCCTCTGCACAGCAAGGTCTCTTCCATTGGTGAGTGTGAGGAATAACTGTTCTTACGGCTCACTTCAGAAATGAGAAAAGCGTCTACAACTCTCTTCTTATATCATTTATGACATGCATTTCACTCCTACCCGATAAATAACGTTAATTAATAAGTAAATAAAGCACTTAATCATCGATTTTTCAAACCAAGTCTCCGATATCGCCAGAAAAGTGTGATTGTTAGGCAGTTTCATAATTTTGCTCAATCCCAGTGTTGGTGTATAATTGTGGCAAATTTAGAGCAATACATTTCAACAGGTTACTGCTTTGGGGGGAAAAGTATATGAATGTTTTTAAAATATTCGGTACATTTTTGCATGCTTTTGTATGGAAATGTACAAAAATAAAGGCGTTTTGACAAGTCACTTATCTCCTCTCAAATTTGAAAATAAAAGTTTGAAGGTTTTTAAAGTGATATGAGCTGTCGTAGGTGAAAAATTTTACATGCCTATTTTATGTGATATTCTATCTCATATATATTCCAAAGAGACAATCTGGTGGTTAGAATAATAAATACATGTGTAAAATTGCAACAATCTTGCCAAACGTAACCCGTAATATCAGTTATTTTTGTCCGCCATACTTTGAGCATTGCAAATTAACTTTCGGTAATTTTTTACGAAGATTACCGAGTGACCAATAAACACGTGCTATTTGCAGTTAATATACATTCTGTTCTTATTACCCTTTGCGTTTATTTTCGTACATGATCAATTCATACCTAAATCAATCGAAGTTTGTCTTTTCCGTCGTTTCAAAACATCGTTTCTGAAATTGTCCACGTGCCGGGTATATCGGGTGATCTCGACCCATTTTTAACTCGTCCCATCGCATTCTCGGCTTTATCATTCTTGACACATATGATCATGAACTGCCCAACTCCACCGGACATGGCGGCACGATTGTAAAACATGGGTACGCATACTTTTCACAGTTATATTGTTTTGATTTTGTCTACGTCAGCATTCAGGGTAACATTAAAGATCGGAAAAAATTCTTTTAGTGACCTGATATATTTATTCATATATTCATCCGATTTTTTTTCAGGTATTTAAAATAGCGTTGAAAAGCATATATTTTACATAATACATGCACTTCCCAATAAAAATCACGTCCTGTATTTTAAAAATAAATATAAAACACATGAAAATCGGCTGACTTTAACATAGTCCGAGCGCGTAAAGGACCGAGATCCCCTGACCGAATTACAAAGTACATTTGATATGGCGAAAGGGTTTATCTGAAAGGTCATTGCATACGGAAATACAGCTGGATTTTTTAAGGTTCGGGAAAACTTAAATTCTAATAAAACAAATAACTTCGTAAAGAAGATCTTTTACAATGTTTTACGTGTTTGATAATGTATTTGAACACACATTTTATCATATTCTCGAGTATATGTCAGCGGACAAAAATAATTATTGTGACAGCTTATATCGCTTTAAGATTGGCAATGTTCTTAATCGCAAAAAAGTTCAGCCCCGCATCCCTCCATATTTTAAATATACAACGCCTTAGATATAATATAACTATACAAATGGTATTTATTTCAAACTATTTTAAAATCACGAACATGTTTTGCAGTGCCTAGACATCATTGTCCAAACTTCGACAATGAACCGTCACATGCTCACGTGTTTCTTCTCCTTTCAATTACAATCCTATCGGGCGTGTCATCACCGGTCACGTTTCTATCATCGAAAGTGAAAACCTCAAAATTCTTATTTTTAAGAGTTCCAAAATACTGTGAAGCCCGGTCCTTTATTGGCGACAGAATTTCAGTTTAGTTATGAATTCTGTCTTGGATTTTGCCAGACGATGGTCCAAACATGTAACGAGGAACCAGACACTGGATAATTGAAAACTGCACGGTGGTTGATCATTTCTCGAATAAGAAAACTCAAAGGATTTTTGCAGATTTTAGATATGTTGTATTGCCCAACATTCATATTTTTATAAAGTTTGCTTTCATATCATTTTTTTCGGGGTCATGTCAATAAAATGACCGTGCGGTGAACGAGCTCAAGGATACCGGATCATTTGGGAGATACTGGTACATGGATATGGTGTATGCCGTCCCTTTAGAGTTAACTGTGTATATTCACTCATTACCAGAACTAGAAATAAACCCTTGTTTCACTTAAACACAGTTACAGTAAAAACCCTTGTAAACTAAAACTAGATTATTCGGGACCTCATCTGCTAGATTAGTACGTACTGGTCATAGTCTAGTTTCCAGCTCTTCATTAGTCTTCTTTATATATATTCGCTTGAGCTTCATTCAAAGTCATTCATACTTCTTAGTCGGAAGAAATAGAGGAAACTATCTCCTTTAATTCGACATTTAGGTAATTTGGTTAAATTTTATTGATTAAGAACGGTAAGTAATCGTATTTATGTGACTGTTATACCTTTGCAAGCTAAAATGAAAGGTACTACATAATCTATCAGATGTGGTCCATACTTCTTACTTGTTCATTTTACTAGATTTAGAAATCGATCCACTATTTTACAATTTACTTTTAAAACTAGATATTTCGTTATGCCGTCGTGTCTTTTTGATTATCCGAAATGCATAATCCTGCGCAACATACGATCTTCCCATATGCAAAGGAAACTTAAACTTTGATAAGTTGCTGCTGTTGACACGTAAGTAATCGCGCTTCAAGTCGATATTTAGCAAATGTTATAGTCATATTTTTCATCGGTTAGAATGTTGCATCAATTTTTCGCTGTTGATACATCTATACTAACTGTTACCAGACGTATTATTCCAAGACACGACTAGGAACAAACAACGATTTTGACTGATCAGTAAGGTATATACACTGTGTTTGTAATAGTGTTCTTATGTTAAACGTTGTGTACAGTTAAGTATACTATAAAGGAGTTAAATTACACGTGTTGAATTTTGTTTTTTTTGTTTTTGTAAATCGGGAATCGTGAGTAGCTAAATTAACATCAGATCCGACAAAGATAGCCCAAAATATATTAGGCATATATATATATGATTTTCTTAAAAACACATTCATTGTTTCGTATATTCACGGCTTTATCAACACCGTGAATATAGCGGATATTAACACCGCGACTTATTTTACTTCTGTACAGTATATGATTCACCGATCTTGTTAAGATTCAACTTATCGACCGTTCTCGGGTCATATTGTCTGTCAGTAGGTCGAAATCGTGATAAGAAAATTGAAATACTTGTTCCGATTTTTCAGTAATACCTTCGCCTTGATATATGACGACGTCATCAATGACATTTTACTTTTCACCCTAGTATTTTTATGTTGTAATATTATGCAGTAATGAACAACAGTTTCCGTGTATGTGTATAGGGGATGACAGGATGAGTACAACTGCCTTCATTTACTTACTATACCATATTTATAAATATTTGAAACACGTTTATTGTTTTAACACGCAACAAGAGTCCCATGGGCCTTAACAGTCACCTGAGTGTGCACATTTTTTGTCTTTAGAAATCACTGTGTCAACTATGTGCTCTTTATACTTCATGAAAGATGATGGTTATATTGATTTAACAATATTGACAAGTTTCAATCCTTGTATAGAATAGACAGTTTAATAATATTATAGTGAGATGTGATTTTGTATTTTGGGTTCTGAAACATCATTTGTTGAATGCAATTTACAATTTCACAATTATGGCAAATCGTTTTACTCTTTCTAATCATGCATCCAGTCTTTCTTCATAATGCACAAAAGTGAAGAAGATTTTCTACAATTATGTTTATTTCCACATTTTGATCCTGCTCTAGGGGGCAGAACCCTTGCCCCAAGGCACATGAATTTCACAATTTTGGTAGAGGCAGGGCTGTACATTCCGGCTTTTTTTCACTTGTTCCATCGGACAAGTAATATCAAAGATACTGACTGTACAGTCATGCATACAAAATTGAAAGTTATCTGATCATTGTTTCATGAGAAGCTTTTTAAAGATTAATCAAGTTTTGGTCCTTTTTGGCTACTTTTGGGGCCCCTATGGGTCCTAGCCCGTTTTCTTTTGCAAATTTTACGCGGCTTAAAATGGGGATGATACATGCCACGTTTGGTTAAAATTGGCCCACTGGTTCTTCAGAAGAAGTAAATAATGTCTCCAATTTGACAAAAATATTTTGATCCTTAAATAATTCATGACAACTTTCACATATATCTTTGTATACAAAAGTCAATCAATTTTGAGTTATTTGTATAAAACTGTACCCTATGTTACTGAAGCGGCCCCTATTGACTCGTTTATCGACATATTTCGTTTTCATTTGCAAACTTTGTAGATATTGACTGTACAATTATGCATACAAAATTTGAAAGTTAACTGATCATTGGTTCATGAGAGGAAGATTTTTACATAATGTACCAAGTTTTGGTCCTTTTTGTCTCCTGTTGGGGCCTCTATGGGTCTTAGCCCCTTTTAAATCGCAAATGTTATGCGGCTCCACATGGGGATGCTATATGCCAAGTTTTGTTAAAAGTGATCCTCTAGTTCTTGAGAAGAAGTCGAAAATGTTGACGACGGACGACGACAGACATAAGACGATTGCAAAAGGTCACCATGAGCCTTTGCCTCGTGGGGACCTAAAAAGCCATTCTTTCCCCAATAAACCATTATGAAGATTTTGACTCAGATATACTATTTATTTGTATAAATATATAAAGCAAACAATTAAAATACAATGATACAATATATATGTTTCGAGATTCGAAATTACTAAAAATTCAAAATTTTGAAAAAAGAAATATGGATAATTTTCTTTCTTTATTTACACAAATCCAACTTCAAACACAGAAATGTGATCTCCAGTTCCGGGGTATTCTTTTGTTCTATGCACAATACTTGGATTTACAACTTTCGTATATGAGTTGACAAGTGTTAAAACAGCTGTAACGTTTCTGGATTGATCCAGGACTCCTCTTTCCTATGTTGGATATAATAGAGGTTATGGTATTCTGACACATTGTATTACAGGATGTAGCCGATGAGTAGCAGGAGGAACAGTCACCATGTACAAGGTCTGTACTCAGTATCATCACCAGTAAAGCCACACAGGATACAACGTTTATCTTTGAGACCATCGTGAAACTAGAAACTGAAAATCAAAAAAATGTTTAAAATAATAATTTCCATATAAAATTTAGGGATATTGATGATGTATTAGTATAAGCACCCAGCATGTAACAAAGAATCAGATAGTGAAAAGCACACTAAGAAACAATTGATAAATAAAACATTATCATAAATTCTCAGATACCAAAGTATAAATCTCCAGGATGTCCAGGGTACATATACACATCTGGTGATAATTGGACAAACACGGACCTCTGGAAATCCAATGGTGGTATGAGGTACCATGGAAAAGTAAGCATCACCTGTTGACCGGTCGCACCTGAGTCCTCAGTCAAATTCAAATGAAATACGTGAGGAACAATTCCTCGTTACAATTGGTACAGACGATTCAACAACTGATATCGAACAAGTAACTCAATATTTCAATCAGGAAAAGGAGTAATCGCAAACAAGGCTATTATACCGACCGTAAAATTTGACATCAAACGTGATTTTCGAATACGGTGATTAGGAATTGCAAACATCTTATTATATAAGTGCATAATGCATTTGTCTTTGTGATATATTGCGTTGACACTGGCTACACTAATCGCTTTCGCTAACTCTGTGACTACAGTAATCGCTCTGTGTTGACTTTGTGACTACAATGATCGCTCTGCTTTTACTCTGTGACTACAGTAACCGCTCTCTGCGTTGATTGTGATTAAAGTAATCGCTCTGCGTCGAATCTGGGAATACAGTAATCGCTTTACAAGAAAAACGCCTGTGGTGTACGTTAGGTCGGTGTATATATTAAGACCCGCTTAAAGCAATTGGTGGTCTTTCTCCTTGCACTTAGCAGGGGGAAGTAGTCCATTTTTCTTGTTACGATAGGCGCGAGACACTAAACAACTCTACACTGGCGTCAGTCTAAAGCAGAGTTCAAAATTCTATGAACCTAAGACGTCTATATACTCCTATAACCTTTTTCAAGACATGACAGGGAATATAGATACTAAATTATACCTACCTTTCAATCTTTATAGAAGATTTTATTGCTCTGGAAATGAGTTTAACGGTAATTCATTCTCATTCAATATTTATATATCTTTCTTATCAGAAGCGTTATAGTAGAAGGAAATGGATATTCGTTATTACATTAACGACAACACGATAAGACACGTAACAAGATGTTTCTGGAAGACAGTTGACTAATCATTTTATCACGGGTATTGAGAAATATATTTCGACGTCATAGAAACAAACACGTGTTTGTCGAGTTTCATACACCAACATCAGTTTGAATATTAGGATTTGAAAGTATTTCCTCATTTTCTGTATCATATTTTTTTTAGTTTGCAATCGATAGTTTTTATATTGAAAGAGTTATGTTTCATGGACATAAAAATAAATGCCAAAAAACTGACAAATTAAATACGACAATTGTAAAAATATATAGCAAAACAAACTGTTAATTCCCTGGCCAGGCATTCTCGAAATAATTGTATGTAGGGCCATATGTAGGAACGTTCAACAATGTATTTGATAACAAATCATCATTCATAATAATCTGATCTAATGTCGTATATATATGCATGTATATTTATTCAATGGAATCATCTTGATTTTTTAAAGTTTAGTTGTATTGTGGTGACCAGTATTAAATTGTGGGGGATCCAATCTGTTAACAATGTATTCGGTAGACGACCACCGGCCTGCCGCATGTAAATTCGCAAACTGTCTCACAAAATCATACCACGTTCCAGTGTTGCAAGAATCTGCACTGATTACCGTACACGATAAAGACTAGGACATGGAGTCCCAGAATCACGAAGTTAATGCTGAGTACAGCAATAAGCAGTTAAATATGAATTATGGTCGGGTAATGAATAAACGTTCGTGTCTTGGACGACACACACACACACACACCTACACACACACACACACACAAACACACACACACACACACACACACTTCTTTCATTGACACTTATTTAAGATATATATTGCGTAACTACCAGTCACGAGAGAGAGACATGTGTCTAGTAAAACGTGCAGAATAAATGACCACAAAAAATAAAGGAAACAAAACTACGAAATAGAGATTGTACGTATATGAAAGATTAGAAAAATGCAGTAATTTATATTTAAATTTCTGATTAAAAAGTGTATAACGTGTATACAAAGTATAGCATTTGTTTCAATTAATAGACATTTGCATACCAATAAGACGAAGGCATAACTTGGAAATAAAGGAAATGACAAGTATAGATGAAATGCATGTAGATAAATATATATAATGTGCCCAAATCGATGCATCTTTCTTATTTGTCACTATATATTTCAAACAAAACAACATTTTTATATTCTGTTTACTGCTAGATGTATCATATTTGATAGCAAATAACAGATTCATCAACTGATGTAAATATTATTCAGCATAATGATTGGTTTATAGTGTTACATAACCCTTTTACAAGACAAAGTTATTGAAAGCCAGTGTTAGTTGCATCCAAGATTACAGACATTCCATCAATTCAGACATATATATTACAATTTATTTTTTTAATTGTATTTAGTTTTTTTTCTAAAACTTTAAATTATTTAGACCTCTTAACCCCTTATACAGCGCGCTAATGGTAAAATCATGACTAAGAATGTAACCGGTACTACATATGTACAAATCACATGAATCTATTTCGTAATATTATAGCCTGACTCAGATAAACATTTGTATGATAATTCCCAGCACACCAGGAATGGAAATTGTCAACAAGTAGGACGTTCCCTGTCAATGACCTGTTTTGATAAGAAACTTAATAATAATAAATATACATCAATAACATTAATAGGCTTAAACCTATCAGAACCTTTCAAGTTGTACAAGCACTGAGAATATTAACCATTATAATATAAAAGATCTTTAATAAAAAAAATTCATATCTTCAAATTTAATTATTAGCATTCCATTTCAAGTATAAATATAATGGTCTCCAAGACAGTGGTATCCTGTGTGGCTTTACTGGTGGTGATATTGAGTACATACCTTGTACGTTGTGACTGTTCCTCCTGCTACTCATCGGCTACATCCTGTAATACAGTGAGTCAGAATACCATAACCTCTATAATATCCAACATAGGAAAGAGGAGTCCTGGATCAATCCAGAAACGTTACAGCTGTTTTAACACTTGTCAACTCATATACGAAAGTTGTAAATCCAAGTATTGTGCAAAGAACAAAACAAAAACCCGGAACTGGGTATCACATTACTGCGTTTGAAGTTGAATCTTTGTTAAAAAAAATTTTCATTATTTCTTTGTTCAGTACGTTGTATTTTTTAATTTCGAATCTCGAAACAGATATGTATTAATTGTCTTCTTTTTATATTTCTACAAAATAATAGTCTGCCTGAGTCAACATGTTCACGACTGTTTATTAAGGAAAGAATGGTATTTTGTATTTTACAAACAATAAACGTGTTTCAAATATCTTACCAAGATATTGACAGTCGTTAAGGAGAAACTTCAGCAATACTATACAGTTGCTTATTCCAGAAGCGGTGTAAATCAGATGTGGATAATTAAAAATTCAAAACAACTTTTAGAAAAGTAAAATTGAAGAAGTACCAATCGATAATCAAATATCAAGTCTATTATAACACGACGAATTAGATTTGTAAATGGTCGCGTTTGTCATAAAGGGAAGTGTGAAGTTGACCGTCTTTTCCAATCGACAGGAGTTAATTTATTTAAGATGTGTTGCTCTCTGTCGTCTCATTGATCTCTAGCTCAGCAGGAAACATCTGGCCGAGGTAATTCTGAAATTCTGAATTATTTATGGACAGAACATCGTCGACATACCTGTAAGTAGAATTAAACCGAGCTGCTAACTGTTTGTTTCCTTTAGAGAGCAGAGACTGTATAAATTCCGCCTCATATGAATACAAAAAGCCAGCCGAGAGCGGTGTACAATTGGTACCCATTGTAATGCCGACAATCTGCTGGAAAACTTTCCCCGCAAAAACCACGAAGATGTTGTCTGATAGAAATCCCAGCATCTTGATAATATCGTCTCCAGTGTACTTGTTACTGGAATCAGAGTGTTCTTTCACAAAATAAGGTTTTTCATGACCTAACGCTAAATATTTATATCTGCGATTTCATTTTTGTATAAAAAAGTTAAAGGTACACAACTTTTCTCAAATTCACAATATCAAAACACACGACTTCTCTACTCTTTACACAACTATTCCACATAAAAAATAAAAAGAAAGACCGAAAATTTAAATATCTAGTGATTGGTTATCATAATACTTATTTTGTCAAACACCATGAATACACTGAAGTTGATATAAAAGCATGCTGGAATTTCTAATAGACAATATATTTGTAATGTCGGAGACGTGGTCTTTCAACAAACTGTCCTATGAGAACCAATTGTGTCCCTTTATTGGTCATCATGTTCCTTTCCTCTTACGAAGCAGACTTCATTCAGAAACTGCTGAATCAAAAGAAGAAAAAGCTAGCGGTGTCCTTTAATTTGACATTTAGATATATCGACGACGTTTTATCAATTAATAATGACAATTTTCATACATATGTCAATGCGATATATCCCAGCGAACTAGAAATTAAATATACAAAAGAATCAAGCACACACGCACATTTTACTTAATATAGACACAAACTCAAAATTGACAACTAAGCTATACGACAAACGCGACGATTTCGGCTTTCCCGTCGTAAATTTTCCACATTTAAGTAGTAACATCCCACAGGCATCCGAATATGGAGTTTATATTTCACAAATGATCCGATATGCCAGGGCATGTTCAACATATGAACATTTCATATACAGATGTAAACTACTCACTGACACTGGGTTATCGAAAACCGCGTTTGATGTCAACGTTCCGCAAATTTTAGAGTCGGTATAATAGTCTTTTATGCGATTACTCTATTTCACTGGGTAAAATGTTGAGTTGCCTTTTCGTTGGCGGTTGTTGAGACGTCTGTACCAATTTTGACGAGGATTCGTTCCTTACGTATTTCATTTAGACATGACTTTTGGCTCACGGCGGGTGTGACTGGTGATGCTTACTCCTCCATATCTCTTGATCCCACCTCTTGGTTGCCACAGGTCCGTGTTTGTCCCTTTTTGCCGGATTTGTATCTGGGTCCTGGACATCTTAAAGATTTATACTTTGGTATCTGAGATGTTTTATACTAGAAAAATGACATAGAAAGTAAAAAAGGCGGTTTAAATAATTCTGTCTTCCATTACACACATACACTGAAACTGTTTTTCATTAGTGCATAATGTTCTCAATAAGTCAATATGTAACAGCTCAGCCTCAATGGAAGTAGTTCTTAAACTTTCTATATATTTCGCATAAACCTCGATAACAACCAATGGACATGAAAGTAACATAACTATGCAAGCACGTTACAACCAGTATATCTACAATACGTGGTACAGATTGGTTCCGTGGTTTTGGATAGGAAGATTTCTGTATGTATCTCCTATAGACTCCAATGATAAATTGGCCCCTCTAAAGTAGCCCCATTTTTAAACCACCTGACATGAGTTAATATAACATGTAACATATCCATAGAATCTAGCATAAATTTGTTGAATGGTTCTTCAATTAAAGAGGTTTGTATGTATTTCTCATAGGTTTCAATGTGAAATTAACTCTTAGGATCTCATTTCTCAACCAAACCACATGACAGTAACAACACTGAACATACTCATAAAGCATAATATACCCACATGTGTGGTATTTGGAGTTATTAGATTTAGTGGGTTTAGAAGATTTTATAATTTAGCTAATCATAGTATAACGTTCAACTTTGGTCGTTGATAGCGGTCATTTTGATTTTGGATCGCCATATGAAGAAAAAAAGAAACAGTACTACATAAGCATTATTCATTCCAACGAACAATCAGTTACCCGTATTATTTACGACAAGAAATTTCGTTCAATACGAATGCATTTTGGCCATGACAAGGCTTTAAAATCATTACAAAACTGACGTGGGCGATAGAGGCAATGTGGTGACAATCCTAGGGGCATAAAACTGTCTAACCGAACACACATGCAACCATTGTACAAGTAATTATCATATTTACCAACTGTAAAGTAATTCAAAAAAAAATATGTTCTAACTCACTTCTTTGTTTCGGTTATTTCTGATTGCTGGAAGCAATTTTATGAATGTGCCTTTCGCAAACCGATTCACGTGACCCACTTTTTGTGTATCCCTAAGCTAATCATTGTGGACTGCAGAATACTTGATTTACAGCTCCTGCCGAAAAAGCAGGTAATTGTAGTGACATCGTTTATGATATTGAAATGACCTATCTCCAAGTGTCTGACACATGGCTGTCCATGTGATATTTTGACTTCATTCAATTGTAATGACATAATCAGCCAAGTGTTTCACGGGCCATTTAATTGTGGCGTCATAACGGAAAAGGTATCATTTCAGGCATTTAGCGATAGGTCAATTACTAGTTAAAACTGATAGAAAAACAAGAGAGACAGCTGTTCATGCTAGCAATACATATGTGAGGTGCAGCTAATTCAAACTAATTCTCGATGACTAAATGTGTGTCGAGGAAATATCTGAATATTTCTGTATATCCCGAGCTCGAACATTTTGACTTTCTAAATGATGTATTAACCAGAAAACATAAATTAAATTTAGTTTACACATTATATGGTAATATTGGTTTTGATATAAAATAAGACATTGCGTCATACGACAAACGCGACGATTTCAGCTTTCCCATTGCAAATTTTCCACATTTAAGTAGTAATATCCCATATTTACCCGCATATGAAGTTTATATTTTACAATATACCAGGGCGTGTACATCATTATGAACATTTTATATACAGATGTCAACAACACACTGACAAATTATTGACACAGGGATATCGAAAACCGCGTTTGATGTCAACGTTCCGCAAATTTTAGGGTCGGTATAATAGTCTTGTTTGCGATTACTCTGTTTCTGAGCTGCCTTTTCGTTAGCGGCCCATGAGACGTCTGTACCTATTGTGACGAGGAGTATTTATGTCCTGGACATTCTATTGATTTATACTTTGGTATCTGAGATTTTTTATATTATTGACAGAACGTAATACGGTCATGTAACAATACATATAAGAAAGGGACGATATGAACAGTTTTTTATAAGATTTAAACAAACTGTAATGTGAAAAAAGGATAAACGTACTACGTTTGTGTAGTTTGAACTGTTGAATTATGGTAAATTGTTGGAAACAATTGTTTATTTGGCTCTGCTAACGTATTGTCAAACAATCAAAATGCACTACTGATGAAGCTGTTTCTTTTTCTGCAGAGTTTAAAATTTCCAACTGCTTGACGGGTCATTTAATTGTCTACCAAAACAAAAGGTGTCGGTCCTTTCGCTAAAGGTCAATTGCTAGTAGGGCATTAAAAGTTTCAACCTGACTAGAAAACGATATTGAATTTGTAAAAAAATGATTGATCCGCGTAATTATTCATGGACAAAAAGTAATGGGGTGATTAACAAAACGATTATCGATCATACAAATAGATTATCTAAATTGTGCACGACTAACGTGTGAATAAATTGTACGAATTTGTGCATGAAGGTCATAATTATGAATAGTTTTCATAATTTGTGCTAAAAAATCTCATTTACGCAGTGGTTCGTCTTAAGTAATTGATTCTTAAATTTACAATTTGTTTTACATATTTTTAGATTAATGTTTTCTTCATATAATTATCGGTGTTTTGTTCTATGACTTTGAAATTAGTAGTAAGTCTAGAGAACCGTTGTCGGAATAGAGTATAGAGTACGCACAAACATTTAATCAGTGACATAAACAATAGTAACTTACCTTAGATAATTGTATTTATTTAAATCATTTTATTCTTTTTTAAACAATTATAGTAAACTTAACTATGAATTGTTAGTTGAGCCCGAGTATTCGGTAACTTTGATGACTTCGATCTGTTTTCATGGTAACAAATATACAATGATATGCAGCATATTATTTTATTTATCTAAACAGTAATATGATACATGTCCAGATTAGTACTAAAGTAAATATTTGTTTCAATATATAGTCCTAGTGCCTGCTTCCAATGCCTCTACGCGTACAGTACCTGGTCCAGATGTGTTTCAGCTGGTTGAATGTCGTACAATATCAACCCTGGTCAATACAGAGCGAGTTTCAGAGTCATCGAACCTCGCAATGAATGAAATGTCACTTAACTCTAAAACGCAAGTTAGGGTGCATATTTAACAAAGCATCTGGGAAAATTACCGAGCCTAACATTAGATTACAGTAATTCCTTTACCCGACCTCGCCATGGCTAGATTTAACTAAGATGTAGGACTGCTATCGTGACATAAAATAGTGAAAAAACAAAACAAAATATCAAAACAGGTTTTATTTCCGATAATAAAATATTTTCATTTTATACAAAATACAAATACTATATTTATAAACAAGTACTGAGTTGTTGACTTATTTTGTTTGCACACAATACTTGGATTTACAACTTTCGTATATGAGTTGACAAGTGTTAAAACAGCTGTAACGTTTCTGGATTGATCCAGGACTCCTCTTTCCTATGTTGGAAAGTATAGAGGTTATGGTATTCTGACACATTGTATTACAGGATGTAGCCGATGAGTAGCAGGAAGAACAGTCACCATGTACAATGTCTGTACTCAGTATCACCACCAGCAGCGCCACACAGGATAATATGGCTATCTTTGAGACCATTATTTTGCCTAAAATATGAAATGGATATTTTGTGACATCTACATCAAATTATTTAATGCAAAAAAAATTATTTTTAAATTTTATGAAAATAATATATGTTAATAATCTTCTCAATTCTACAGTGCTTACCTGTTGTTTGAAATGTACAATCGTTAATGACCTGTTAGGTTTAGTCTATGTTAGGTCCTTTGCTATATTTATAGGTAATTATTATCATGTTAGGTCATAAACACGGGATTTCTTACTTGTTTACGCGATTCCAGATAAGGTGTGCTGGAAGTTCCGTGAAAAATGATTGAGACATGATTATGAAATAGGTTGGAGTGAAATGACATCCATTTTTCTGAGTCATTAACGTGATATAGTCTGTAAGAGTATTATGTAAAACAAAATATATAATTGATATATTCAGTTGCTTCCATATGTTTACAAACTTTATGTAGTTTGGGCTTATCTAGCAGAATAAATGTACAAGTATTCGTTATCAAACATCTGATGTAAATCAGATATGCATGGTTGATTAGCACACTGCCTGATATGTAGGAAACTAAATATCATAAGTATCTTATTCAGTATTATCATAGTTAGAGCGTTATGTACGCTTCTAATTAACATTATTAGTACAAGTAGTACATTTATATTTCCATAGCAATAGCCTCATAAGTATGTAAGATAGTGATAGCATGGGAGTATGAAAGAGATTTGTGTGGTCAGGAATCATGTATAAAAGGAGAGAGGAAAAAAAGAAACAGGTACACATGTGAGGGTACCTATTGAAAACGTGATCTAAATAAAACATCTTGACCAGAAACTTCGCTGTGTCGTTTTATTTTATCTGTCGTTTAAAAGAATCTTCACTAAAATAATTAAAAAAAAATCAAATGATAGATTGAACACGTTGAATGTGGCTTCAACCAATAATCATTACTTCACACTCATATGTTAAGTATAATTATTACTGTAATTGCCGGAATATCAAACACTTTCAAAATTTTGTAATTCTAGAACAGGGAGATGACGTAGATTTATGTTGTTATATGTAAAACACGTTTGAAGAAAAGTGAACACGTTTCATGATGATTGAAGTATGTCAACTATGACAAAAAACTATATGTTACTTCATATTCTAGGCGATAAATGTAGCATAATAGTTTACAATGAACTCCTAGTCACATAAGAAATATCATTGCCTAGTTTTCAAAATAAAGAAATGAGCAACCAATTGATATTCCAAACTCCAAGTCCGTTAGAATACGACAGATTTGATGTAATAACGGTCTCAAATGGAATGGGATCAGGTGTCCGGTTGTTAGCATGCCACACCCGTCACAAATACTTCATGGAAACTTCCCGAGTTCGGTGAAAAGGTCATCAGTTTGTTTTAGGTCTGATTTCTGAAAGGTCGTGCTCCAGAATACAAATTAAATACCTGTGTAAACAGAATCGTTTTTATTTTGTTATGAGTTATTTAATCATCACTGATAATTTTTCAAGGAATATCTTTTGAAAAAGATATAGATCTTTTTAAAGTGTATATTATCATTGATAATACTTCCCAAATGATGTGTTTCATTAAATCGAAATATTGCAATCATTCAAGCTCACAATCTTGGGAAAATTGCGTTTAGATAAAATATCCAGAATGATTAAGGTAACCGAGACTCTAGATCATTTGATAAACACGTATTTGATTACGAAATAGTTATGTTCTTGAATGACCTGATAAGAATAATTTGTCAACAAACAACAATATCCTTGATCATTCCTTATCATTATTTCGTAAGTAAACCGAGGGGATTCCATATCTTCGTCATAAACGTATATAAATATGTACGGACACAGACTTTGGTACAAACATCACTCTAAATCAACATAAAATCTAAAATCGAAAGGTAAGATTTTATGGCGATACATTTGTCATTTCTATTTCTACGTAGACTCCAGTGGTATATTGGTATGTAATGAATTATATTTTGTATTATGATCATTTCAAACCTATAACTTTGCTTTTGTGACATTTTTGATATATCGGTGCTAGACTGATAATATTTATCCAAAGCTAAATAAATGGGTTGAGGTAGTGTAGTTGTTAATAAATTGAAACGACTCCAAAAGTAAGGTGTTTGTTTTTAAATATTTACCATAAGACAGTTCAGCCAATGTCTTAAAGTTCAAATTTTCATACTGTCTCATTACATATTTTTCTTTCGGACCTATATTTCTATTTAAAAATTTAACTTTAACCGATAAGGTCTTAATTACATGACATAAACGCGGAACACTAAACGTCCTTAAAACTTTTGTATATTTATACAAAAGTTTTAAGGACGTTTAGTGTTCCGCGTTTACTGTTTAAGTTTTTACAGCTACCAGTAACCTCTTACACCAAAGAACCACCTTCCACACGATTCACTCCAGAAATAAAAAAGTCTAAATTTTTTTAATTTAACGCAACTATTAAACAATATATAGGTTTCAATGACTGATTAGTGCTAAGTAATCACTATCCGATCTCTCGTTAATATATATGTTTGATTGTTCCGACAAAAAATTGGGTATTTTTCAAATTGGGAAGGGGTTGTCGTTGATAATGCATAATGTCATCTACTGCAAATAAAATTTCCCCTTGTTCTTACTGACGTCAATTCCAATTATTCAAGAGACATGCAAGGTTATATCGCTTCCGTACAGAAAATTTATTCATTTATTTAATTATCTATCTAATAATATAGTTTTTATTTGTAAGGCACATTACTTTAATTGTTTATTAGAAGAACTTGGGTTTAATACGAATTCTGGAAATCCTACATACACACGTAGCTCACTTTCAAAGGACGAGATCATTCAAAATCACGTGTCCGTATTACACTCATTTGATATACCCACAACGGAGACCGATTTCGAGCTACCACATTTATACTGGATACCTAAACTTCATAAAAACCCATATAAACAAAGATACATAGCAGGATCCAGCAAATGTTCTACCAAACCTTTAACTTTACTCCTTACCAATATATTGACAGCTGTTAAGGAGAAACTTCAAAAATACTGTACAGTTGCTTATTCCAGAAGCGGTGTAAATCAGATGTGGATACTTAAAAATTCTAAACAGCTTTTAGAAAATTTGAAGGCACTCAATTTTTCTCGATTTCACAGTATCAAAACTTATGATTTCTCAACTCTTTACACTACTATTCCACATAAAAAATTAAAAGAAAGACTTTTTAGCATCATAGACAACTGCTTTTTCACTAAAGGTGGTACCCCAAAATTTAAATATCTAGTGATTGGCTATCAGGATACTTATTTCGTCAAACACCACTCTGATTCTACACATAAGTATACTGAAGTTGATATAAAAAACATGCTGGAATTTTAATACACAATATATTTGTAATGTTCCGAGACGTGGTCTTTCAACAAACTGTCAGCATTCCTATGGGAACCAATTGTGCTCCTTTATTGGCCGACCTGTTCCTTTATTCATACGAAGCAGACTCATTCAGAAACTGCTGAATCAAAAGAAGAAAAAGTTAGCGGTGTCCTTTAATTTGACATTTAGATATATCGACGACGTTTTGTCAATTAATAATGACAATTTTCATACATATGTCAATGCGATATATACCAGCGAACTAGAAATTAAAGATACAACAGAATCAAGTACACACGCTTCATACTTAGACATTTTACTTAATATAAATACAGACGGGAAATTAGCAACTAAGCTATACGATAAACGCGACGATTTCGGCTTTCCCATCGTAAATTTTCCACATTTAAGTAGTAATATCCCTCAGTCACCTGCATATGGAGTTTATATTTCACAAATGATCCGATATGCCAGGGCGTGCACAACATATGAAGATTTCATATACAGAGGTAAACTACTCACTGACAAATTATTGACACAGGGATATCGAAAACCGCGTTTAATGTCAACGTTCCGCAAATTTTATGGTCGGTATAATAGTCTTGTTTTGCGACTACTCTGTTTCACTAAGTGAAATGTTGAGTTGCCTTTTCGTTGGCGGTTGTTGAGACGTCTGTACCAATTGTGACGAGGATACACTCCACACGTGTTTCATTGGACTTGACTGTGGACTCACGGCGGTGTGTGACGGTCGACAGGGGATGCTTACTCCTCCATGGCACCTGCTCCCACCTCTTGGTTTCCAGAGGTCCGTGTTTGTCCATTTTTACCGGATTTGTATCTATGTCCTGGACATCCTATTGATTTATACTTTGGTATCTGAGATTTTTATATATTATATTATTTATTTATTTCATTATTTATTTATCTATCTATTTATTTATTTATTTATTTTTGCAATTATGAACATTAATTGAAAAGCTTTGGGATTATCCGGTTCGTCATACTCAGCCCTAGGAATTCAGCTTGCGAGTCAAAAGCTGTAAATCGTTAAGCAACATTTGACGTCGCTAAAATTAAAATATGTATAATGTAAATAAACAATATTATGTATGCATTCTTTACTTTTTATTCACATTTTATTGATTGCTTTAAATGTCTTGTTAATACAATGTTTTGCTTATTCTTTGCTACATCTTGGATATTTACACTGATACAAATTAATTATTTACAGCAGCTAATTTTGTTTTATAGTTTAATTCCTTACATTAATATACTCGACTTATTTGCAGGTGACATCATGGTATCCAAGACAACAGTCGTATCTTGTGTGGCTTTACTGGTGGTGATACTTAGTACAGACATTGTACATGGTGATTGTTCTTCCTGCTACTCATCGGCTAGATTCTGTAATACAATGTGTCAGAATACCATAACCTCTATAATATCCAACATAGGAAAGAGGAGTCCTGGATCACTCCAGAAACGTTACAGCTGTTTTAACACTTGTCAACTCATATACGAAAGTTGTAAATCAACGTATTGCGCATAAATAATCTATGTGTTATGTATTTGTTCTATTTAACAACGACTCCACACTCTCTTTATACATCTCTATTATACATATGAATATTTGATACCTCGAATAAAACAAATATTATTTATTGAAATGTGTGTATGTACTTTCCATGTCATAATGATATATAAATAGTAAAACCTGGATATCTATGTGAAAAGTAACAAAATAAAATCCACAGTTACCAAACTATGAATCTTGATGTCCAGAAACAAATATACAAATCTGGTGAACTATGTACAAACGCGGACCTCTGGAAATCCAGAGTTGGCATCCCGTCTTCACCGGTCATACCAGCCGTGAGTCCACAGTCAAACGGAAAAGAAATAACACGTGATGGATAACTCCACGTCACAATTAGAGGACGATTCAACAAGCGCTAAAGAACAGGTAACTCAACATTCCATATAGTGATAGAGAGTAATCACAAACAAGATAATTATAACGACCGTAAAATTTGCGGAACGTGGCATCATAAGCGATTCTCGATATTCCACCGATCCAGATCGGTATGATATTGTGGCATAATTAGTCAAATTAGAAATTAAATGCCTATGCAAATTACAGATACATGTTTTTATCAAATTAATAGAATAAGTACAAGGTTGGGATTCCTGTACCATTTTTGGTTTTGGCATTTTGGCCATTTAAATATCAGTACATCTGATGCTAGTCAGATGTGCATGGTTAATTATATTTGTCAGTTAAAGAGTATATTTAGGTAATCCTGTTTAAGACATCTCTGAGGAAGTAGGTAAATTCAAAGATAAAAGCTAAACCACGAAATCTAAGTATGTTTATAATTAAGTAATTTTACAGGCGTAGCTTCAATTAAGAAGTTAATTTATCTATAAAATATAGTTGGTAAATCAGCCAGTGATACACAAACACACCAACATTATCTTGCCATATACGCACAGTCAGTCCAGTCGCGCATACAATTAGAAGAGACCATATAGTACGAGAGAAATCACAAGAAAAACTTCAAGAAACTTTCAAAGTTAGAGTTTGTTCTTGATTACAACGACAAAGTAACGCCACACATACGATCATCGCCTATTGGATTTTAACGCCTCAATAGGTTTTGCCACGATTTTCACTAATATATGAAAACAGTATAAGCTGTAATTTTGATTCAAATGATATTAGAATAGATTAACCGAGATAAAGTTGCCCACCTGATGCCTTTGAAAACAACACAATCTTTTTTCCAAATATTGAAGTGTTCATGTAAAACATTTTGCCTAGCTCTGATAGCATGCATTACTGTTGATCTAAAATGCTTGTGTTGATAACTAACCCTTTCAACCTGTTGTGATTTTATTTATAAACGCCGTGTTAGTAGACTTGTACTTACTCATCATGAAGGAAATATGATATTATCTCCCAATGAAAAGTCAGTCATATATACATGTATATACAAAATGTTTTATCATTTAGCGTGAGTCTCATCAATCATTCTTGGACGAATTTGCTAAAACATTTAGGTTAAGTTTTGACCTTGTTTGATACCATGTTTTGTTACAGAACTCGATATCTATTTTAAATCCGAGCTCCACTGACGAATTCTTATTGACAGAAACAGCAGTACACACATACACAAGATATGAACATCATGCTGCAAATTAGATATGTTTGTCTACAGATTCAACTCGCTAAATTTTAGTAGCTTGTATCTTAAAATAGCGAATTCATGTACGTATTCGTAAATATGCATGAAAATATAAAAACACAAAATAAAGTCGTGAATTGTGGGTAAACTTGTTCACCGCGGATTTGACCTAGTTTCTCACTCCTCGATGGCACCTGACCTAGTTTGTTTTATTTCTGTATCCTCCTGTAAAAAATCAAGTCAAAACTCCCAGTGACAGATAGGACCCAAATTACCGTACAATTAAATTTGGAATCATGGGATGAAAGGTCGTTTCTACATCTAATTGAACTTTTACATGAATATTTTGAATCTATCATTCCTACTTATTATCTATTTTTACTTAGGTACTGAATACAAATACATGTGCAAGTTACTGTTACAATATCTGTGTTCTTAATTAATATCACAAGCATGTAGCAGTGTTTTGGCATGTGTATGTTCTTCTAATTGAAAATTATTTTTCCCTTCTACTGAAACCTTTGAAAGTTGCAGTTATGACCTTTTAATTCCACAGCGTCGATTAATGAATTAAACCTCTTCTTCAGTTTAAACTATTTTTTCTCTCAGTTAAACTTTATTTTACAACATTTAATGCGAGTTTCGAGAAAACCTATGTTTATTCCGTCAATATGATTTTAGAATCGCAATTTGAATCAACTATAGAAAAATTAGGTTATACTGCGCTAAAGACGTAGGGTATTCATTTAGGCGCTGTCAACCCTATTTTTCTCATTCAAACTTCCCTTTTCTCGAAATAAAAGATTAACTATATTTTGTCATTTTGGCGCAGTGAAATATAGTTTTTTTTTTCAATTGATTCTTGTTTTTCTCACTTAGACCTTGTTTTCTTGTGTATACCAATAAATGAGAAAAACTAGGCGTAACTGAGAACAACTAGATTTAACTAAAAACTAGGTGTAACGTATTTATATGGTTTGGGCGAGACAATACACTGACATATATGAGAACCACCAATCAAAGTCTTACTAATAATTAATTTCTCGACGGTAAACTTCTTATTGCCACCGTATCAGTGTTACCGCCCTTCGATCACTCTTTTGACGCGATGAACGAAAAGGACTTCAAATTAATAATGTGTAAGACATTCGCCATTGAGCATTTTGGCAATCTGACATAGATCAACAAGTTTTTTTTTCTTATTGGAATGTTGAATTCCTTTGTACTTCAAAACTTACTCTAAAGAATCGCATTGTAAACTACCGTAATTTGTATTTGCCGCCACGTTGAAGTTCATTTGTTTACAGATTTTTCCATGAAATTCTACTAGACGCGCCTTTAATACAAAGAGTTCCACTAATAGAAATAAGACGTGTTAGCATAAGTGACAAATAAATAAACAAAGTCATTTCATTTATTGACATATAATGATCAATTATCACAATGTGGGGTTCAAATTATTAATCCTGGCATTTAATACAATTAGATTGAATTTTTATGCAAATGAAATGAAATCGTAGTCGACATTTATGAGAATTTCCTCAAGTAATTTCAAACCTCTGGGCGTTTTCACAACGTTTACGAATGGTAGTGAATTATTGTATTATTTGCTGATACAAATTCTGGATACAATGGCAATTATCTATTTCTGAAAATATTCGAAATTATGCATATTTTTTTATTTGTTACCAGCAAAATAAGATATTTTCTGTTGTCTTAGTAACAAAATTATGTTTATATTTGGCAAACACATGTGACGTTCATGTTTTGGTAATAAACCTTCATGGTTGCATTTAATAATTAAAACAGGTCTGGGATGGAATATTTGATATTTCTATTTTCATGCAGTGACAAAACAAGATATCTTTATATGAAAACATGTCTTTGATAAATACCATGCCACCAAGGGCAAATATTATGAACATAATACCAAAATTATAGTTTATGCCAAAATGACCGAAACAAATACTCAGGACTATTGTTTCTGTCAATAAGACTTCATTAGTTGAGTTGCAAATTAACATAGGTGAAGAGTTCTGAACAAACGTAGTATCATACAAGGCCAAAATATAAACTAAATTTATTCATAAATTCGACTGAGAGTAACCACTGTAAAAAGACTTGCTTAGGTTTTGGAGAGTTTAGAATATAAAAAAAGATCTCAGATACCAAAGTATAAATCTTTAGGATATCCAGGATATAGGTACAAATCAGGTAAAAATGGACAAACACGGAGCTCTTGAAATCAAGAGGTGGGATAAGATGCCATGGAGGAGTATGCATCCCCTGTCGAATGGTCACACCCGCCATGAGTCCATAGGCAAATCAAAATTAAATAAGTGAGGACCGAGTCATCGTCACAGTTGGTACAAACATTTCAACAATCGCCATTGAACAGTTTGCTGAACAATTCACTTAGTGAAACAGAGTATACCGACCGTCAAACTTGCGGAACGTCAAACGCAGTTTTCGATATACGTGAGTCAATAATTTGTCAGTGAGTTTATGTTTATTGTTGTTTAACGTCCCACTCAAGAATCTTTCACTCATACGGAGAAGCAACCATATGCCGGTGAAGGGCTTCAAATTTTGGCCTGTGCTCGGCACTTACGGTCATTTAGCAATGAGGGTTCTTTAACGTGCCGACAACTACTGTGACACGGGACCTCGGTTTTTACTGTCTCATCCGAAGGACAGTTTGTCAGTGAGTAGTTTACATCCGTATATGAAGTGTTCATATGTTGAACACGCATTTAAATAATGCTATCCATTCGAAAAATTACTACTATATGAAATATTCAGTTGATGTGTTTATGTTTACCTTCGCGGACCTCACAGTAATTCATTCAGATAAGTGTTGGACACATACAAATTTTGATAGCATTTGAGGATTTATTCGATTGACACCTGGCCTTAAGTCTGAAAATTTTACTAACTAATCCTGATAACTGACTGGCTGAGCATACAAAACTGAGAATATTTTCAGACATACGTAAAGTCTTAAGTTTTATCTAAACTTCTTTCCAAAATACTGACAGCGATTAAGGAGAAATTTCAGCAATACTGTTCAGTTCCTTATTCCAGAAGCAGTGTAAATCAGATATCGATGTTAAAGCTTTTGGAAAATTCAAAGACTCATCATTTTTTTCTAAATTTATAACAGTATCGGGTGAACAGTAAGAAAGATACTTCAAGCATCATCGACAACATTTTTTACGAAAGGTAGTACCCCATATTTCAATTCCCAGTCACTGGTTGATACGTATTTCTTCCAACACCACTCTTGAGTAATTCTACACATAGATACGGAGAGAAGATCATATAAAAAGATGCTGGAATTACTAATAGACAATATATATGTAAAGTTTGGAGACCAGGTCTTTCAGCAAACGTCGGTATTCCCATGGGAACCAAATGTGCCCCTTCATAAACCTATATGTATCTTTATTCATATGAAGCATATTTCATTTAGACGCTTCAGAATCAAACGAGAAAGCAAGCTGTGGCCTTTAACTTGACATTTAGACGACATTTGCTAATTACTACGACCATTTTTCCTAGGTATGTAATTGTAATATATCACTCCGAACTAGAATGTAGATTTACATATAAGTATTAATATCCCTTTCTTGCCTGCATATGGTGCTTATATCCAATGATTCTATACTAAAGCGTTTTCAACATTCCATATACAGAGACAAACGATAAGTTGTTGTCGCAAGGATATTAGGTGTAATGTTGGTATAATGACCATGTTTGCAATGTGTTTCACTGAGTGAGATGTTGATTTGCCTGTTCGATAGTTGAATCGTCTTATGATTCTTTCCTCCGTTATTAAATTCTCGGCGGCTGTGAACAGTTAACAGGGCTCGCTTACTCCTCCATGGCACCTTATTCCATATCTGGATTTTCATAGGTCCGTGTTTGTCCAATTTTCACCTGATTTGTATATTGTTTCATTAACTTTTTTCGATTATTACTTTGGTATCTATGATATTTATACTATACACATTTTGGTTAAAATGTTATGTTGAATGAAGCACAGTATCCATAATTCGATAATGTATGAATAATACTAGTTGTCTTGGTAAAAAAGATGCAGAATTATCACCCATGTGTTTAAGACAATACAAATAATACTATAAAAATCTCAGATACCAAAGTATAAATCAATAAAATGTCCAGGATATAGATACAAATCCGGTAAAAATGGACAAACACGGACCTCTGGAAACCAAGAGGTGGGATCAGGTGCCATGGATGAGTAAGCATACCCTGTCGACCTGTCACACGCGCCGTGAGTCCAAAGTCAAGTACAATGAAATACGTGAGAAGTGTATCTTCGTCACCATTGGTACAGACGTCTCAACATCCGCCAACGAAAGGGCAACTCAACATTTCACTTAGTGGAACAGAGTAGTCGCAAACAAGTCTATTTTACCGACGTAAAATTTGCGGAACGTTGGCATTAAAAGCGGTTTTCGATATCCCTGTGTCAACAATTTATCAGTGAGTAGTTTACCTCTGTATATGAAATCTTCATATGCTGTACGCGCCCTGGCACATCGGATCATTTGTGAAATATAAACTTCATATGCGGGTGACTGAGGGATATTACTACTTAAATGTGGAAAATTTACGATGGGAAAGCCGAAATCGTCGCGTTTGTGGTATAGCTTAGTTGCTAATTTCCCGTCTGTGTTTATATTAGGAAAAATGTCTAAGTATGAAGCGTGTGTGCTTATACCGTTGTATCTTTAATTTCTAGTTCGCTGGGATATATCGCATTGACATATGTATGAAAATTGTCATTATTAATTGATTGTCATTATTTATTAATCGTCGATATATCTAAATGTCAAATTAAAGGACACCGCTAACTTTTTCTTCTTTTGATTCAGCAGTTTCTGAATGAAGTCTGCTTAGTATGAATAAAGGAACAGGTGGGCAAATAAAGGGGCACAATTGGTTGCCATAGGAATGCCGACAGCTTGTTGAAAGACCACGTCTCCGAGCATTACAAATATATTGTCTATTAGAAATTCCAGCATGTTTTTTATATCAACTTCAGCGTATTTATGTGTAGAATCAGAGTGGTGTTTGACGAAATAAGTATCCTGATAGCCAATCACTAGATATTTAAATTTTGGGGTACCACCTTTAGTGAAAAAAACAGTTGTCTATGATGCTAAAAGTATTTCTTTTAATTTTTTATGTGGAATAGTTGTGTACAGAGTAGAGAAGTCATAAGTTTTGATACTGTGAATTCGAGAAAAATTGTGTGCCTTCAAATTTTCTAAAAGCTGTTAAGAATTGTTTAAGTATCCACATCTGATTTACACCGCTTCTGGAATAAGCAACTGTACAGTATTGTTGAAGTTTTTCCTTAACGGCTGTCAATATCTTGGTAAGGAGTAAAGATAAAGGTTTGGTAGAACATTTGCTGGGTCCTGCTATGTATCTTTGCTTATATGGGGTTTTATGAAGTTTAGGTATCCAATATAAATGTGGTAGCTCGAAATCGGTATCTGTTGTAGGTATATCAAATGAGCGTAATACGGACACGTGATTTTGAAGGATCTCGTCCTTTGAAAGTGAGCTACGTGTGTATGTAGGATTTCCAGAATTCGTATTAAACCCAACGTCTTCTAATAAACAATTATAGTAATGTGCCTTACAAATAAAAACTATATTGTTTGAGGCCTTGTCTGCTGGTACCAGTACATATTGGTCATGTAATCTATCCAGTACAGTTACTATTTCTGGATCACTAAATACAGAGGGATAACGTGTTTTCATAGTCCCTTTAAGTTTTCGAATATGAGATTTTATCTACCATCGTATGGCTTTCAGCCATTCAGACAAAGTGTCTGGTTCTACGTCTACATGTTTGGCCCATTGTCTGGCATAATCTTCGACAGAATCCATTACTAAACTGAAATTCTGACGCCAATTAAAGGAACGGGCTTCCCGGTATTTAGGGCCCCTTAAAATAAGATTTTTGAGGCTTTCATTTTCAACAATAGAAACGTCGCCGGTGATGACGTGCCCGATAGGATTGTATTTGAAAGGCGATGAAGCACATGAACATGTGACAGTGTTGTGTAAAAGATGGTTGATGTCTAGGCACTGCAAAACCTGTTTGTAATTTAATAGCTTGGATACGATGCTAGGTGTTTATTTATATGAAATGCAAGGCGTGGTCTTCAGATTAAAATATGCCGGAATACAGGACAGAACTTTTTTGTGATAAATAACATTGCCAATGTTTAAAGCGTCTATGCCTTTATTTGCAAATTTAAGTTTAAGGAAAAGACGTTTCTGTTCAGTATAATCATCGTTTGTAACGCGTGCAGGCTTGAACAGTCTGTGATAAGCAATGTCCATTATAACGGAGTTCAGTATGTATTCTGGGGTTGAAGAATGATCATTTGACGCTTGTCACAAGTATCAGGTATCTCTGGGTATCTAGAAAGTGTAAAATTATTTTGGTCGCAGTTTATTTACAACACAATAAAATGAAGTTTATCGATAGTAACACGATTATTATAAATAAACATGGATCAAATTAACAAGCAGGGCATCAACGGCTCTAATGCATCTCTGGGAGCATGTTCCACATTTTCCCGTTTTAAAAATGCCATTTAAACCACACTCGACACTTTATTCAGTTCCATGGTGCTGGTCATCGTGTAATGTCGGGAGAAGGGATCTGTACTTTGGAAGGTATCAAAGATTTTCCGCAAATAAATTAACAACCTTTCTCACAATGACCTATTAATGACTATTAATGTGGGTAAATTTTGTACTTAGAAATGCAAAGCGACTCTGTGAGATTATAGTACCCGCCTAAACAGTCATTAAAAGGTTTTTCTGCATCACATGACGCCCACGCGGCAGCTGGGTACAGAAATTGCACTGAAATTTCTTTTCTTAATTAAATTCCATTCATCAAAAATATCAAATTACATAAATCCCATTCATCCAAATTATTTGATGACATCATTAATATCACATGCATGTAGCAGTGTTTTGGCATGTGTATATTATATTTCCCTATGAAGCTAAAATAAGAATGAATTTTAAATTTGAGTGCACTTAAATGAATAAGGAGCATATAATAAATACAAAACCACACATGTCTTAGACTCTACCCGTATCATCAGACTTTATGATAAAGTTGTAGCTAAAGGAGTTTTTAAACGAAAGATAATTCCGATAAGCAAAATTTCATGACCGGGAAATATCACTATGACGTTATCCAATGAAATTTCTTTATGGATTGATCGTGTGATGCACCCCTTAGTATCTATCTTGGTATACTACGAATTTCAACATGTTATCTTTGTCTCGCAAAAATCTCACGAGAGACTGCACATTTCGCATTGTGCTATGAACAATTTTAACCCTTAACTCGATAGAAAGTTATATTTGGTCAACATTTTTTGAAGAGTAAGCAGACGTCTGACTATTCGGAGTAGTTTGTAATCAACGAAAATAACAAACTTCCTTTAATAAGCCTTGTCGGCTAAATATACAGCATTGAAAAGTGACTTTTGGTCAACATGTCCATGAATTAATATGTTTTTACGATATGCATTTGCCCATTAGGTTCAAGCTAGTATTTGTTGCTTTGAAAGCAGAAAACAAGCCACCTTTGATCTCTACCGATATTGCTCCGCGTTCTTTGTGTCCGCTCCGGTTCGTTGTCTCTGAAAATCTGGCGTTATACCACAAAGGTAAGACTTTCAGTATTTACTGATCAACAAATACACTATACTCAAAATCGTTTTCCTTAGTACAAACACGAACTAAAAGATTATTCTCCAACGTCTACAATTTTCGCTAATGATTTATGTTTGTCAAAGAAATGTCTGTGCAAAGTATTCAATTTATTAATTATTCCTCAAATGCACTTTGAAATTTTAGAAGTTAATTCAATCAACTTAATATAAAACATGAAATGAAATTTTAAATTTATTGATGTATCTGAGACATAATATCCCCATGGAAACTAAAAACACACTCTTTAAAAGACTGAAGTCAACTTATTCTCTTATCTCTCTGTTTGAATAATGTCTATTACTTGTTCTGTCGACTTCCATATTGTCTGATCATCAACAACTGTCTGGTCATCTGTTTGTTAAGGTATAAATCGTGTGTTATAAAGCATTTTACATGGTCTATTCATCATCATTATTTAATAGCAAAAAAAGGTAATTTTACTGAAAGGACATTATGCATACAAAGATGATTTGCTTTTTCTTTTTTTGTCTTTTTACAGTGTAACAGTGTAACTCTTAAACGAATTTGGCTATGCATTTCGATTTAATTTTTGGTCTTGTATTTAACCACTTTTCCTTTACAGACCCTTTTTTTGTTAAATTTGAACTCAACTGATGAAGTCTAATTGACAAAGACTATCCTCATGAGAATTATAACTTTGGTATTATGTTTATAATATTTATAGCCACTAGGTCGTTGCCACTGCTGGATGACCGTTTGAGTCCCCGATGATATTCATAAGCCTAGTATCTGGTATTTCGGCCTTGTATTATACCACCTTTCCTTTAGAAAACTTCTTTTTGTAAATTTGGAGCTCAACTGACGAAGTCTTTGGTATTATGTTTATAATATTTAATGGTGTTTTACTCAAGACTTACCAATTGCTCAATCAAATTATGATAGTGGAAGAGAGATCCCGGTTATAATGTATCGAAGAGATCACTGGCCTTCTGCATATTGTTTTCTCCAGACTAAGCAATATTGATAATGGAACTGGATACTGCTACATGGAAGATCAGTTCATAAACAGAAACAAACCATCTGGGATATGCTGATATCACAATATAATAGAACATCGCATTCTAAGTCAACAGGCGTAGCACTAGTTTGAACTGTAAACAGAGGATTATTTCCCATCTCTGGTATATCTTGTCATCTCATCCTAACCTCCTCACTCTGGATACGAGATCGATATGTAATTTGTTGTCGTTTCCATAAATGAACAATGGTCTGTATGATGAAAAGGATATTTGTCCATTTCTCCAATTTTTGTTATTTTGTTCTATTTATTTATTTATTTATTTATTTATTTATTTATTTATTTATTTGTTTGTTTGTTTGTTTATTCACTCTTTAAAACTGTTATCTATTTCGCTTATGTTTTGTGTATAAACTTCCTTGCTACTGGGAAAGTTATCCCTGTTAACCACTTGGATATTGACAAGCTTTATGACGTCACACTACTATTCTACGTCATAATAATACAGTACACATTAACGTCAAACGTTATTAGCGTGTAAAGCCATGATGTATTTGAAGTATAGGAGAAGAATGGTCCGACATGGATGTGATGAATGGAAAGGGAAATATCAACCTAAGTCGTAAGTTTTGGCAAATCTCGGATAAGAATGTGAAAGATTCTTACGTCTTTTACCCCTCACTCAGCTCGTTATTTTGGATTTAATGCAGGTACTAGCGCTGATTCGTGTTAACATTTCTAATACACTGAGCATATTCTGACGAGAAAAGATTCAAAGTTGCCAACACTTATACAGGTGATAAAAATGCAGACAATTCAAAATTTGTGATCACTGGTTATCAATTGACTGTAAATTACTGACATACATGTTGTCGTTAATATTCTTTTGGTGTGAATAATCAAAACAAAGAATAATTATACAGTATATTTGTTTTGACATTAATTAACAACATCATTGACAGATTACCTTGCTGTAAAATGGAAACAGATAATCACTGATTTTCTTTGCACAGAAATTAATTAACAGTCATTAAAGCATAGCAATGGCATGAAATATAATTTGTCAGTGTTACAGATGAAGAATCGGATGCCAATAAATGGAAATTTTCTGACACAAAAGGCAGTGCTACTTTAAATTTTTAATTAGTGTAAAATATGATTAAATTTTTCATCTGTTGAACTCGATCCGTCTAATGGAATAATGAACTAAACTTAAACTTAAATCTTAGTACAAATTTAATGTGAAATCCAGTAGGCCTATATGTAATATAATTTTACAAAATTTAACCTGACAGTTTTGAATAAACAATTTGATTATTAATGTTGTACTTTATAGTGAAATTGCTACAATTATTAAAGATTATAAATGGATGTCTCTGAGTACTGATTTTCTTCATTGTCATACTCATTGTTGGAACATTTTCAGGCTCAACACACAAGAAAGCGTCCATGTCATCATTTGTGAAGTCTTCCAATAATTCATCATACTGGGAAATGGCTAGAAGTTCAAAATCAACACTTAATAGATCAAGATTGTTCTCTATATTAGCAGCTGCATCAGACTCTTTTGAGAATTTTGTCTAAGATTTTTTAGACAGAGTGTCGGACATGGACCTCTTTATATTGGAGCAAGTTTATGCTGTATAGGTTTTCAAACTTGTCTCAGACTTGTAACCTGAAACAGACATTATGTGACGAATACCTCCTAATCCGTTCCTATTATTGGCCTCCTTGAATACTGAGTTATGAATAACAATAACAGATTTGTTGGCCGATAAGTGCTTTTGTAATCCATGTCGCAGAGAAAACATACTTGATTTTTATACATCTCCCCGTTTTCCTTTCTGGCCTCCGTGGAAATTTTTCCAATGAAAGAACACAACTCTATTTCAGAACAACTTTCAAAAACTCATTCCCTTTCACCTCAAATATAATCTGAATGTACGAACAGCTGTTGCCGTTGCTTTTCTAATGTTATGAGCATCTTTTCTTCTAGAATTCTTTCGAATCCATTGTCAGTTACTGTCTCAAACCAGCTCGTCCCATTACTAGCATAAGGAAAAATGTCTGTCTTGTTTGTAAACAATGACAAAAAGCGACACTTAAATGAGAGCCAGTTTTTGAATGGTTTATTAAATGTGATTCATCCAATCAAATACGCTTATACAAATCGGAACATAACGGAAGCACCAAAGGGTGACATAACAACAAATTATCTGGATTGTCCAAGGACTGAAAATATGATTGCTATTCGGATTTATCAATACAAACTACCAGAGTTACGACCAATCAGCGTTCGGAAAATTTACGAGTCATATACAAAAAAGAGGTTGCTGTAAACATGGATATTTCCGCGTACTGTTAAATTACGCCATTTTCTAATACAAACAATAGCGTCAGAATAATTTACACCTTAGTGTGACCAATCCTGCAATTAATGATTAATCATAAAAAAAACTGTGGGACTGGTACGCATATAGATATTGCAGAATGTTGTTTAAATTTTGTATCCTAAATATATCACAAGCACACTACAGCTTTGTTTTGCACCGTTGTAAATGATTCTAAATATTTCCGATAATGTGTTCATTAATAGAATCTACCCCTATCTTGAGGGTAGGACAAAGGAATCTCAATCCGAGGATAAGATTCTTGAATGACAAATCCGAGGCTGCCAAGAGTTTTTCATTCAAGAAATTTATCCCGAGGATGGAGATTCCTTTTCATACCCTCAAGGTAGGTTTAATTATTTATCTCCCATTTCTTAAATATATCTATGGTGATTTACGTATGATCTACATATGAAGTACATTCTGGAAGCCACGGAAGTTCTCAGTAATAAATTATATTGTGACGTCAAAACGCGTTTCTCTTGTCATCCACTCTCCTGTGGATGACAGGCTGATAATTTCACATTTGTTACAAAGATAACTCTGTGAATATGTGAGAAACTTTGATTACAAATGGTCGCTGATATAATAATTTTATGTCTATTTCCTAAATTGTCCAAGGTTTTGTAGTAATTGTGCGCATGAGTAAGCGGATAATTGAATCCCAGTTAAGATGCAAAAGAAGTAAACCGAAATTCTATTACACTTCCTGATTCTTATATACTTTAGCGCATCTTTGTATATAGCAATTACCTGTTAAATGCCTTCACAAAGAATGTCGCCTTCATAAGTGACCTGATTTAAGCGACTACATGCCTTACGTGAAAAACAAACATATGGTACTATCAAAAATCTGAAACGACTTTAATTAACAGCTTTTTTATTTCGCCTTTTACATTATAGTCGCAACGGATTGATTCAGTATTGTATTGGAATCAAAATGAGTTAACGTTAAAACAAAAGAAAATGCTAATCTAAGATAATACCGTAGACTTTTCTTTTGTTTAATTTTCAACATAACCGAACCAGAATATAGATATCACTTGCCACATGTGACCCTTTTTCACATCTTCACTTGAATGTTCTTTTAAAACAAGTTAGGCCGCATAACAATGAACCATACAGGGATACGTTGGAATAGACAATCTGAATTTATGGTTTGGCATGTTTAAAACCTATACATAACACATAATAACGTCTGGAACCTCACAGTCTAGTTTTAGTGATGTTGAATTTCTCCCCAAGCTCTCTTTAATTTGTTTAATATTTCACAACTGGTACATATTTGGCATTACAGAAGATAATTGGGGGCTTGTTGAATTATATATTTGTATCCAATAACACATTGGAGATACATAACATGGTGTGGTCCTGGGAGTAATATTCCAGTTGATATAACATATTGGGTATATTTTAATCATGCCATGACATATCTATGATAATGCAAAACACGAAATTTACAATGTCACTTCTACATTAAAATTAGTCCATTGAGGTTTGAAATTTGCTTGTTAATTTATGGACGTATCCATGATTAAAGTTCCTTTCCATCACTAATCAGCTTCAACACAACTAGTGTAATACAGTTAAATAGATAAATCGGCAATACATCATAAACGTAATTTAATTTCTGTTCTATAATGTTTGCATATGATATCACTCCTGCTATATGCCAAGAACATGGCGATCTCAAGTGTAACAGAAACCATAACCTTGTCATTATTACATTGACCTTTTTACTGTTTAGTTACAATCTAACTTTACTAGCAACATTTAAGTAAATTGGACTATATGACCAAGGTTAATAGATTACATAGGCGTTGTATAAATTCAAATCCACATTATTTAAATTGATTGTTATTCAAGTACAGTTTTTTCTTAATTTTTGTCTTTCGGAAATATACATTTAGATCAAATTCAAGCTCAACTAAAGAAGACTTATTGACAGAAATGTTAGGCTTGAGCATTTTTAAAATCTTTTATTATTATTATAATTATTATTATTATTATTATTTTGTAAATCTATAACTTTGGTGTTGTAAGCAATGTTTAAGCGGTAATGGTTGTCGTTTTAATTTCAGTATCGGATATTTCAATTCAGTTTTCATACTATTCAGGCCTTCTCAGGTTTAGTTGTATATCCCAATTACATGTACATGTAATAACTATTACACACACAAGTATTTCAGAATTTTCAGTTCTTGTAAATAAACATTTGTCCGATTTTGTTTCTTTTCCTTAAAAGTGAATTATATATTGGCAACAAAGTTGCTCTGCCCTAGATATTATTTTTTTATTCAAATGAGGAAGACATTTCGTTCGTCTCTTAATTTTCACTTTTCATTTTTCAAGACTATTTCCAAATTAAATACCATCCATAAAGATATGGTAAATTGTGTTCAAATGTCATTTGCCTGATTGCGTCATTTTTTATCAACATTTCAAGTTTGATTTATGACTCTGATTAAAGAATGCAGTTAATTTTTCTGTCCCATAGAAATAAGCAACTACCAGTTAATTTGTTTTCATAGAAATAAACAACTACCAGGTAATCTGTCTTTCTCATACCAATAAGCACCTACCAGTTAACTTATCTTTCTCATAGAAATAAACACCTACCAGTTAACTCGTCTGTCGCATAGAAATAAGCACCTACCAGTTAACTCGTCTGTATCATAGAAATAAACACCTACCAGTTAACTCGTCTGTCTCATAGAAATAAACACCTACCAGTTAACGTGTCTGTCTCATAGAAATAAACACCTACCAGTTAACTTGTCTTTCTGATAGATATAAACACCTACCAGTGAACTTGTCTGTCTCATAGAAATAAGCACCTACCAGTTAACTTGTCTTTCTCATAGAAATAAGCACCTACCAGTTAACTTGTCTTTCTCATAGATATAAGCACCTACCAGTTAACTTGTTTTTCTGATTGATATAAGCACCTACCAGTGAACATGTCTTTCTCATAGAAATAAGCACCTACCTGTTAACTTGTCTGTCTCATAGAAATAAGCACCTACTAGTTAACTTGTCTTTCTCATAGAAATAAGCACCTACCTGTTAACTCGTCTGTCTCATAGAAATAAGCACCTACCAGTTAACTTGTCTTTCTGATTGATATAAGCACCTACCAGTTAACTTGTCTATATATATATATTCTCATAGAAATAAGCACCTACCCTTTCAACTTGATATCATTCTAATCAATCCTCATATGCAGATCAGTTCGCAGTTGGTGCGATATATAAAAAAATCTCAGGTACCAAAGTATTTTTGGTACTTGTTTATTAAGATATTTAAGTGTTCAAATGATTGACATAATTGTGGAACATGTATATGAAAAATATCCTATAACATTATCCAAGTTAGGGGATTAAATGGACAATACAACAATAAGTTAAAATGACTCCAATCTTTCCACAACTTTCAAGGTGACAGAAAGTGTAAACGTATTTATTAGCAACATTATATATATTTTATTGTAGATTCACATCATATATTTTAATATAGTCCATTTCGGTCTCGATCAAATTTTGCATTTTTCTTGTGAACGCCTTCATGGGTTAACGAGAAAACTGGGTTTAAAGGCATCAAACTCAAATTGATACTTATGAATGTAAATATTGTGTATTAAAACCCATTAGGTTTTCTCAGTTAAGTATGGGTTTTCTTGGGGAAAAAGTTTAATTAATTTATGTGAAAAGTTGTTACCGCTAATTCTCAGAAAGGACTGAAGGAATCATCTTGAAATTTGGCATAAAGGTTTCCCTTGAGGTGTAGTTGTGCATATTACATATTACATTTTCGGAGAGATTGGAATCCAACATGGCTGACAGGCGACCATCTTGTATTTTGATCGCTACTTCTCAGAAAGGACTAAAGGATCTCCTTGAAATTAGACATGAAGTTTCCCCTGGAGGTCTAGTAGTGCATATTATATTTTCAGAGTTCGGAATCCAACATAGCCGACAGGCGACCATCTTGGATTTTGAACAATTGTTAATGCTATTTCTCAGAAAGGACTGTAGGGATCTCCTTGATATTTGACATGAATTTTCTCCTTGAAGTTTAGTTGTGCATATTACATTTTCAGAGAGATCGCAATCCAACATGGCTGAAAGTCGGCCATCTTGGATTTTTACCAAAGGAAGTTTGTTACCATTACTTCTCAGGAAGGGCCAAAGAAATCTCCTTGAAATTTGACATGAAGGTTCCCCTTCAGGTTTACTTGTGCATATTACATTTTCAAAGAAATCGGGGTCCAACATGGCCGACAGACGGCCATCTTGGATTTTGATCAAAGGAAGTTTGTTAAAGGTTGAAAAGACCGAAGGAATCCTCTTGAAATTTGACATGAATAGAAGGTTCCACTTGAGGTGTAGTTGTGCATGTTACATTTTCAGAGAGATAAAAATCCAACATGACCGACAGGCGGTCATCTTGGATTTATACCAAAGGAAGTTTGTTACCGCTGTTTCTCAGAAAGGGCTGATTGGATCTCCTTGTAATTTGATATGAAGGTTTCCCTTACAATTTATTTGTGCATATTGCATTTTCAGAGAGATTGGAATCCAATATGGATTTTAACCATAGGAAGATTGTTATTGCTATTTCCCAGAAAGGACTGAAGCGATGTCCTTGAAATTGGACATGAACGTTCCCCGTTATGTCTAGTTGTGCATATGACATTTTCAAAGAGATTCGATTCCAACATGGCTGACAGGCGTTCATTTTGGATTTTGACAATAGAAGTTTGTATTTCTCAGAATGTACCGAAGGAATCTTTTCGAAATTGATTATGGAAGTTCCCCTGAGGTCTAAATGTGCATATTACATTTTCAGGAGATCAAACTCAAGATGGACACTTGTCGGCCATGTTGAATTCCATTCTCTCTAAAAATGTAATATGTTCAGTTCAAGTTCAGTTTCACTATAATCTTGTGAAAAAATGTATTTCGCAGAGATATGGATTTAAGTTCAAATTCAATGTTGAGACACAAAATAAGAGAAAAGAACAGAGAAGAACAGTCTGTCATAGATAAGACATAGAACATTCCATAGTGGGCGCCAAGATCCCTCTGGGAACTCTTGTTGTCACTTAAAAATAGAAATAGTTATTAAAGGTTTGATTGGGTTTAACTCATAACCGTTTATCTATAACTTGATATTGTGCTCGTTCTCAAAGCAAGCGTTTTTAGTATAAAAAACAGATGTTAATTCCTCCTTCTCACTTTTTTTTCAGATGTTCATATTTTCACATTGTGTAGTGTTTTATTCGTCACTATTACTACCTAGATTTGGAAGTCTATAATTAAATCTTGGAAAGACAATCCCCACATACTGTAGGTGTGTTTAACGTCATGAGACGTATCGCACTAGAGTGTAACTTGCATCACTGTCTATGTGTTTGTCAAATATTTTATTTTGCACCTTGGGCGTTAATAGAACAATCGTGATGGAGTTTTGTCATCTTCTATTTTCTAACTTCTGTACATTAGCTGTAATGCTTCACACCGCTATCTTTGATTTTCCTTCTTAATGGCTGTCTTTTCTGTACTATGTTTCGGTTTAAAAAGCTGAAGTGGTTTATTCAGAAGAATGCGAGTACAATGTCTTAAAGGTAACGACTTTCTCAGTTCGAATTATCATTTTCTTCCAGTTATTTTTATGTATCATAAACAAGTGACTCTGTCTATCATCCGAGCTTGGCATTTAATATTTTCATCATAAACGTATACATAAGCTTTAATTACTTCTGAACTTTTGATTTATCGTCTTTCAAAACAGCGTTGATATTGAAAAACTCCCAGACAACTTCAAAAGATAATCGGAAATTAAAAAGGATTGTCGCGTATTCCACAACTCTTTTATGTCAAACTACTCTCTCTCTCTCTCTCTCTCTCTCTCTCTCTCTCTCTCTCTCTCTCTCTCTCTCTCTCTCTCTCTCTCTCTCTCTCTCTCTCTCTCTCTGTATTATCGTAGATATTCATACTGCCTGCTAGAGAATCATTTATCCTATCTTTCACTGTTTCCAAGTAACACTATAACAATACCGCAAAGTAATGCGTAAATACATATTCTTATTTACAGAACGATCGTCTTAAGCATTGTAACTTTCGTATTACGTTTATAATATTAACATATTTCATAATTTGATTGTTAGGTAATCAAAAAATGTTTTTAAAAAATCATTGTTATTAATCGATACATTCAAAAGGGCATTAGTTGTATTTTTTTCATTTTCCTCCTTTTTTATTACTGAGATTGATATACAATAATAAAAAGAGATATACATAGGCATAAAAATTCTTAAATTCCAATGTATTTTGTGACAATTGCTTGGGAAACCCAGTTTGTCAGATTTTAAATTTGCAATTCAGCCTTACCTTTTATATATGCATACCACACTGGACCTGACCTTATTGTCACAAAATATATAGTATTATAAGATTTGTTATGCCTGTGTATAGTTCTTTTTGTATTATTGTGCAACAAGTACAAATAGTAAAAGTAGACATGTGTATAGATCTTATTTGTTATTGTGCAACAAGTACAAGTAGTAAAAGTAGACATGTGTATAGCTCTTATTTGTTATTGTGCAACAGGTACAAATAGTAAAAGTAGACATGTGTATAGATCTTATTTGTTATTGTGCAACAGGTACAAATAGTAAAAGTAGACATGTGTATAGATCTTATTTGTTATTGTGCAACAGG